>JAKZAP010000019.1:16385042-16859623 GCA_023053575.1 Branchinecta lynchi | reverse complement strand
TCCGGAACCCCCCTCCAACTCCCCCATGGTGCGCGGATCCGGTCGGTTCTGTCAATGATGTACCTAGGGCTTGTGCTTGTTCCTCCCACCAAGTTTCATCCCGATCGCTAGACTCTAAGCTTGTCACATGATATCCGGTTCACCCCTCCAGCCCCCCCACACATTAATCGGATCCGGTCCGGACTTGAAATGGGACTTCTGAGACGTGACGTCTTACCAAATATCAAGTTTCATTATGTTCCGATCACCCGTTCGAAAGTTATGCATGTCGCTAAATTCCGGCTCCCCTCCCTTCCCCCACGATGGGTCGGATCGAGCAAGTGACTATTTCTAAGTTAGTTTGGTCGGGTCTCTAATATGCCTGCCAAGTTTCATCGTCCTAACTCGCAAACACCAGACTGACCAACCGACCGACTGACCGACCGACAGACCGACGGAAAAGTGAACGGTATATGGTGCCATAATCAAAACTGCCCAGTCAGAACAGACATACAACACTTGGAATATTATCTGTTGTCTCGACAAATCTTGTAAACGTTGCCAGGAACAGCCAAAAAGCCGCTGATAATTCACCTGATTTTTTCAGCTCTTCCTGGCAATGCTTGTTATGCATAACATTTCAAGCATAAGGTCTGTCGCGACAACAGATAACATCCCAAGTGTTGTCTGTTGAGTGCTGCCTGTTGCACCGCGTATCCTTGTGTTGTCTGTTTCGAAACTTCTGACAGTGTGAACATAGAACTTTGCAACGAAAGTTTGAGAACTTTGCAATATAAGGTTGAAACACTTGTGTTACCCAAAAGTTCATTTTGGGGATCCCAAAACGTAAGTGGAGGGATACCTATGCCGTCGCAAAAGTTGTCCGTCTGTCTGTCTGTCCGTCCGTCCGTCTGTCAGCACGATAACTCTCGAAGGGAATGAGATATTTTGATGAAACTTGGTGTGAAGATTTTTTGGGTCAAATCTGAGGTCAAGTTCGTAGATGGGCTCCGTAGCCCCACATTTAGGGGTGCGGGAGGGGGTTCAAATTAAGGGCCAAACAAAAATTTTAAACAGCTAATATGATATTCGATTATGAGGTAAGAAGACATGCTGAACACGAATATACAAAATATTTTTTCGTCCGACAAGTAGTTCGCCCGGAATCCGGCAAAAACCGGAAAGTTGGTTGCAAGTAAAAGTTTCATTTGAAGTTGATTAAATGTTCGATTTAGAGGTAAGAAGACATGCTGACCACGATGATGAAAACCATTTCCTCGCCGGGCAAGTAGTTCGTCCGGAATCCGGCAAAAACCGGAAAGTTGGTTAAAAGTAAAAGTTTTATTTGAAGTTGATTAGATGTCTTTTATAGGGATAAGGGAGACGCTGAATTTGTTTCTGAGTTTTTTTTTTTGCTGGACAAGTAGCTCGCTTGGAATTCAGACGAAACCGGAAATTTGGCAGAAGTAAAGCAGGAAGTTTCGGTCAGTATCGTCAAAATAGATATGGCTGATAGGTATATCTGAACTTGATTTTCTCAGATGATTAGCCTGGCGAACAAGTCTAAGTTGAAACAAGACCCAATTGTCTGGATCAAATACTGTACTTTTGGGATCCCATCAGAACCTTTGGTCTTGTTTCAACTTAGACTTGTTCGGCTTAGAGCCGGAAGAGAACCCTTGCGAAGAGGGCCGAGATATAGCTCTAATAAAATTCAGCTGACGTAGGCTATTGGTTTTGCACTATAAAATATGATTCTCAGTCAGCTTGGGCTGAAGAAATATTTATCTTACAATCCAGAATGGCAAGAGCGTAAACCTGGTAACTATTTATTGAGATTTTAACCTGGAACTCATTTTTTATTTTCGGACATTTTAAACTACCCTAACAAATACAAGACCAAAGGTATCGATGGGATACCACAAATTTAATATTTAATCCGGACAATCGGGTCTTGTAGATGTCCGGTCTTCGCCAGATTCCTTGAACATTTTTACTATTAAAAATTTAGAAACAGATTAAGGCCAATGGCTGTTCATCTGAAAAAACCAAGTTCAGATATGGATTCAGCATGTAAGTTTACCCCTACACGTCATATCTACTTTGACGAAATTGATCAAAACTTCTGCCAAATTTCCGGTTTCGGCCTGATTCCGCGCGAACTACTTGTCTGGCAAAAACTTAAGCTCAAAAACGGATTCGGAAGATCTCCTTACTCCTGTTACGAGACTCCTGTTCAGATAAAACATTAGCTTTTAACATATTTTAAGGTTTCAACCGGATTCCGGGTGACCTATATGTCCGGGTAGAAAATGATTGTCATAGACGGACTTCTTACCCAAAATCTAACTAATCAACTTCAAATAAAACTTGAACTCTAAACAAATTTTCCGGTGCATTTAATCAACTTCAAACAAAACTTACACTTTTTAACATTTTCCGGTTATAGCCGGACTCTGGGCGAACTGCTTGTCCGACCAGAAAATTATTTTCATGTACGTGGTCAGCATGTCCTCTTACCTTTAAGTCGACTATGTCATTAGCTACTGAAAAAAACTGGTGTTCGCCCATAAATTTGAATCCCCTCCCCCACCCCTAAACGTAGGGGCTACCGAGCCCATCTATCAAACTCGACCTGTCCCTTGACCGCATCCTCACATCAAGTTACATCAAAATATCTCATTTCAGGATTCAGGATTCAACAACTTTACTAAAAAAAAAATCATTCCGGCTTGACGACCGGTTACACACAAAGCACATACGCGCTTGAAAAACGCAACCAGTACACATTTACTATCATATTCTAACCAAACATTCACTAAAATAAACAAAAAATTTATTAATTAATTTGTCAATTTGTCCTCTCTCGTCTTCATAACCCTCCACTCACCAACTACCCTGAAGGAGATTCCTTCGACAGTTATCATGCTGACAGACGGACGGACGGACGGAGCAGAGGAACAAGTTTTACGAAGTCGTAGGTATCCCTCCACTTATAGTTTTGGATCCCAAAAACCCAGACACAATATTTTTTTCCATAAATTTCGACCGAGGTTTCAACTTGAGTGTCGAGTACGTGCCCTACCAGGTCCGTATCCAGGAATTTATTTCGGGCGGGGGGGGGGGCGAGGGGGATTTGCCCGCGGGTTGTACCTAGTCCATACCAAAAAGACATAGATCGGAAGTTAAAGACTACAAAAACGATTATTTTTGCATATATTCAAACAATGCATAAAACGGATGCGTGAGCTACTATGCTTTGGTAGCGATATGTCATCCCTTCCTGGAAATGGTCCTCGTCAGGCTGTCGAAATGTTAGAGGCAAGATTGGGCAAGGGACGAACCAGCAATAAACAACTGATGCTTCTACCGACTATAAATATCCTATTTGGGGAAATTACTTTTAAATACCCCTGTAGGGAAAAAAAACTAGTGCTGAGATTTAAATTTTTGTACGGCTGCTGCTTTTGCTGCTCGATTTTTCCATCAGCCCAATGAAACGTCCCTGACATTTCGGCAGCCTGTTGAGAACCCTTTCGAAGAAGGGCCGAAATATCGCTGCCAAAGCATATTAGCTGACGAATCCATTGTATGCAATGTTTGAATATATGCTTCCCAGTCATCTGGGGCTCAAGGAGTATTTCATCTTTTTTTTTTTTTTGGGGGGGGGGGGGTCAAAACGGCCCTGTAACCTACACACTTCTGTTTCCGTGACAAATATTCTGACACATAAGCTTCGGAAAAAATCCTTAAATCGTGTACTTCGTAAAAGTCCTTCAGGAAGTTGCTATCCCTTTGTGACAGGCATAGGTAAATTTAACACCAGAAAAGGTATCCGGTTATCATAGACTGCTAGCATAAATCTGGGTAATTCTTCCATAGGGGTGAGTTGTGGAGGTTAGACACGGGTATTAACAACACGACGTAATGATTACGGTAGAAATCTCAGCAGGAACTCCAGATTCGGTAAATGAAAGGGGCTTTTAAAAATTTAATCTTCATAATTCTGTCACATTTGGGCGTCCCTGTTAACGTTGAATGGCTGACCTGGATTGGACAATAAACCATTTTATGACAGCCATCAATAATAAAGGGACTCGTCCTGTCGGCAGTCACAGCGATGAATCGGAACCGTTTTGCATAAAAAAAAGGGATCGAGTGCCTTCAATTTCCGCTGTACCGTCAATGATAACCAGGTGTGAAGAAGGCCCTTATGGTAACTTTATGGTGTTGAAATCCGTACTGGTTCAATCATGGCTCTACGACCCTAGCCACTTAGCTCGGCCGCTAGAGGAAAAAACCGAGATTCAAGAGACACCTGAATGAAGAGTACCAAGTATCATCCCTATCTGTATGGCTTCCGTTAACACTGCCTGCAGAAAACCCAATCCAAATACGAAATAGTGTTTCCGAGCTATGATTTTTGCTCCATTTTGCATCTGTCCTTATTTCAGTATCGAACAATTTTAGAAATGAAGAAATGTCTCCAATCAACCCTTCTTCTTGAATATTTTTTAACCAGTTAAGCCCAAATGTATATCTATAAGAAATTCCAATACGATCCGGCCAGCGCTGTACAAGATTTGAATGAATTGCGCTTTTTGTCTTGGAGCCTGCATGTGGAAACCTCCAGAAACGAACATCGCTATTTTGAAACGTCACGCCCAGGAGAAGAATGCTCTCCGTGGCCATGTCTGTAAATGCATTATCCATGGTGTGTTCAAGTATGATTTTATTGTTCAGGTGTCCTTTAAGTGTTAACTTCTGACACCGAGGTTGAGCAGGAAAATAGCCTCGAGGCGCCCACTGAAAATAACCCGATCCGAAGGCGAGGTACGTTAGGAAAAATATCCACCGAGCGAGGCGAGTTTGATACTTTTAAATGGCCGTCGAGAGGTCGATGCGATATCGTATCAACCTCAAGAAAAGTCATTAATCACATAGCCGAATATTCCCCCTTTTATATAATAAAACAAAAAAAACCTCAGGTGTCCTTTAAAGTTTAACTGAAAAGCCAAATTATTTTTATATCTTGTATTCGAAACACTGAACTATTTTGATTCTGTATAAGGTTTGAAGCCAAGCTGACCATTCATTACGAAAGGAATAGAAAACCGTGATTTTCGGGTTTTTTTCTTAATCAGCTAGTTATCCCTCTAAGATGATGTGTGAGGGATAAATATAAATTCGGATATTTCGGGTTGCACTTCCGGCAAACCGTCCTCAAAAGAGGCAATTGCAATTTGATGGGTCCAACCCCCCGCCCCCCTTCCGTTCATGGGTAACTGGGCCCAGGTTTCCCGTGAGTTAAGTTCGTCTATGACAAGTCTTAAAGCACAGAGGACAGTATTTACGATTTAATTCATGTAAATACTTCAAGAATAAAGAGTTTCCAAATAGTACGCGCCATCGCTTCCGATTTTATCGTTTCCGAGTTCTTGCAGAACCTCACTACCTCAACGTACCATGGACATTTCATGAGTGCGACAAACCACAAAATATTCGAAATTGCTTTGGTGCATGTGTTCTGAGAGATGAATTCCGAATCTTCAAGAAAGTGCGATTATTTGTGATTGTTGCAGCAGAGGTTACATCTTTCTTCAGTTTTACACCAATTACACCCTTTATTGAGTGGCTGTATTATGTCAGAGTTGATTTTTGATTCCTCTGGTGTTTTGCAACTGCATTATGATGGGTTAATTTTCGTCTCAAAGAGGCTATTGGCCACTGCTGCCTGAAGTGTCTATCACATCATGGAAATAACTCTAGCAAGGTATGGAATCTTACTGGGTTCATTGTTTCTACTTCTCATGATTTCACTTGAGATCTGATGTTTTTTTTTTCAGTTTAATATTCTGTTCTTGATCTCACAATACCACAGTAATCTCATTGTGAGACCTTCGTGTTGGGTTGGTAGTTGTAAGCTATTTCATAAGGCGGCATGATTTTGTGGGATCTAAAAATGGCACTTACAAGCACTTACAAGGGCACTACAAACTGCAAAAAATTTATCTGAGGGGCCTTACTAGTAGTTTTAATTGGTGGAAAGGTGCATCACTTATGTTGGGCCTTAGGTTCAGCATTTTAGCCCAGTCAACCACAAATCCCTGATTTTTGGGGTACCCTATGCCAAACGCTGGGTATATCTAACGTTTGGCATAGCCTATGCCTAACGCTGGATACCCTATGCCAAACGTTGGATAGGTGTTGGCACCCTAACCCTGACCTACCTCAATACAGATGAGTTCTGATTGGTTGATTTCTGAGCTTCACTCAAATCATCAATATTTTATTGGGTCACAGTATCCAGCATTTGGCATAGTGTATCCAGCGTTAGGCATAGGGTATATCAAACGCTGGACATACCCAGCGTTTGGCATAGGCTTTCCCAAAATCAGGGATTTGTGGTAGACTGTTTTAGCCACACTAAAATCTAAAATTTGGGTGGGAGGAAGTTTGAAGTTTGCCGAAAAATGCAAGTTGAAAAAAAAATTAGTTGCCCGAGGCACTCGGGTTACATTTGTCTTGAGTGCAGTAGTATCAAGCTGCTTGGGTGTCACTGATGAGAAAGCTGCAATGAAGGACCTGCTTGGTGACATTGCTGTTGTGAACAACCTTTTGCTTAATCTCGGTAAAAATTGGCGGTAATGTGTCATCAAACCTGTGTAATCTTTCACCTGTAGCGCCATATTTCCCATCCAAAGCTCCCAAGTCAACAACCTCAACAAGGTATGCTATTAATGAGCTAACTTTGAAGATATCAAGCTTCCCGATGAAAAATTTATCCAAAATAGTAGTACGAAGTTGTACAGAAAAGAAGCATGCAGTACGAACTGATGCTACTACATATTTCTATGTCAAGGCTACCTTGTCAGTTGTCACTGCATTCTACTCTATGCTACAACTAGCAAGACTGGATGCTACTATAGTAAGACAGGATGCTAGATACTACTGCTTAAGATTGGCCCAGTCTGAAATCATAGCATTATTTACTATTACATATAAATACATTCAACTTTTTCATAAAGCTATCATGTAACTTTGCAGTCTGTAAATTTTTCATTGGGTATATGTCAGCGCTGGGGGTGGTCTATCTGCCACAGATGCATGATCATAGGCAAATTGGGGTATACCATCAGCTTCAAATAGCCTCTGCCTACTCTTTTAACCTGTGCTGGCTAGCACTATTGACTAAAATTAATTTTGAATGATTGTTCTGTGGATTTCAGTCAAATTGTCAATAAATTCTACAGTTAGAGTTTTAAGAAGCATATCTACAGGTTTTTGGGGATGATGCGCCATGATATGAGCACTGGTATGGCGGAGCAAGGGCACAATAACCTACCTGTCTGCAAAAAAACTTGATTTTGTATGTCCCATATCATATACTGGGTATATCATTCATTTGGCATGCTCTTTTTCTAAGTCATTGTGCCCCAACCTTGAGCACCAGTGCTCATACCTTGGGGCGTATCCTAATTTAAGAGAAAGCATATCCTAAAATCATAGATTTGTGGCAGCACACATATTCAGTTTCTGGAGCTTTGGGATCCTATCTTAGAAAAGAACCCCGAACTCAGATTCAAAACTAAAAAAATAAAAATAAATGCAATTTCTATACTTAGTATGTGCTTGGACAGCTCCCAGAACTTGAATATTCCTCCAGATGTAACAGAAGTAGAAGTGCTTGAACAGCTCCCAGAACTTGAATATTTCTTCAGATGTAACAGAAGTAGAAGAAGAGGGCTGGAGTGCAGCAGAGAAATTGCTTGGTTTACTGTAATTTACCTTTTACCATACCGGATGCAGTTTTAAGTGCATCACTAAAATATAGGCTATATCTTTCTATTATATCAGTAGTGCAGGCCCTTTCCATATGTTGAAACCAGATGCGGGACATCTGTTGAAATGTCCGGGGGCTAGTTCGATCATAAAGAATATCACTGTTGGGACAAAATCACTATAATCCACAGCAAATATTGGCCAGCATGGACTTAGCTCCTACATTTCGTTTTTCTTCATTGTAATACTCAGAGGCATTACTAGCCAAAATGTTTGGGGGGGGGGGGGGGTCGAGGCATTTACCGACTGGCTGGTAAATTTTACCGACTGTTTCTGCAGAAAAACGACCGTTTTCAACAACAAAAAATGACAGTTTTGACCCAGTCCTGACGCCCCTGGTAATACTAGATGAAGTGTATCGCAGCATGAATGGGCGTACTGTTCGAAGTGCCCAAGGCAGCTAATTGCTCCAGGGGTTGTTCTAAAGTTGAGGGTCCATACCATCCATATTTTCAAAGTCTCAATCTGATTTTTTTGGGATCCCAGAACGTAAGTGGAGGGATACCTAGGACATTGCCAAAGTTGTCCGTCCGTCTGTCTGTAAGCACGATACCTCTCGAAGGGAATGAGATATTTTGATGAAACTTGGTGTAGGGGTTCGTTGGGTCAAGGGTAAGGTCGAGTTTGTTGATAGGATTTGTAGCCCTATATTTAGGGGTGGGGGAGCGGGTTTAAATTAAAGGGCAAGCAAAATATTTTTAAACAGCTAATGAGACAGTCGATTATGAGGTAAGAAGACATGCTGAACATGATGGTGAAAACCGTTTTCTCGCCGGACGAGTATTTCGCCCGGAATCCGGCACAAACCGGAAAGTCTGTTAAAAGTAAACGTTTTATTTGAAGTTGATTAGATGTTCGGTTTAGGGGTGCTGAACACGATAGTGAAAACCATTTTCTCGACGGGCAATTAGTTCGCTCGGAATCCGGCCAAAACCGGAAAATTGTTAAAAGTATTTGTAGTTGATTAGATATCCGATTTAGGGGTAAGAAGAGATGCTTAATCCGTGTATGACAATCGTTTTTTACCCGGACATACAGTTCGCCCGGAATCCGGCTGGAACCGGAAAATTTGTTATAAGTTAAATTTTAATTTGAAGTTGATTAGATGTTCGATATAGGGGAAAGAAGATAAGCTGAGTTCGTTTTTTAAGCTTTTTTTTTTTGCCGGACAGGCGGTTCCGGAATTCGGCCGAAACCGGGAAATTGGCAGAAGTAAGGCAGGAAGTTTTTGTCAAAACAGATATGACTTACAGGGGTAAACACAAACATGCTGAATCCATATCTGAACTTGGTTTTCTCAGATGATCAGCTTTTTGGCCTTAACCTGTTTCTGACTTTTAATAGTAAAAATGTTCAAGGAGTCTGGCGAAGAGAAGACCCAATTGTCTGGATCAAATATTGAATTTTTGGGATCCCATCGAAACCTTTGGTCTTGTTGTATGTTGCTTCTATGGTGTAGATGAAACAATGAGCTCTACACAGTATGATTAGTTGATTAGATGTTGGGCTTAGGGGTAGGAAGACATGCTGAACACGATGGTGAAAACCATTTTCTCGCCGGGCAAGTATTTGGTCCGAAATCCGGCCAAAACCGGAAAAATTGTTACAAATATCTGTAGTTGATTAGACATCCGATTTAGGGGTAAGAAGAGATGCTGAATCCGTGTATGACAATCGTTTTTTATTGGACATATAGTTCGCCCGGAATCCGGCTGGAACCGGAAAACTTTTTATAAGTTAATTTTAATTTGAAGTTGATTAGTTGTTCGATATAGGGGAAAGAAGATAAGCTGAGTTCGTTTTTTAGCTTTTTTTTTGCCGGACAGGCGGTTCCGGAATTCGGCCGAAACCGGGAAATTGGCAGAAGTAAGGCAGGAAGTTTTTGTCAAAACAGATATGACTTACAGGGGTAAACACAAACATGCTGAATCCATATCTGAACTTGGTTTTCTCAGATGATCAGCTTTTTGGCCTTAACATGTTTCTGACTTTTAATAGTAAAAATGTTCAAGGAGTCTGGCGAAGAGAAGACCCAATTGTCTGGATCAAATATTGAATTTTTGGGATCCCATCGAAACCTTTGGTCTTGTTGTATGTTGCTTCTATGGTGTAGATGAAACAATGAGCTCTACACAGTAACTTCGATTATCACAGACAAAGTTTTTTTCAGAGTAGGCTATATAAAAATAAACTTGTGTAATTCACAATCATTCGAAAATTTTTGACCTTTTAATCAATACAAAATGTCAAAACTATTCCTTTTCCCTGGGAGTGCTGAAGCTGGAAAAACTCGTGATGCCAATGTAGCTTTTGCCTAGAAAGAAAAAAAAAACATATGACGTGTCTATCTAAGTCACAATTCCACAGACAGAAAGTTGTGTATGCCTGTTCGTTTTCTTGTCCTCAGAGCGTTTGTATCATGCTTGTCAACACCATCACCATTTGGTTAAAGGGGCTCTTCAGGGTGGCTGAAGTTGGCAACTATACAGACGAACTGAGTTTGGGATCCCGAAACGTAAGTGAGGGATGCCTATGGCATCGCAAAAATTGTCCGTCTGTTAGCATGATAACTCTGGAAAGGGTTGAGATATTTTGTTAAAATTTGACACGATGACTCTTTGGGTCAAAGTATAGTTCGAAGGTGGGCTCTGTAGTGCTATATTTATGGGTGGGGCAGGGGTTTCAAATTAAGGGAGGACAAAAAATATGTTTCAAGCTAGTTGATTCAGAGGTGAGGAGACATGCTGAATCCAAATATGAAAATAGTTTCGCTGGACAAGGAGTTTACTTGGAATCAGGCAAAAAGCGGATATTTTGGAAAAAGTAAGAGTTGTATCTGAAGTTGATTAGATGTTTGATTCAGGGGTAGGAGCACATGCTGATTTCGGCACTGTCTAGGGAACCGGGAGTCGTACTTTATGTCCTACGGGCTACGGAACCGGTAGTTCTCACGGAAACCAAACCATATGAGCTGCGATTCCGGGATCTGACGTCATTAACTAACGGAAACTTGTACGTGCTGGCTCCCGTTCCGATAGTAATTGGAAATAGCTCACGGAAACTTCATTGCACCAGCTTCTCGTCCGGTAGCCTCACGGAATTGTGGACCCAGAAGCTAGGGAGCCGGTAGTTGATACCGGAAATTGTATAATTGGAGCTTCTGTTCCGGTAGTGTCTACGTGGAATATAAAACTCACGGAATAGTTTGGATGAGAGCTAGGATGCCGGGATTTTCACGGACTTAGAGAAAATAACATTGGACAAAATTCACTACCGGAACCCATATATTGAGAGCTAAGGTACCGGTAGCAACTACTATTTGTTTGATAATGACCAGCTCACGGACACAGGTGACTATGGGCTAGGGTTCCGGTAGTGACGAAAATAAAAAAATAGGACTCACGGACCCATGTCAGTGTGGACTAGGAAACCGGAAGTGAATATTTTTTACTCACGGAACCCAGCTCTTGCGAGCTGCGGTTGCGGTAGTGCCAAAAAATAAAATTAAAAACTCATGGAGGGGTGTCAATATGGACTTTGAGTCCGGTACAGCTCACTGAATCCAGTTATACATCTTATTTTTTTTTGCCCTACCGGAACCCCAGCCAGCAGAAGTTGGGTTCCGTTAGTTAAAAATATTTGCTTCCGGTTTCCTAGTCTGCACTGACATGGGTATGTGAGTTCAATTTTTTTTTTTTCATCACTACCGGAACCCTAGCCCATAGCCATCTGTGTCCGTGAGCTGGTCATTTTCAAGCAAATAGTAGTTTCTACCGGTACCTTAGCTCTCAATATATGGGTTCCGGTAGTAAAATTTTTTCCCATGTTATTTTCTCTAAGTCCGTGAAAATCCCGGCATCCTAGCTCTCATCCAAACTATTCCGTGAGTTTTATATTCCACGTAGACACTACCGGAACAGAAGCTCCAATTATACAGTTTCCGGTATCAACTACCGGCTCCCTAGCTTCTGAGTACACAATTCCGTGAGGCTACCGGACGAGAAGCTGGTGCGATGAAGTTTCCGTGAGCTATTTCCAATTACTACCGGAACGGGAGCCAGCACATACAAGTTTCCGTTAGTTAATGACGTCAGATCCCGGAATCGCAGCTCATATGGTTTGGTTTCCGTGAGAACTACCGGTTCCGTAGCCCGTAGGACATAAAGTACGACTCCCGGTTCCCTAGACAGTGCCGCTGATTTCTGAATATGAATATTATTTTCACGCCGGATATGTAGTTCGTCGCGCTGAATCTGGGAATTTAGCATGAAGTTTTAAACTAAGCGATACATATTGAGGAGATATACTGTTGCAACTTTTGATCATACTAATGATAAACACAAATGTGCATGCGATCAGTCTACTAATCTGCCAAACGGCATTTGCTGGTTCGAAAAGTCAGAATGCATCCGGCAAGGATCTGGTAACAGTTTAATAAAAATTTGTTGACCGATTTTCGAGTCTCTACCCTGCCCTTTATCCATAAAAGCGAAAGCTCTGCGTCGATGACGTCATATCTTACACCTAACGCTCTGGGTTTACATGTCGGTAGGCACTAGGCAGATAGGCAGTCTGTCGCAGAGTAAAAGTGCAATTCGGCAACCATGATATCAGTTACACTGGTATGAGTTACCAATGTATCAGTTACAATCGTGTCAGTTACCAAGGTATCAGTCATCACGGTACCATCTACAATGATATCAGTTACAGTGGCATCAGTTACCATAGTGTATATTTATCAGTGTAAGAATCTCAGCAACAAGTAAACATTCAATAGTACAAATTGGCGAAGACCAGATATCTAGAAGATCCAGTTGTCTGGATCAAATATGAAATTTTGGGATCCAGTCGAAACCTTTGGTTTTGTTCAAATTTACGATACTTGCAGCCAAAAGCAGCAGAGCAGCATGTAAATCACTGTAAAGTCTGTGTCAAACCTGGATAAACCTAGTCTTAATCTATCCTTCAACTCTTCGTTGAAATCTGGTTTCTACCCTTTCAATTGTAGGTAATCATCCATACCAGCCAAGATTAGGGGCATGAAACATCCTTGTGCTAAATAGCAACCAATTTGAACTTGAAAAAAGATAAAATGAAACACTGAAAATAGGATGAAATCATCGCAGTATGATATATAAACTGATAATTATTCAGTGATGGTTCATTATCTCTGTATCCCGGCGTCACCGAACCGCATCTAGGTGGGAGCAGAGGGGCTAGACAGTTGCAAGTAAAAATCCGAAGAAATGGAGAGTATCTGCAGTTTTTCAGTGTTAATGGTACTTTCGTGGTCTCAGTAAACCTATCACCTAGAATTAGTTGGTGAAAAATGTATTTCCAGGATAAACACTCACCTATTTACTAAAGCTCTCTGTGGAACCAGTCAGCGGGGTTTAGCAAACATGGCTGTAGCTGTGAGTCTATACATCTGGACACTATGCTGTGATGCACAGGTGTACTACAGGTCAGAATCCTGGGCTTTACTTGGTAGATACCATTGGAATTATGTGCATCTATTGGCCAGACGTCACGTTTTCTGAATTTGCACCTGTAAAAAATTAGAGCATTTCAAGCAGCGTAGAAGTATTTCAATGCGCTACACTATAGTCTTAGCTTCATAGCACATAAAGAAACAGCCTGACTGAATTTCAAGGACAGTCGAACATGATTTCTAGATAGCTAAACCTTAGGCTGAAGAAATACTTATACACTGAAAGTAGTTTCTTTTGTTTTCGTATGTTGTCGATTATTAGTCCTGGTTTGGTCTTACTGTCTGTCAGACTAAATCACCATAGTCAACGTTTGAGAGTTGTATTGGGATCCTGAACAGCTAGAAAAAAAAGTTTGTTGTAAATGATTTTACTCAACCCTCCAATATTGTTTTGTATTGTAGTTTTTAAGCTTCTTCATTGCTATCCCACAATTCCCATTTATGCTGTTCTCAACTATTCTCAAAACTTTACCCAAGTTGGAGTTAACCAGTCGGTTGTCTGTCTGTCAGGTTATGTCAGCAAGAATTTTCTGGTCAGAGAATGTCGTACAAATGTGATTCTAAAAGAAGGTTATAGTTTGTGACAAGTCTGGGGACCCTGACCTGATGCAAATATTTTTATTTACTCGAACAATCAATAATTTCTCATGTTACTCAAGCTTTTTGTGCAACCTACCTTACCATAATTGGTTTTGTTGTCTGTCTGTCAGACCTAATCAGCCTGAACTTGAGTCTCTTTTTTTACCTAGTTACCTAGACTACAGTAAGCTATCACGCACATACCAGTTTGAGGCATCTTCGTCATGTTTTAGTGGTTGACCTGCTGGCTCAACCCTTTTTGTACAGGAGGGATACCTGACCTCGTTTTTATACTACCTCGATTTTTGCCGCGAAAATGTTAAAATGAAATGTACATGCTGTCCTGACAGTCAAGAGACAAAATACGACTTTTTGAACAGTCATGTGTCCTCAAATATTCAAATTCTCTGCCTTTTCTTTGTTTTCAAGCTGTTTTGAAAAGGGATTTTGTAGCTATTGACTTTGCTACCTTTTTCATCATTTTCTAGTCAATCGAGGTAAGGTTAGAATGAAGGGATCATGTTTGAAAAGAAAAATATTTGTAACAATAAGATTGAGCCAATATTTATTTATCCAATATGTAAACGATTCAGTTAGCTTCAGTCTAGTGTGTTTGTCATATTTATTGGTTCCTTTTTAAACCAGATAAATTATTCTGAAGGAAAGACGTGTCTGAGGTTGGATACCCCTCCTGTACCTCGAGAAGTTGAGGAGTGCCTGGTACAATTGCAGTGCTCCAGCACTGCCTGGGGGCAGTGCTGGAGCACTGCATTTTCGATAGGGAGGATGCAGAGTCAAAATTTTCACCGGCAATTTAATGGCAATTTGAGCATTAGGCTAGATTGTTTTAAGTTTTTAAACCAGTTTTAAGTTACTGTAAAATGTTAAAATTCAAAAATAAGATTTTGTAAGTACAACTAATAAAAAAAAGAGCAGCTCGGCAGCTGATTATGCAGCTACTAGGCGTCGCTTTTGCGAAGAACACTTGGACAGTACATGCCTATTGCTGCGGCCGAACTACCAAACCCAAGACCAAATTCAACTGACCGCTGCAGGCGAAGTTCTGATATTTGCATTTTTCTTTTTCTGCCGAACTCAACTGCTTCCCATGCAAATCCTAGCTTTTAATGTGGATCAAACATTAAGACCCAAGAACTTTCAGAATTATCAAGAACGGAGAGGGTGAAACCCTAACAGCAGCTTCAAGCATTTTTCTGCCAATATTTAACCATTTCCAGGACAGGTTCTTGAACGAATGTTTCTCAAATCCCAGGCCTAAAACCAGATAAAAAGGCACCTTCTAATAGAGAATATTATGAAACCCGTTGCAGTTTCCCAAACATCCAGTTTCCCCTTTCCAAAGCATCCCAAATGAAAGCAAGGGCTAACCGTGAAATCATAGTGTTTTTCTTCACTTGTGCATCTACTCTGAATGCCAATAATGACAAAGCCGATTTATGTCAAACCATGCCCTGCAGAATTTTTTTGAAAATCAACCTGCTTTTCAGCTATAATAGAGAGAACTGGAGACAAAAATAGAGCTTTTGAATAAAGATTAAATGTTGAGATAATAAGTAGTAGACCCAAAAAATAAGTAGTCTAGGTAAGTAAATACAAAATTTGGTAAGTAGAAAAGGCTGAAAATAAGTATCCTACTGCCAAAATAAGTAGAAGTGGAAGCACACTCAAAACACTCCGCCTTTTCAAAATGGCTGGTCATAAATAAATTACATACTTACTTACAGAGCCAACTGTTGTTGTTGATTTACGTCGCCTCTCGTCTACAGAGCCAACTAGATACAGCACTTCGATATTTTGAATATTGCCACGCACCAACGGCAAAGTTCTTTGAAACATACGTAGCGGCAACGTAGAAATTCGAGTAACAACTTGGAAACACTGGCAATCTCACGATCACCGTGAAAAATGGTCGAAGACCGCTAACTTCGAGATAAAGGATTTTTTATCATAAAAGGTTTCGGATGAAAGCAGATCTACTAGGGGGAGGGGTGGAGTCGAGAAATAGCTCATTAGGTCGCTGAAGCTTTAAGTTCAACTCTTGTATACTTGTGGATACATGTATTGATGCTGATTATGGTGTAACAGTAACAAATAAGACCACGCGGCGTACTATAATCCTTAATGATCAGTCGGAAACTGGACGGTGATCGATGATATGCCGTTCTTAATGAAGCTGTGACAAGGGGGGTAATCCGGCAATAAAACGATTTGGTTTTATTACACTTTTTATTACCTTGCTAATGGAAAAGAGGTTTAAAGTGTCGGACCATTCTTGCAAGAGTTTGAATATCTTCTTTAGATTTCTAACTAAAAGCTTTTAGACGGGGATGGTTTCAAACTAGGTTCTTTCTTTTTTTGGTTACTGGTGTTGTGAAATGTCTTGGTTCTAACGCTGTTTGTGTATAAGATGGGATAAACATTTTACTTTCACACTCCACGTCTGAGCGCTTGCGCACTTGTTGAAGACATGGTAGGCCATGGGGTCTTTTTTGTCACGCGCCTTCAGTTTTCAAATACTTTGCGTCCAGCCGCCGCGTCAGAGAGCGGGAAGACTGGATATAGTTGATAAGCGCTAACAAGAAAATCGCTAATTTCTCGTGAAAAGCGGCGTCATTTCAAAAAAGGATATTTCTGATTCAGCTGTGCTTTAGGCTCGTATTCGTATGCCTGACTGGGATTAAGTAAAAACGCGACAACTACTGACTGACAGAACGGCAAAAAAAACTTACAACCAACGTCCTATTACGACTTCAAGGTCCCCTACGAATTCGAATAACGCACATCTTTAGTCACGTTCTTTAAAGTACTCGAAAATGGCGCTGAGGGCTTCTTTTAGGACGCTCATAGGCTCCTCAGTAGGCTATATTACGACGACTGTATTTGTATGTGAAGAAGCACTCTCAACCTAATGTTGTTGAACCTGATGTTCCCGGTCGAGGCCCGGAAAAGAAGTGTGGAAGAAGATGACTCATCCCCGGCGGATGAGTCATGAACAGGCCCATACCTAGGAATTTATTTGGGCGGGGGGGTTTGCCTTTCCCTAACCCCCCCCCCCCCCCCCCCCCCGATACGGCCTTGGTCACGAAAATAATATAGAGTCAGGAGAGTATACAAGATTAAAGATACTGAACGGAAAGGGACTAGCGCTGCCTAACGGCGGCACAAGCAAGGGTTGGTCATCAAGAGCCAGGGTGTACGAGTTACTTCAGGATACTTTGGGTTACTTTCGGTTACATTGCATTGGGTTACATTGGGTTACTTTTGGTTACATTAGGTTAATCTGAGATACTTTTGGGTTACTTTCCAGGGTGTACGAAGTTACTTTTGGTGACCAACCCTGGGGAACAAGTGAACAATGCGGGATGCAGGTGGCACCACCGTAACAGCTACAGTAACTCAGAATCTAACGTGTTTGGTGATTTCCCTTAAGCCGCTTTCACACTGATGCGTTGAGGCTTTCACACTGAGCTGCGCAACCTCTGCGGCGACGCAATGCAGAGCTTACGCATACAAAGAAACCCAATCAGAACCAAAGCATATTCTTGCGTTACGTCGACGCGTTCGCATCAGATTTTTAAGTTTTAACAAAAACCTACTAATAATGAAGAAAACTTCCTACTGATGAAAGAAATAAAAATTCAGCAGACGAAACCAAGAAAGAACAAGACCAAAGGTGTCGATGGGATCCCAAAACTCTAATATTTGATTCACACAATCGGGTCTTGTCTTCGCCAGATCCAGTGTTCGCCAGGCTAATCATCCGAGAAAACAAAGTTCAGATATACCTCTATAAGCCATATTTATTTTGACGATACTGACCGAGACTTCCTGCTTTACTTCTGCAAGTTTCCGGTTTCGCCCGAAAGTCCACCAAAAAAAGAAAATTCAGAAACAAATCCAGCGAATCTCCTTATCCCTATAAAGAACATCTAATCAACTTTGAATAAAAGTTTGACTTTTTGACCACAAATTCCGGTTACAACCGGATTCCAGACTAATTAGAAGTCGGGGTAAAAAAAGATTGTCATGTACAGACTCAGCCTCTCTTTTTACCCCTTATCTGTCATCTAATCGAACTTTTGCTTTTAAAATTTGTTCCTGTTTTGGCGTGATTCCGGGCGAACTAGTTGTCCGGCGAGAAAATGGTTTTCACCATCGGTTTCAGCATGTCTTTTAACCCCTAAATCGAACATTTAATCAATTTCAAATGAAACTTTTACTATTAACCAACTTTCCAGTTTTCACCGGGTTCCGGACGAACTAGTTATTCGGCGAGAAAATGATTTCCACCACCCATCAGAATGTCTTCTTACCTCTAAATCGACCATTTAATCAACTTAAATTAAATCTTTTACTTTTAACCATTTTTCCGGTTTTTGCCGGATTCCGGACGAACTACTTGTCCGGCGAGAAGACAGTGTTCACTATCGTGCTTAGCATGCCTTCTTACCCCATAATCGACTATCACATTAGCTGTTTAAAAATATTTTGTTTGTCCCTTAATATGAACCCCCTCCCCTAAATGTAGAGCTACATAGTCCATATACGAACTTGACCTTACCCTTGACCCAATGAATCCTCATACCAAGTTTCATCAAAATAGCTCATTCCCTTCGAGAGTTATCGTGCTCACAGACAGACGGACATTTTTACGATGTCATAGGTATTCCTCCACTTACGTTTTGGGATTCCAGGGAGGGGGGGGGGTTAGAGGGTTGCCCCCCCCCCCCCCGAAACACACAAAATTAATGATTTTTATAGGCTTTTCCCTCTAATCTGTGTATTTTTTGTACTTTTTTTGTCCGACCAGCAGGCGACCCCCCCCCCCCGAAATAAATTCCTGGATACGGGCCTGCTACCAGGACCAGGTGTTTACTAAAGAAACAATGAAATAGAAAGGAAGTATAACAAACTTGCTATCAGATAACAGCTAACTTTTTGCATAAACATCGATAGATTTTTTTACTTTTCATTTCGCCAGGAAAAATCCGCGATGAATATGTCTAATAAAACAGCTGTTCCTATCGGATGGATTAATCGGGTTAGTATTTCGAAAGTGAATAGTGGAGGTATTTTTCTTTAATTGCGTTACAGAAACTGAAGACAAAGGTGTGCCTTAGCCGGGATCTCATTCATGGTTGATTTGAACCCAAGACCTTCGACTTTCTAGCCAACTGCTCTAGAGAGGGGATTGTGTGAACATAGTAAATAATCATGAGTAAAAAATCATGGACAACAGGGCCCAACAGCGCACGACGTTATCCACTGCTTCCTGGTCGAAGATTTAAAATTAAGTGTCTTTTCTGTGTGCTTATGTATTTTATTTATTGTGTTGCGAGAGCAACACTTTGGTTTTGTCCTCGTTTTTTTTTTTTTTTTTTTTTTTTTCCTATGACTCCGATTTCATTTTATTCCTGGTAACTGGGAAGGGTCTAACCTGTGCGGTTTTTACGGAAAGTGTGGACCTTAGGCCGGATTGATGAATATGACATTACATTTTGGAAAGCTCCGTAGAACTCTTGCCTGGGGCCAATAAGGATGGTTTTTGCTTGTCATCGAGCCAGAGCCTACGGTTTGCGAAGTGAAGTGGAGTTGTATAGCCTATGTCGGAGAGGACCATCTCAAGTTGTGTAGCGAACCTTTCGTTTCATCAAACCATGTTTCTGCTTTCGAGTGGAAAGCTCTGTTCTAGCACGCTAGCAGGCAGGCACCAGTTTCAAATTGAAGATGGACTAAAATCTATAAGTGTTAAATATATGCGGCAGTTACCCGGCCCCACAGCCAACATATCTTCTTTGAGTGATAAATAGAAAAATCTACAGAGACAAAAAAGTGGCTTTTTCCCACGGGTCCGAAAGTGCTGCCATCTATTGTTTCTGTCCATGTCTGTGACGATTCCAGCTGAGTTTATAATTTTTTTTTTTTGCACTTGGGTTTGCGGTAGAGTAACGGTATCAGATGTGCCCCTTAAACTTTAAAAGTTCTCTCATTGCTAAAGAAACTAGAGCTTATCCTTTGCTCCTTTCTAAGTCGTGACGTTAGAAAGTTGACCTACGGCAAAAAAGTCAACTTTTGAAGTAAGACAGGTAGAATTTTTTTTTCGACGGCAATCGATAGCCACTGATGAGCTGATCAAAGTATATGTCATCCATTTTTTGGTACAAAAATTCCTTCATGAGATACACCATTTTGAAAATTTCAAAGGGGTTGACAACTTCAGTAGTAAGGTACATTGAAACCAAAAATAGGCGATAGCAGTTATGAGCCATGTAGGGGACTTTTAAGCAACAGTCGACTGTTAGCTCATAATCATCTTCGGTAATGAGGGCCTTGCAGCTTTTGCTAGTTGGTGTACCTGTTATTTGTTTCCGGTGTATTCGATGGTAAGAACAATTTGGTTCCATTTGTGTACGCGATTTCAGCTGAGTTTATCATTCGTTTTTTTGCACTTGGGTTTGCGGTAGAGAAATGGTATCAGATGTACCTCTTAAACTTTAGAAGTTCTCTCATTGCTAAAGAAACTAGAGCTTATCCTTTGCTCCTTTCTAAGTGGTGACGTTAGAAAGTTGGCCTACGGCAAAAAAGTCAACTTTTGAACTAAGACAGGTAGAATTTTTTTTTTCGACGGCAATCGATAGCCGCTGATGAGCTGATCAAAGTATATGTCATCCATTTTTTGGTACACAAATTCCTTCATGAGATACACCAGTTTGAAAGTTTCAAGGGGTTGACAACTTCAGTAGTAAGGTACACACTGAAACCAAAAATAGGTGAGTCGAGTGTTAGCTCATAATCATCTTCGGCAATAAGGGGTTTGCAGCTTTCGCTAGTTGGCGTACCTGTCATTTGATGGTAAGAACAATTAGGTTCCCAATTGTAAGACATGCAAGGGACTTGTCAGTAATAATAGGCTGTTATGCTACAAAAATCTTCAGCGATGAGGGGTTTGAAACTTTTGCTAGCCGGTGTACCCATTATTTTTATCCGGTGAACTTGATGTCTATCACGGGAAAGGGACTTGTCAGTAGAATCGGTGCACGAGGGGCTAGAAATTTGTGCAAATTGTTGCACATTGTATTCGATTTATATAAAACTGACGGTAAGAAAGTTTGTATCGATGGTCTCTCGCTGTATCCTAGGATTTACTGTTTTCGCAACGGGTACAAACGATAATGTAAAATAAGGTAGTTTCGTAATAATTAATAGTGTCATCTATGGTATTTTAATCCTGAAAAGTTACGGATAGCTTTATAATACCAACTAGATTATATAGGATATTGTTCCAAGTTTTCATCCGTCACGATGTCTACGATTGAAAAGGATAAAGTTCAACTGACTGCAAAGTCAATTTAGTCCCTTTTTCCGATATTCTTTTATTGTGGTTAGGGCAATCGATGCCCTTGATGAGCTGATCAAAGTATATGTCATCCATTTTTTTTGAACAAAAATCCTTCATGAGATAAACCAGTTTGAAAGTTTCAAGGGGTTGACAACTTCAGGAGTAAGGTACACACTGAAACCAAAAATAGGCGATACCAGTTGTGAGACATGTAAGGGACTTGTAAGCAACAGTCGACTGTAAGCAACAGTCGACTGTTAGCTCATAATCATCTTCGGCAATGAGGAGTTTGCAGCTTTTGCTAGTTGGTATACCTGTTATTTGTATCAGGTGTATTAGATGGTAAGAACAATTTTGTTCCCAAAAAGCCAAAACGGCTTTTATGCTATAATCATCTTCAGCGATGAGGGGTTTGCAACTTTTAATAGCTGGTGTATCCATTATTTGTTCCGATGAATTTGATGTCAATCACGGGAGAGGGACTTGTAAGTAAGAATCGGTTCACGAGGGGCTAGAAATTTTTGAAAATTGGTGCACATTGTATTCGATATCTGTAAATATGACGGTAAGAAAGTTTGTATCGATGGTCTATCGCTATAACCGAAGATTAACTGTTTACACAACGGGTACAAACGATACGGTAATCTAAAACAATAAGGTAGTTTTGTAATAATTAATAGTGTCATCTATGGTATTTTAGTCCTGAAACGTTACGGATAGCTTTATAATACCAACTAGATTATATAAGATATTGTTCCAAGTTTTCATCCGTCACGATATCTACGATTGAAAAGGATAAAGTTCAACTGACCGCCAAGTCAATTTAGTCCCTTCTTCCGATATTGTTTTGTTGTTGGTTTTACAACGCTAAAGAACAGCTTTTGATCATGTGATTATTCTTTTTAGAACATACCGTTTTAAAAGCTTCGATAAGTTGACAATTTCAGCATTTAACCGACAGCGAAGAAACAAAACCAAAGTGTTGCTCTCGCAACACTTTAGTCGGCGAAGCCGGACAAAGGTTGCCGCAACACTTCACGTTGCCCCGGCAACGTAGGTCTAGTTTTCTTTCATTTACTCCGCTTTTTTAAAATGGCGCGTTATAATTAAATTACTTACTTAACTAGGCTACTTATTTAGTTCACAAACAAGTATAGTGTATATTCGGGTTTTTGAAAAAAGACCTTGTTTCTCCAGCTTTGACTATATGATCATTTTTTACAGAAGTTTAAATTAAAACCTTGAACCTTCAATAAGTAGTCGGATAGAAGTGGGCCAGAGGAACATAGGGATTAATCCCGTGACATGGGGATGTGAACTGCTTGAATGAATTTCCTATGGCTCGCTTCTATCCAACCATTTTAGTGTTCTTTGGCAAACTATGTTCTCAAAGAGATCAGATGGTGTCCTACAAAGCCGAAGGTTCAACCCAGCACTTCAGCTCACTACTTATGAGTGGCAAGGGATTGTTCTTTGACATTTTCTTAATTATGAGTGTGATTTTCTCTCTGTGATTGGCACTTTATTTTTCTTTATTGTGTGATCATTTTCTGTGTGTTTTCTACTTTCTTTTTGTGATTTGCCTTTTGTTTTCCTTTGTTGTGTGATTTTTTCTACTTTCTTTTTTATACACTCCCTCATTTTCTCTTTCAAACATTACATTACATTACATTGCATAAATATGCTGTCCATACGTTAGGTTATATTGAGGGTTATGTAAATTCGATAAAAATGATGCATTTATTACACTGTTACCGTTTTTATCCGCAAGACTTGCAAACTGGCAATGCTCTTCCCTTTCCAAAGGTGAGTTAAGTATTAACTGTTGCATTTTGGGCAGTACATGGAAGTAGATTCTTTTCCAAGGAAATAGACCTTTTTGGGGGTTGCATACCAAACTTCAATGTATGTATGTATGTATGTATTTATTTCCCATCAAATGAAAACAGATGGAGTATAAGTTGAAAAGAAAACGAAAAACACACTACGAGAGAATAGACTAACACAAAAAAACAAAGAACAAAATGGATATCTAAATACAAAAGACAGAACCTCAATGGCAAAACTGGTCTTCGCACTGGTCTGAGAGTAGGTACCACTTCATTCGTAGGAATTGGCGTGCCCTTTCACCCCTTCCAGAACCAAGACTTTCCATGACATCTTCTACCCCACCGCGAAGAACCGCTGGGGTACAACACCCCAAAGCAACACCTGCAGATCGGGCTATGCACAAATCCGTGGAATGTGCGATATACCCGATGCACTCTGATCATCACTATTATCAGAGGCTGCGGGAGGCTTCGTTCTGAAGCGCTTCGATGGTCGCTCAAGATTTCAGCAGACGAGGGATCAAAGTTGGTTAGTCATCAACCGAGTGTGTTGGGTGATCAGCACCTTGCTACCCAAGGTGTTGTAAAAAGCGAAGCGGATACTGACAGCTGATACGAGAGCTGATAGTTCTATAAAAGTGAGTATGAAAGTCCTTTGATTTGTTTTTGTCAAGTCGGTGAGTATAGAATCCAATTTGTTCAACCGAGCGTGTTGGGTGATCTGCAACTTGCTTCTGAAGGTTTTGCAAAATGAAAAGCAGATACTCATAGGTGATAGTTCTATAAAAATGAATGAGTATGAATGTTCCTTCTTTTTCATGATTTTGTTTTTTAAAGGTGTATGAAATTCAGTCTACTTTCAACCGAATGTCTTAGGTGATCAGCACCTTGCTACCCAAGGTGTAACATCAAAGCTGATACTAATTGATAGCTGAAAAATGTATGAAAGTTGGAGAGTATGGAGTTAGTCTATTTTCGGGGTTTTATTTGTTTTTATTATACCGAACTCAGCCTATATTTTCAAGCGAGTGTTGGGTGGTCGGCACCTTGCTATACCAGGTGTTGTAAAAAGCGAATCGGATACTGATAATGGTTAGTTCAATAAAAGTCAGCGAGTCGGGAATTCATTCCGTTTTCCGGATCTGGTCTGTTTTTGTTCCCTTCCCCAAATTCACTAAGATTGGCTCGTTTTGTTTTGATGGAATTCTAAGTGACAGGGGTTAAGCTTGGTGCCTACAGAACGCGAACCTTTTCCACGATACAAACAAAACATGACTTATCAAGCTCGAAACGTGCTTAAAATACGCTTGGATTTCAAAATACGCTCGGATTTTACGCAGTGTGTAAACCCACCATTAGAGATGAAATGGCGCAGCATGAATTTTTTCCGCTAGCGATGCCGAATTCGCCTAGGCGAATGCAAACCTGAGTTCTGTGGTCGCCCCTTTGTGGCTGTGGCCCAACGCCGTGCCGAGTTTGACTCTTCTCTAGACAGGTGCCATCCGTATTATAGTGAGTTTGTATAGTAATTTTGTTTAGTTTAGTCGGATCTTTTTCTTTTCTTTTTCTTTCCTTTATTGTTTTTTGTATAATCCGTATGGGCATGTTCTGTGCCATTTTTATATGGGTCAATAAAATTATTGATTGATTGATTGAAAGGTGGCTTCTACCCGATGAAAAATTTGTATCCTGCGTAGTAGTACGGTAGTAGTACGAAAACGTTGTAATAGCAAAGAATACTATCATTTAATGTGCCTCTGACTGGTCCAATCTTATGTAGTAGTATCCAGTAGCATCCTGTCTGCCATCGTGGCATCCGGTCTTGCTAATAGTAGCATATAGTAGTATGCAGTAACACGGTAGCCTTGAAGTAGAAGCATGTAGTAGCATCGTTGGTACTGCATACTACTTTTTCGTACTACTTCATAGTACTATTTTGAGATAAATTTTTCATCGGGTATCCTCAAAGCCCACTTGCTTTAGACACGGCGGACTCCCGTTCTTTCATATGTCGCGACGTGGTTTTAATGATCTCTCAATGTTGAATGAATGAATGAATTTTTATGTGATTTAACCTTGGGGCGGGCATCTCACAACTAGAAACAAACAAAACAAAAGATTGGAAATAAACTACAAATGGCAACACATTTACAATAATACACACGGAAAATTCCGATTGTCCGAAATCGTAGAATCAACCACACGTTTGTGTAGATTGTAGAGATACGCATTTTGTAGAGATTGTTTGTAGAGATTGTCACATATTTTGTAGAGACTACTTTGCATAACTGTAGAGATTGAAGTCACTGGAATCAAAATCTATAAATTGCACTTTATTATCTCAGTTACAAATATTTGGGATGGACTAACTTAAAATACAATTCATTTATAAAATAATATTTTATTTACACTAACGACACTGACAGATTATTTAAATCAATCTGGTTAGATAAACTACTAGGAGCCAAAAAGTAGACAGGGGTTTGAAAAAAAAACAACAACAGTCAATCATAACATGAAAAATTATGTTTTGGAATCGGGTTGTCCGCTATTGCCTGCCAGGATAACACATGGAATGATTTGATTTCACATTTGCGAATTGGGAGACAGTCAAGTAAAATAACTAGCATTTCGAATACTAGTAATAAATATTAATTTCTAAAAATAATTATTGTAACAACTTATTTTATGA
Organism: Branchinecta lynchi; assembly: GCA_023053575.1. Lineage (NCBI taxonomy): Eukaryota > Metazoa > Arthropoda > Branchiopoda > Anostraca > Branchinectidae > Branchinecta > Branchinecta lynchi. Next base: position 16,833,851 of record JAKZAP010000019.1, on the reverse strand, counting down.
GCTGGTTGAAGATTTACGATGAACACTTAAATAAGTCAATAGTCAAATAAAATAGAAGACACAAATGCCTTATTTTAGTATTTACAATAGGCTACTAGTAATAATTCTAAATTTTTTAAATAATTATTGTAACAACTTATTTTATCAACTAGTTTAAGATTTACGATGAACCGCTAAAGAGCATCAGAGAAGGTCCACAGGCAAGGCCGTATTCAGGCGGGGGGGGGGGGGGGGTTAGGGGGTCGAAACTGCCCCGAAACATACAAAATTAATGATTTTTATAGGTTTTTCCCTCTGATCTATGTGTTTTTTTGTACTTTTTTGTCCGACCAGCGAGCAACCCCCCCCCCCCCCCACCCGAAATAAATTCCTGGATACGGGCCTGTCCGCAGGTGATCTTGTTAGCGGAATAGCACGTATCTTGTGTTTTATGAAGCGCGATGTACCGTATATTGTCCGTAGGTGGGCACTTTAAGCTTTATCTGCGAAATCCGCCGACGCCTTCTCTATCCGTGCAGAACTAGTCTGATACATGTCGGGCTAGCTTTCAATTTTCGCAGATTATTTCTAATAGCCTAATTCTCAGAATTAGCTTTAGATTTTCAAACCATCAACTATAATGTGATTTATTTGTCTCTGTATACAAAAGTTTGTGCGGCGTTGTTATTGTTATTGTTTTGTCATTTTTATTCGTTCCCTATTATGTAGAAATATAATTACGTTTCTAATTGCCTAATATTCATATTCCGTTCTGGATTTTCGGAGCATCAACTGTAACAGTTGATACTTACCTTAAATTACCTTAAATCGCACTGGCCGGCGAATAAGGTTGGGTGAACATCCTGTAGATTCGCCGGTTGAGTGATAGAGGTGGAAGTGCGTTGTCAAGTTCCGTTGTCTGGTCAGTTTCGTTCAAGTCCTCACCTCTGCCCTGTGTGTGGTTCACTTGGGAAGGATATTTTGCATTTGGTGGGTAGATGCGTTGAGCTAAGGAGATTTTTGGGCGTGATAGGATGGAGGAAGAGGATTTGGTTAAGCCAGGTTAAGGTTACGGGGAAGACAAATTTTGGTGACCTTCTGTCGGCTCGGGAGGTCCCACAAGCATTCTATGGAGCATCGGGAGCGTTGTTGTATTTTTTAGTGTTACTTTATGTTTGTTTTGTTCCACGGGATTTTGGAAATATCATTCATGAATTATTTGTCTTGTCTTTGTAGATAAAAGTCTGTGCGGTGTTGTTATTTTTCTTCTTCTTTGTATTTGTTTTTATTGCGATGGCCTTAGTCGGCCTTTTTATGCAACAAATCTATTTAATAACGTAATTAATTTCTATCAATATGTTCCCTTTCTCTTCTATCGGTTCTGTGGCTCGGAGACTATCTCCAATTTCGGTCCGTTATAACCTATTAAAATATTAGGTTCTGTCAAAAAATTTCAAGTTAATCCATTTTGTAGGTCTGTTTACTATTTTTACCAGGAGCGTGTTCCATCCTACTTACCGTAGTTACTACGCATGACTTCACGAATTCTGTCTTTTTGCCGTCAAGGCTGGAACGACTTTTCTATTTTCCAGCAGAATATCATGCTACGGGCGAATCCGACCAATCACGTTACAGAGATCCGAAGTTACTACGCTTACAACGCTCCTGAGCGTGGTAAGCAAATAGATACTTTTCCAGAAGGTTGGGAAGGTCAGCGAACTTTTGGTGAGGTTGGAACGAAAATAGTAACTAAGAGTTACTATTTATAGAAGGTTTGAACACGCCAAGCACTTTAGTTGACATGTCAGCAAGGCGGAAACGGTGTTTTTTTAAATATTTAATGGAAATTAGTTATTGTAAGATTAAGGAATAACCTTCAAGCAGGAGGGCGAGTTGGCCCTTTCCAGCGTCACTTGAAAAGTACTATTAACTTATAGAAGTTCTGTCTTTCTGAGTCTGGCAACATCGCCGTAACTGAAAACCTAACCACAGGTGGGATATCCTTTCTTCTCTGTCGGGCGAACTTCCGACCCCACCAACAAACCCTCCGTCGGTACTTCCGTGAGTTCCATGACGAGCCTGAAGGGCGGTTAAAAGTCGGAGATACACCGGGCTAATCGGAAGTGAGCTGATCGAAAATGTCATTACATTCAGTGGTAACAGTACAATAGGTTAATATAGACGCAATCTAGTTTTCTTCAGCATAGAAGGATAATAATAATAACAAGTGTCTTTCAAAGCCCAGGGGCCATATACAAAACAAAACAAAAAGACACATTACAAAAAAAAATTAAAAATTTCATGCAGCTATGGAGCCTCACTACAAAGCTTTGTGTATTTCACATACCTTGGTTATAACCCTTTCCGGCTTGCTATTCAGGGTATCCGGAAGAATAAAAAATTTCCCCTTAAAAAAATTATCCCCTTAACTCCGAAAGCTCCTGGCATCGATTGAGAAAGTGGTCCAGATTTGCAAATCTGGCAATTATCTATAATCTGGCTATAATCGTAAAGCTTTGGTAAAATTGTACAGCACCTTCTGCGCTCCTTCTATACTATTTCGTTCTGGTGTCACTCATGTTCTGCGAAAGAAGGAGATAAAAAAGATGAGATCATGTTATTTTAAATATGCAAAGCACCTGCTCCACTTGTCGAAATTATGCCATAACCATACATTGACGGAGAAGTTCAAAATTCAAGATGCAAGCGTTAACCTTTTGGAAGTTTCTTCGTCGCTATCGAAAATCATTGACAACAGAGCCCAACCAGCGCACGACCTTCTACACTGCTTCCTGACCGAAAATTGAAAAATTAGTGTCTTTTTCTGTGTCTTTATGTCTTTTATTTATTTTCTTTTATTTACTCCACTTTTTCGAAACGGGTTGGAAATAAATTACTTACTTACTTACTTATTATACCTGACATCCGGACCAGTCCTATCCCTATCAAAAAAGACTTAAATCTACCTAACAGAAGGAACGAATTAGGTCTCGCCTGGATCCATAACAGTTTTTTGAGGTAGGTAGCTCAGACCCAAACACCTCCTTAATCTCACGGTAAAACTCCAAAGTTTCAGACTGATTTATTAAAGCTCTCTATTTTTGAATTCTTGGTCATCCAAAATCCTAGTGACTCCACGCAATACATTAGTAAGTAAGTAAGTAAGTAATTTATTTATAACCCGCCGTTTTCAGAAAGCGGAGTAAATGAAGAAAATAAATAAAACACATAAACATACACAAAGAGACTTTATCGTCACCTACAGGGCCACGGCCACTATTCCAAACAAATGATAGCCCTAGATCATCAAGGAGGGCTTTAACTCGAAATGGCCACGTATTCCTTTTACCCACAATCGGAAGTTCATTATATGACGCCCTTACCAACCTAGTGTAATCTAACTTAATGATCTTCAACCAAAATCTTATGATGAAGTTGATTGTGAAGTGGTTCACTCACTACTCAGTTGCAAATAACGCACGACGATACAATACAAATATATTTATTGTGATACAACTTCACTTTCCGTCGGTCAAAAGGTTCGGTCCAGAGGCACGCTATGCCGCAGAAGCACCATTGGGGGGGGGGGGGGGTTCGGGAACTATTCTAAACTTAACCCAAAAAGAGTAATTGAATTTCGAGTATGTGTAATAAACTGAGAACGGGGACTCACAATTGATCTTTGCTCCCAACACCCAGGGTTTGCTAAAATGGCGCCTCTACTATACTCCGGATCATGATAAGTAAAAATATAAGGATTTGCATCATTTTATAAAATGGTTGGTCTTTAAAGTTCAACCGAAAGGTTCTGAGATAGGATAATCTAGGTAGCGTTCCAGCAACTTATTATTAGTTACGATCGTTACTATTCTTGTTATTATTGCCGTTCCAGAGCCCGCCGAAACAATTAAATTGGCTCCTCCCACTTATTATTTTCGTTCCACGACTGTTACGATCGTTACAATTACTTATGATGGTCGCGAGCGTCATAAATGATAATAACTATCTGTTCTGCAGGAACTCCTGTAAGAGTGATGACGTATGTTCGCGTTGTTATTATTTTCGTTCCAGAGAGCGCGATAACTACCACAATGCGGCGCACGCCCCTCCTCTTATCACCGTAACTTGTAATAACTTCGCTGGAACGCTACCCTAGTTCACCATCACTCAATTTACCCAAATAGACTTGAAGGCAAGGCCGTATCTAGGGGGGGGGGGGGGTAGGGGGTTGACCCCCTCCCCCCGAAACACACAAAAATAACGATGACTTGAAGGCAAGGCCGTATCTAGGGGGGGAGGTAGGGGGTTGACCCCCCCCCCCCCCCGAAACACACAAAAAGAACGATTTTTATAGGCTTTTCCCTCTGATCTATGTGTTTTGTGTACTTTCTGTCCGACCAGCAGGCAACCCCCCCCCCCCCCCGAAATAAATTCCTGGATACGGGCCTGCTTGAAGGCCCGATGAAAATGCATAACTTCGTTGCTCCGCTATTCCCGAATAATTGATTTTCGTATAGTAAAATTTCTCTGACGAATTTGTGGTAACTCTGCAGTTGTACCTGTGTTGTATGCTTGACGAACGCGGTTTATGAAAATCTGTGTTCACGCGGTGAGTCGGCCACTGAAAGCCCGTGTTGGAATTGAGATTCAAACTGTCTGCGTCATAGTAGAATCTGCGTTGTCGGGAAGGCCGAAATACGGAAGCAGAATCCAAATAACTAAGTGTGTTCAGTTAAATGACACAAATAGTTAATCTTTAAAATAAACAAACGTTGGTCTGGGCCCAGGCCTGTATCCAGGAATTTATTTCGGGGGGGGGGGGGCTGCCTGCGGGTCGGAAAAAAAAAAAGTAAAAAAAAAAGACACAGATCAGAGGGAAAAGCCTATAAAAATGGTTATTTTTGTACGTTTCGGGGGGGGGGTCAACCCCCCTAACCCACCCCCCCCCCCCCCCCCTGGATACGGCCTTGTCTCGGCCATACAAGTTATGCTCTGCATGCAGAAGTTATTCGCAAACTCCTACACTACATAAAAAGGTTACAATGTATTGCAATATAACACCCTTCAAAGAAATACTTACAGGAGCTCTGAAATACTTGGCGTGCGTATACAACCAATCCTGGCAGTATGGAGATTCCAATCCGTCAGAATTGTAATTTAACTCAACGAGTTTTAATGCTCGTTTGTACGCTAACCTATGGATGGATTCAACAACTAGGATTCAACAACTTTACTAAAAAAAAATATCATTCTGGCTTGACGACCGGTTACATACACAAAGCACATACGCGCTTGAAAAACGCAACCAGTACACATTTACTATCATATTCTAACCAAACATTCACTAAAATAAACAAAAAATTTATTAATTAATTTGTCAATTTGTCCTCTCTCGTCTTCATAACCCTCCACTCACCAACTACCCTGCATGCTACCGTACATGCAAATGTGCAACGGAACAGTGCTTTGATGGAACAGAATTTGATTGAATTCCAGCGGCTCACTGAGCAAGAAGCAATCAAGCTGCATAAATAACTAGTTAGAAGACTTATTTTTATTTCATGCTGGCTCTTGGCAACAAATCAAATCGAAGCGTCGTAACTATTTTGACAATCTTTAAAGATGGGCTCAAAACAAGCCGTTTCTACTGAAAACTATTCTATCGTTGCAGTGTCAACGGACACGTCAGCTGAATTCTATTAGAGTGATATTTCGGCCCTTCTTGGCAAGGGTTCTCTTCAGCCTCAAGTCGCTAACTCTTTTTTTTTATTTTCTGTAACTAAAAGTGTTAAACTATGAGTACATAGAAATAGTACTTTTTTCTCTGGTTTTGTACGTTTCACAGAGCTTTTTAAGAACTTCAGGGGGCAGATTATTGATCTATACATTAACTTTTTCAGCCTTTTTATCAGAAACTGTCGGTCCAAGCTATTCCGGCTTTTGTAAATACTTAATGACTATACGTAATGACTAAGTCCAAAACACGCCAGCCATCCTCAGGCAGAAGCATTAAGCGTGTCCGTACGACTCAAACTCAACGACTCAAATCCTGTGTCAATCAATCAGCGCGATCTTTGGGTGTAGCTGTGACACCACTTCTGCCTTTCTTCCGCTAGTTACCCGGAGAGGCCGGAGATTTTGCAACGGCAAGGAGAGATAGTCATCAAGAGCATTAAACACCACATTGCTCAAAAACTTTCATCACTTTCCCTGTCCATAAGTGGGTCGTCAGTCAGAGAGTTCCTTGCATACTCACTATCTGCACAGCGACTCTGGGGAGTGTTTCTCCCCTCTTCATCTTTCCTCATTACTAGTAACAGGAACGAATAAGCAGAACCTCCATCTCCTTATCTCTGTAATACACCATGCGGAGTTGCACAGATCCCTATACACTGCCCGATGCAAACGAGCGGAAGATCACAATTTGTCACCTCTTTACCATTGTGATGGGTCTCTACCATTGTGACGTCACAAGTTACGCGCTGCGGAGCGGATCAGCGTGCCTCCTGCGCTCTTCCTCTGATATGCGCAGCTGCTAAGAGGGAAGTAGACGGGCATAAACTCAAAGCTGAGCAAGTACCTCTAGCTGAAATCAGTTTTGTCGGGGTATCCATAGTCGCTGGATGGGACAAAACCGAGGTTCTATTGGGTTATTTGTTCTCGCTAGTACTCTTTGTGATAATTGTATATTCTTCCTTGCAATTGCTGCAACGCTAAAAGTATTTTTATCAATGTCCACTGTCTTATTCAGTCTCACTCTAACTCATTTTTACAACTTCGTTAACCGGTTCAGCCAAGGGCAAACTCAGAAATTAAACTTATGACAGCTAAGCGAAAGTGGTGAAGTAAAATGTGATCTACACTAATAACAATTTCAGAAATAGTTTTCATTAAATTTCATAAAATTATTTTTCTAATTAAATACTTTAACCTTACTCATAATTTGTATTTATTTAAAACACAGTACAACTAAAAAACGCATTAATTTTCTACCCTTAAAGCACAACTCTTACTAGACATGATCTTTTCACGATAAAATGGCTCAGGAACATCATTTTGAAAACTACCATTGCTTTCCACGAAAATTAGCAAGTTGCTTGTTTGTACTTGTCGACTTTATCCAGCCTCCCTCTCACCGATGCAGCGGCTGGACGCAAAAAAATTGAAAACTGAACGCGCCTTGGTTAAAAAGTTGGAAAAACCAAGCAAAAAAAAAGAAGTCCAAAACCGAAGGAAGACCTGATGGTCTACCATGTCTTCCAAACTGAAAAATAATACTTTGAAGTTTCGTATGTGCTCATTTGTGGAATAATTGTTGGCGGACCTTGAAGCCTTCGGCGAAGTGTGCTTAGCGCGACTTTCAAAACTCGGCTAGGCCCAAAAAGCGCTACGAAGCCGTAGGTACAAAACGAACCAATGGCGTAAGGCGGGGATTTCAGAATCTTATAATCCCATAAGTGAGCTAGGTTTTTTTTTCTTGGAGTTTGGATATTTCGGGTGCACTTGCCGTCCTCAGCGAGAAAAACAACAAAACTAAATCATAAGATCCAACACAGTACCAACAGAAAAACAATGCGGAACCAACAAAGCATAAAACAATATGTAACTAAAAACCAGAAGAACGATGCGGATTGAACGACATACAGATGCAAATAAAACAATGAATATTAAAATGTGCGTGTTGAACTTTTAACTTCCGGCAGACAGTACTCGACCCCCCCCCCCCCCCCCCCAAAAAAAAAAAAAATTCACTGTTTTCTATTTCTTTCGTACAGAATGGTCAGCTTGGCTTCAAACATTATATTGGAGCTGGGGATAATAAGAAATGCAGTCAAATTTTGTAGTTTCGATCAGGAATAGTCAATCTTTAGTGTCAGCCACTCTTAAAAATAAAAAATTACAAACTAAATTAGAAAAAAAACGTAGCAATCCCTGACGCCTCGATTATAAAGAAGATTGACTGCTTCTCGGTCCGTCCATTACTGGTTATTTTGTTCTCCATGTTTGATGTCAACCTCTTTGAAAGCATAGTTGCCGTGAACCCCCCTTGTGGTTACAACTTCCTGTTAGATCACGCTTATTTATTGTACCTGCACATCACCTGAATTGCTTGGTCTCAATTTGGTCTTACAAGACGAAGTCGTACTACTTAAGCAGTCGTAAAAGTAATACCCAAGACAGGGCTAATGGCGCTCAGGTATGGTTTACAGCCCCCCACTATCCATTGTGTGGGCTATGGCGTCCATTGTGTAGGGAAGTTATTTTCAGTGTCGTTCAGATCTTCGTTGTCTGAAGTGCCTTGTTACATTTCTTGCGTGCTAATGGCCGAGCTAGGGAAATGGCAACCATCAGATGAGGTAATTGCTGAAAGTGATGTTTTTGTCTTGTTGATGTCGAGTTTATCAGACCTGATCAGCTAAGTTGTTGTGAAGATTGTTTGCCTCGCAGTTAGTGTTTAGTCTGAATGGCTAACTGATTTTGTAGAGATAGGCTACCATCACGTACACGCTGGCACGCACCATGACTCTTGGCTTTCTAGCTTATCACAATCATAATAATTTAATGAAACAAGCCGAATTCGGGCCACACATCAGACAACGGAGACATCTAGAAATTCTAACTACAAAACCAAATATATTTTCTCTTGGTCACCGCATTTATCAATATTAACGATATCACTGATTATTCTTTGGTTTACTGATGTTAAAACACCAGGAAGGAAACTTTATTATGTTATGTTATTTGTTAATTACCAACAAACTATCCCATCAACAGCCACTGCAGGTAGCTCTTGGCACTGACATAAGAGATGCTAAAAAACATCATGCCCAGAATTTACCGACAAAAATACTAGAATTTCAATTCTACTTGTTTACTCTGAGGTTTTACTCGGAGGTTGTGTTGTGCTGTGCACAACACTTTATGACAAAACAAGGTGCATTCTCTCTTGAATGTTCTTGCCGTCGTAAAAGGTGGACTACTCACTACGGCATTGGCAAGGAAACAGACAAGGATAAAGCAGGCCTATCAGTACATCATACTATCATACTGAGACTTCTCCTCATCTGAGATCCTACATCCTCTGTGAGAAGTAGCCAATACCTCAGACGAGACCATGCCCTGCCACTTTTGATATATCGACAAAAAGATTATAAAATCCTATTGCCAAGAAGACGTTACTGGATTAATTACATATTTGCACGCGCTGCGGAAAAGCGGTATTGAATTCCATTAACCTGTTCCTTTTGCAGGCTAACATGCTGAAATGGACAATTGGATCTGGAAAGTGCAGCGCCAACGACGAAGAGAAACGCGCACAGAAGGCGCTGCTAAAACGCCAACACTCCTCGCGCCGTCGCAAGCCGTCCTTCCTTTCGAGGATAACCGATACAAGCCCTCAAAAGCGAGCGCCTTTGATGCCTATCACCGAAGTGTCAACCGTCGTCGCCAATATCATCGGCGACGAGGACCATGAGCGGTTCAATCTCTCACCAGCACCTCGCAGGCCTTACTTGAGCTCGATAAAGCAAGCCATAGTGCGAAAAATGCCGACGCTCCGTGAAAATGAAGACTGTCAATCGAAAGGAAAGACGAAGAAGCAGGGGCGTTGCGGGTTCCCAAATATTTTCACCCGTGACGACCTGAGAACGGTCTGCGACTCAGAAAGTGACAGTTCAAGTGCTTACATGTTGTTGGATGCTATTCCTGCGGCACTACGAAGGGAAGAACGCTGTAAACAAACCGAACCTCATTACAGCAACATCAGTGAGCAGATGATAAACAAGGCTAACTTTGCCAGCGTGCCGAATTTAGCGATGCCTCAAGCAAGGGTAAAGCAAGTACCTGAGCTTCAGACGCGGTTACTAAATACACGCGCTAGCACAGGGACACTCGTGAGAAAGCCATTAGCCGTCGTGCCCATCTCCCTTGACGAGAAGAAAAAACAAGCCTCTCAACCAAATCTAACTGAAATGCGGGCACAACAATATGGTAGTTTGAAAAGACAGCGGAACGGTGGGCCGGTATTGCATTACGGAAGTCTGAAACGACCAGAAAAAGCGGCCTCAAAACCACTGAGGAGTGAAAGCTTTGTAACCCTCAGGCCTGACAAAGAGATGGACGTTCGGAGGGTGCCAATAACAGATTTACAGCTGAAAGCGTTTACAAACAAACCGCCTCATGACCTGCACAAACCCATGCCTTGCAAGACGACAAAGAAGATGGATTCGCCGCGTAAGCAACTCAAGTCGCATACAACCTACGGACAGCATCAACATCTTGTAGACTCAAACGAAGTGGCAGTACCCAAGTTTCCGCCTTTCTCAGAGCGGAACTCCCCGGACGGCCAAGACTGGCAGCCCAGCTATGTCAACCTCGAAGACGCCCAGATTTCTGCGCTTGTCGCCACCTTCAAAGACAAGGAAGACTCGAGCACGTTCTGGAGGCCGCAGACTCTTGGCGAACCGCCATCCCTATCCAATTTGCTGGAAACGTACAAAGACGAAGTCTTCTGGAAGCCGAGAACGATCGAGAACAACTCAGAACGTACCAAGCCGCAAGTTAGCCACGCCAAGACGACAAGCATCTCTGACTTCATGAAGGCTGGCACGGAGAAAAAGACAATCCCAGTTCAGGAAAACGTCCAGGTGTCCAGGCTTCGGAGGACGACGTCCATGATCGACTTGACGTCAATCTCCGACGACGAAATCGACCCAGGTGACCGCGAATCACCCCACGGCTGCTCGGCTAGTGACAACAGCATAGACGAGCAGTGCACCGCCTGTATTGTTATGGGGCGTAGCAACTGCAACTATCACGGACAGTATTTAGACATGGGGATTAAAACCTATAAAGTTGCCAACATTGAACAAATCAGTGTTAAAAGCAGAAAACCTAAACCCGCTCAAAGAACTCCTCCCAGTGAGAATCGTGACAAAGTGGGCAAAGCTATGGATCTGAGCGACGGTAAATCCGCGAAGCTGACATTTAATAGCTCATCAAGTGAACATAGCGACAGTGCCATTACGGTAATTGAGCGAAACCTGAAAAATATGACCCTTACCGCCGACGATAAATACGAGTCTTTCAGCTCGGATTTGGTGACATTAATCCCAGAAAAAGAAAAATTTACTGCTGCAGATAACCCGATTTATCTGAAATCAAATGTGTTTAACCTAAGCGAAGCCGTAGACGACACTCAGGCCGAAATAAACGATGACTGTCAGACGTGGAATTCTCATATATGGAATGCTCTGATGAGGTCGAACTCCATCCACACCAACTCGCCTAATTCTACAAGAGGAGTGTCTGGCTCCCCCGTTCTTAGGACGCCAAGACAAAAGAAGAATAGACGGAATGTCCTAAGTTCCACACCTGCGAAATGTATGTGCGATTGTCAGAAGAAGAAAGTGAAGTATGTCAACAACATTTCCGTGTGCAGCAACAGAAGTAATCGCACGATGAACTCGAGTTTTGTGAAGAGAGGAATTCGAAAGAAGTTTAAGGATCTCCAGAACGAAGGTAAATAGAGCAAACTGTTTACGCCTATGATGAAAGTACCACGCGCAGTATATGATGTTAGGATGATACGGTATTTAATCACCAAAAGACCCTTTCAGACCCCGTCAATATACACAAATAAACACCAGACAAAAGAGAAATGCGCAAAGACTACCTACCACCTCAGAAATCTTTCACGATGTGCCATATCCCCACGGATGTACCAAGCACAAATCTTAAAGTTTAACTGAAAAGCCAGCTTATTTTTGTACCATTTAATACAGCTGCAGTAAAAAAGGCTTTCGTCTCTGTTAATTTCTCGAAACACTGTGTACACTAAATTCAGTTTCAGCCAGGTGACGATCCACGCCTGCTTTAAACTGATTTATATTTTCGGCATTTACGACATTTTCAGGGAGATTATTCCAGTATTCCAATATCCGGTTTTGAAGTTTCATTTTCCAATGTCTTTTCGGATTTTCTCACTACGAATTTTCAAGCTGTGCCCTCTGAGACCGTTGTGATTGAAAGTGAGGACATCATCATTTAACTGAATACACTGCATTATTTTTTTTATTTTTTTTTCACTATTTGCTCTAGTATGACGTTCAAAATATCTAAGGCCGTCCCCAACGCAAAATTCAACTATGACCCAGAAATTTTGAATCTCAATGCAAACTCGGGTTTTCAGTGACCAGTGACAAACTCGCGAACGGTCGCTCACTACGTGGGGACTTATTTTTCGTAAACTGTTTTCGCATAGGGGTACCACAAATCCTACAGAGAAATTCCACTATATTAAAATCGATTATTCGTGAATAACGGAGCAACGAAGTAACGCATTTGCATCGGGTCTTCAAGCCTCTTTAAGTGATAAGTGATGGGTGAACATATTGCGCTATCTCAGCCCTTTTCGGTTAAACTTTAATAGATAAAAAAAGGTTTTATTATCTGAAATCCACATAAACCAATCCTTGCCTCTTTCTCAACTTCAAAATCTCTTTTATTAGCCCTCCTAACTTCTCACAACCAACATAAATTTTTTTAAAATCTTCATGTTTCAATCCGCAAATCTGGCAAAAATATTGACTATCTCTTACTTTATATATACTTTCTGCTAAAATTTCTAACAATGCGTGACTTTTTTTTAAATTGCCGGGCTTCTAAATATTACAAAGTTCCGTCTTTTTTTTAGTCCCGGCCCCCTTGGCCTTGATGACCAAAACATGGAAAAACTTGCCTTATGGATAAGCTCAGACCAATGAGCTCCTCGGAAGCGATACGCGAGAGCCAGATCCGACAAAAGAGACAAACACGGAAGCAAAAAAGTCGGGAAGACCTAGATATACGGTTGATAAAGACGACACAGGGAGTTTGAAAACTTGGAAATGAGAATGGACAGAGCAATTACGGGAGTAGAGTGAACCAGTAATATTGGTAAGGAAGATATTCTTCAGCCCAAGCTCTTTAGGCTTGAGCCTGAAGAGGACCCTTGCCAATAAGGGCCGAAATATAGCTCTAATAAGATGTAGCTGACTTATACGTTTCGCACCGTCAATATTATAGGTTAGGAAGTTTAAAGGAATGTGTAGCGCTTTGCCTAGTGGACACCCTTTTACTACCCTGTTTTCTTTAGCTGTGATCTATGCAACACATATTCTGAGCAGATTTTTGTTTATTTTCTGCTTGGTTTACTCCACTTGCTTCCCCTGTGGAAGTGCGTTAAAACTAAAAAACTACTACTACCAGTAACTATGCCACTAGCGTCGCAAGACAAAAGAGGCGAAATTAGTGGGGCAATAAGATTTTCAAGTTAAGGAAAACAAGTTTCGGATTTTTTCTATTTTTTGTTTACCCAGGAGCGATCTATGTTGAAGCTGTTGGTTTAATAACCTATATGTTGAAGCTGTTGGTTTAATAACCAATTAAAATTTAAAGAAACTATAAATTATTATCATCAGTAATAGCCAGTAACGACGCAATATAAACGAAAAGAAATGTGACGAGGAAAGGGCTTGTTAATTCCTTGCGTTGAATTTTAAAGATTGTGGGTATTGTGGCATTATATTTTTTTTCAAATGTCCAGCTGCACATAATTGATATCCGACAGCTCTTGTGAAGATAGAATTGACTGGTTTTAGTTTGGAGACAATATAACCGAGGGGTTGCCCACTCTCCATTTTGTGCACAGCAAATCGGTGACGGCACCGCCTGACACCAGCCGGCACGGTGTTAGAACATTGTTTAGCAGGGAGATCAACTAATTTATGGCCGGCACCGCTAGGTTCGGTCGGTGCCGGCCGGTCCCGAGAAAGGGTGTACAGCAGGTTCCGGAGAGTGAGTAGCCCTTCAAATGTAACAATAGTTAACCCGGCTGCGTCCTTCGCTCCGACGATGCTCCAGTTGGTTCAGACAATCAGGCTCTAAAATCTCTAACCGTATCGGATCTTGTTTTCTACAATTCTCTCAAGATACAATTAACGCTGTAGAAACTTATTGAGCGAGAAGTGCAGAAGCTGCAACTATTTGTCACTGGACAACAAAAGAATCACAGTTCTTATTCTGGACTTTGGCATGAGAAACTGTTGGGGTTAAGATGCCAAGAAACCTCTGTGGTTCATACTCTCAGTCAAATACAGTAGTTGGGTTTGACACTGACCATTTTCTACATTTAATTCCGTTAAGAGTTTAGGGTTGACTTACCTTTATTTATTTATTATTACAGTTGGCTTTAAGCTTTTAGCTTGTCGCCAAGCAATCTTTGCTGTTTTGGTCAATAAACAATTTATCTACGCAGATATATATATGTAAGTTGGTTCACACTCGTTTTCACTTTCAAATTGATAAGAATTTGATATAATTTCAAATTGATATCGAAACATATTTTAGGCATTAGGCATTTTAGGGGCAAACTTGGATACGAGCTCACAAAGATCTCGATTGTGTTTTTTTTTTGCTTCTAGTGTATGAGTCGTCTTTACTTTCCTTATCGCTGTTTTGTTAAGAAAAAGGACAAAAATCCCATTGGGCATACCTAACAGAAAAAAATAAGTCGTGTTTAGCGAAAACCGCTGAATTTCAGTCGATGCAAAAAAATAGACAATTTGTACGCATTGATTTCGAGATTAATACCAGAACACATTCTAGGCAGTTAGCATTTTATGATTGAAGGACGCAGCCGGGTTTACGATTGTTTGTCAGTCATTTACTGAAAACCGTTGTATCCCAGCCGATAGAAAAAATTAGGCAATTTGTATTCATCGATTTTTAGATCAAAATCAAAACACCACCTTATGCATCCCAATAAGCGCTGACGGGGAAAGAACACACAAAACACAGGCCCATTGTTTGAAATAATGTAAAACGTCAACCACTCAGCTTCTCAGCTGGTACAGTCCCACAGGGGATCTCGTAATCTATAGTTGAAAAGGCCACTATCGTACTATTGACCATGACAGTGATGATAATAGGTGCGCTTTATCAGCGTTATACGATACCTTGGAATGTAATGCCTTTAAGAAATTTTAATAGGAGATACCCCCTTTCGAAATGGGACATCGGCTGTCATGTGATGACAAAAGAAGGACGGCAGGCACAATGGGGTATTCTTGTTGATTTCAGAAGGTTGTAAAGGAGTACGACTTCATACGTAGGCTACTTATTTTTCTGGCACCTTGCATTTCCAGTTCTAACTTTGGTTTCGAACCAAAATCTAGTTTACTGTTACATTTAACGTAAAAAACCGTTGATGACACACTTCTCTCTTGAGGCTTTACGGTTGTCGTTGTTTCGATTTACCTATAGGCCATTTTTTTCCTTCAAATTTTTTCATTGCACCACAATCTGCCAGAGGCTGCAAGTGCCATACAAATCTTCTTGGAACAAACCGTTTCTGGTTGTCGTTGTTTCGATAGTTGGATTTGTCACTGATAGCACCTTTGGTTTTATTTCTTCGCTATCTGTTCATGACGAAGTTGTCAAACCTCCGAGGTTTTAAAAAGGTTTGTTCCAAGAAGATTTTTATGGCACTTGTAGCCTCTGGTTGACCAATGGGTTGGCAAATCAGCTTCAGCAAACGCGAATTCGCGTTTCGTGGGCAACTAGACCTACGTTGCCCGGGCAACGTGAAGTGTTGCGGCAACCTTTGTCCGGCTTCGCCGGCTAAAGTGTTGCGAGAGCAACACTTTGGTTTTGTTTCTTCGCTGTCGGTTAAATGCTGAAATTGTCAACTTATCGAAGCTTTTAAAACGGTATGTTCTAAAAAGAATAATCACATAATCAAAAGCTGTTCTTTAGCGTTGTAAAACCAACAACAAAACAATATCGGAAGAAGGCTATCCGTAACGTTTCAGATTAAAATACCATAGACGACACTATTAATTATTACAAAACTACCTTATTGTTTTACATTACCGTATCGTTTGTACCCGTTGCGTAAACAGTTAATCCTAGGTTATAGCGATAGACCATCGATACAAACTTTCTTACTGTCATATTTACAGAAATCAAATACAATGTGCACCAATTTTCAAAAATTTCTAGCCCCTCGTGAACCGATCTTACTTACAAGTCCGTCTCCCGTGATTGACATCAAATTCATCGGAAACAAATAATGGATACACCAGCTATCAAAAGTTGCAAACCCCTCATCGCTGAAGATGATTATAGCATAAAGCCGATTATTACTTACAAGTCCCATGCATGTCTTACAATTGGGAACAAAATTGTTCTTACCATCGAATACACCTGAGACAAATAACAGGTATACCAACTAGCAAAAGCTGCAAACTCCTCGTTGCCGAAGATAATTATGAGCCAACAGTCGACTGTTGCTACTTACAAGTCTCTTGCATGTTTTACATTTGGGAACCAAATTGTTCATCAAATGACAGGTACGCCAACTAGCGAGAGCTGCAAACCCCTCATTGCCGAAGATGATTATGAGCTAACAGTCGCCTGTCGCGTACAAGTCCCCTAAATGTCTCACAACTGGTATCGCCTATTTTTGGTTTCAGTGTGTACCTTACTACTGAAGTTGTCAACCCCTTTACCAAAAAATGGATGTCATATACTTTGATCAGCTCATCAGCGGCTATCGATTGCCGTCGAAGTTGAACTTTATCCTTTTCAATCGTAGATATCTTGACGGATGAAAACTTGGAACAATTTCTTATATAATCTAGTTGATATTATAAAGCTATCCGTAACTTTTCAGGATTAAAATACCATAGATGACACTATTAATTATTACAAAATTACCTTATTGTGTTACATTACCGTATCGTTTGTACCCGTTGCGTAAACAGTTAATCCTAGGTTATAGCGATAGACCATCGATACAAACTTTCTTACTGTCATATTTACAGAAATCGAATACAATGTGCACCAATTTTCAAAAATTTCTAGCCCCTCGTGAACCGATTCTTACTTACAAGTCCGTCTCCCGTGATTGACATCAAATTCACCGGAAACAAATAATGGATATACCAGCTATCAAAAGTTGCAAGCCCCTCATCGCTGACGATGATTATAGCATAAGCTTTTTAAACGGGATGTTCTAAAAAAATTAATCACATGATCAAAAGGTATTCTTCAGCGTTGTAAAAACAACAACAAAATAATATAGGAAGAAGGGACTAAATTAACTTTGCAGTCAGTTGTACTTTATCCTTTTCAATCGTAGACATCGTGACGGATGAAAACTTGGAACAATATCTTATATGATCTAGTTGGTAATAGAAAGCTATCCGTAACTTTTCAGGATTAAAATACCATAGATGACACTATTAATTATTATGAAACTACCTTATTGCTTTACATTTTCGTTTGTATCCGTTGTGTAAACAGTTAATCCTCGGTTACATTGATAGACCATCGACACAAACTTTCTTACCGTCAGATTTATAGAAATCGAATACAATGTGCACCCATTTGCAAAAAT
This sequence comes from Branchinecta lynchi, assembly GCA_023053575.1. Taxonomy (NCBI): domain Eukaryota; kingdom Metazoa; phylum Arthropoda; class Branchiopoda; order Anostraca; family Branchinectidae; genus Branchinecta; species Branchinecta lynchi. Next base: position 16,816,432 of record JAKZAP010000019.1, on the reverse strand, counting down.
TCCTAGCCCCTCGTGAACCGATTCCTACTTACAAGTCCCTCTCCCGTGATATACATTAAGTTAACCGGAAACAAATAATTGGTACACCAGCTAGCAAAAGCTGCAAACCCATCATCGCAGAAGATGATTGTAGCATAACAGCCGATTATTACTTACAAGTCCCTTGCATATCTTACCATTGGGAACCAAATTGTTCTTACCATCGAAAAGGAGCAAAGGATAAGCTCTAGTTTCTTTAGCAATGAGAGAACTTCTAAAGTTTAAGAGTTCATCTGATACCATTTCTCTACCGCAAACCCAAGTGCAAAAAAACGAATGATAAACTCAGCTGAAATCGCGTACACAAATGGATAGTTGCGTAAACAGTTAATCCTAGGTTACAGCGATAGACCATCGATACAAACTTTCTACCGTGAGGTTTATAGAAATCGAATACAATGTGCACCAATTTACAAAAGTTCTAGCCCCTCGTGAACCGATTCTTACTTACAAGTCTCTCTCCCGTGATAGACATCAAGTTCACCGGATAAAAATAATGGGTACACTAGCGAGCAGAAGTTGTAAACCCCTCATCCCTGAAGATGATTGTAGCATACAATGTGTACCCAATTGCAAAAATTCCTAGCCACTCGTGAACCGATTCCTACTTACAAGTCCCTCTCCCGTGATATACATTAACCCTTAAACGAAAACAAATAATGGGTACACCAGTTAGCAAAAGTTGCAAACCCATCATCGCAGAAGATGATTGTAGCATAACAGCCGATTATTACTTACAAGTCCCTTGCATATCTTACCATTGGGACCAAATTGTTCTTACCATCGAATACACCGGAAACAAATAACAGGTACACCAACTAGCAAAAGCGGCAAACCCCTCATTACCAAAGATGATTATGAGCCAACAGTCGACTGTTGCTTAAAAGTCCCCTACATGTCTCATAACAGGTATCGCCTATTTTTGTTTTCGTGTACCTTACTACTGAAGTTGTCAACCCCTTTGAAATTTTCAAACTGGTGTATCTCATGAAGGAATTTTTGTACCAAAAAATGGATGACATATACTTTGATCAGCTCATCAATGGCTATCGATCGCCGTCGAAAAAAAAATTCTACCTGTCTTAGTTCAAAAGTTGACTTTTTTGCCGTGGGCCAACTTTCTAACGTCACGACTTAGAAAGGAGCAAAGGATAAGCTCTAGTTTCTTTAGCAATGAGAGAACTTTTAAAGTTTAAGGGGCACATCTGATACCGTTACTCTACCGCAAACCCAAGTGCAAAAAAATTGTTTAATAAACTCAGCTGGAATCGTCGCAGACATGGACAGAAACAATAGATGGCAGCACTTTCGGACCCGTGGGAAAAAGCCACTTTTTTGTCTCTGTAGATTTTTCTATTTATCACTCAAAGAAGATATGTTGGCTGTGGGGCCGGGTAACTGCCGCATATATTTAACACTTATAGATTTTAGTCCATCTTCAATTTGAAACTGGTGCCTGCCTGCTAGCGTGCTAGAACGGAGCTTTCCACTCGAAAGCAGAAACATGGTTTGATGAAACGAAAGGTTCGCTACACAACTTGAGATGGTCCTCTCCGACATAGGCTATACAACTCCACTTCACTTCGCAAACCGTAGGCTCTGGCTCGATGACAAGCAAAAACCATCCTTATTGGCCCCAGGCAAGAGTTCTACGGAGCTTTCCAAAATGTAATGTCATATTCATCAATCCGGCCTAAGGTCCACACTTTCCGTAAAAACCGCACAGGTTAGACCCTTCCCAGTTACCAGGAATAAAATGAAATCGGAGTCATAGGAAAAAAAAAAAAAAAAAAAAAAAAAAAAAACAGGACAAAACCAAAGTGTTGCTCTCGCAACACAATAAGCATGAAAAGCACTATGGATTTCAGAAAGCCGAGCGAGAAACCCTTTAGCTCCCAAAGCCCCCAATTAGTAAACTATGTGAGATACTGAACCAAGCACCCACGTTATATTTCTGTTTTGAGACCGGTATAGGTAAAAGAAACAATTAAACCCAAAATTAATTGTTAGGTCGAAACGACCCCAATATTTCAATCGAACACGCCTTTCTGCTGTATCTTGTTTTATTGTGTTATAACGCATCCAAATTTTGAACCATCCGGTTGGGAAAAAGGCCTTTTTCTATATACAAAAAAAAAAAAAAAAAAAAAAAAATGTATCTGTCAAGTGACTGAGGAGTCTGAAGCTTAATTGGTAAATTTAAAACCAGCTTCACTTGTCTATTGAGTTTGTTTTTTTTGCCTTAAAAAGTTAAGTGAGCTATGTTAAAACTATCCAACAAATATAATATTGACTAATAAAACTATCAAACAAATCATCCTCCTGTATAGGCCTAAGATGAGAGAATTGTATTAGGGTTTTTGTAGTTTATTATGTGCTGCAGGCCCGTATCCAGGAGTTTATTTCGGGGGTGGGGGTCGCCTTTCAAGGGGGGGTTATTGCCTGCTTGTCGGACAAAAAAGTACAAAAAACACATAGATCAGAGGGAAAAGCCTATAAAAATCGTTATTTTTGTGTGTGTTCAGGGGGGGGGGGTGTTCAACCCCCTCCCCCCCCTGGATACGGCCTTGATGTGCTGGTTGGAGTTTTCGATGGTTGGTGGGTAAGGCGGCGGTCATTCGGTGTATCTTTATTATTTGTTTGTATTTGTAGTTATGTTATTTGTTAGTCGAATTCTAAGGTCCGGAATTCGGGCAAATTTTAATTTTGTAGAAGTAGGAATAGGAATATCATTAAACGAACCAGAACCTGAACCCGAATGGATTAAGATTTCTGTATTTTAGTAGATTTTGGAGATATTCTTATTTTATTCTGCTTACCAGCTTTGTAGGATAAAAATATGAAATGAAACTGAAACGAAAGAGAAGACGAACATTTCGTCGCTAGGGTTGTGTTTTCGTATCGGGAAAAGGTGCCGCATTTGTGTGTGTCTCTCTGTCCTGATAGGTTAAGGGTTTGTCATTCTTAGCCACCAAAATAATAGTCTACAAGCAGATCCAACGTTATACCAAGTTCCAACGTAGGTCCCGAGAAACCCAGGGTTCCAAGAACCAGGGTGTACAAGTTACTTCAGGATACTTTGGGTTACTTTGGGTTACTTTTGGTTACATTGGGTTACTTTTGGTTACAATGCATTGGGTTACATTGGGTTACTTTGAGATACTTTTGGGTTACTTTCCAGGGTGTACGAAGTTACTTTTGGTGACCAACCCTGGCGAGAGACATTAAATATGAATTAATGATTTATTTGCATATGATTTAACTCAGTCACTTGGACTGATCAAAGTTATTTTCTTTTAATCCATGATAATAATAATAATAACAATAATATAACTGCAATAATAAGGCTTTCGCCTCTACAAAATTCTCGGGACACTGATGAGTTCATAGGCGCTAAAATTATTTCGAGATTTGAACGGGAGAAAAACACTAGTTCATATGATATTTGATAGTGCAAAACGGACTTGTGGGAAAACTCATTTTTCCAACTCGAGCGGTTTTGAGCCTGAAGGGGACCCTTGCCAAGAAGGGTCGAAATAAAGCTCCAATAAAATTCAGCTGACGTATCCGTTTTGCACTATTAAATATGATTCGCAGTCAGCTTGGGCTGAAGGAATATTTAGTTCAGATGGTTCACACCCGTTTCACCTTTTAATTTCCCACTACCCTATCGTGACCATACACTTGTCTCCATTACTTGGTAGAGTCTATATCAAGTTCCCTGCTGCGGCTAGTAACAATCAAACCATCATTAATATTCTTTCAAGAATTCATTTAGTAAGTCCTGCAGGAATTGGCGACCTCAACTTGACTCCAAATTACGCCTAGCCCTAACGGTGCTGGAGGTGAAACATGCACAACTAATTACTAATAAATTGGAATATGCATCGATTATTGATCGATGGCACTTGAGGAGCCATCAGCAACCCAAGGCACGCCTTGGATGTCTAAAAAACTACAAGTAACATCTTTCGAACATCTCATTCTGAAATGAGATTCATAGATCTAATTTGAGTTAGCAGTTGGAGTCCTAGTTAGAGAGGTTCGGATGTGATAGACTTATTTGCATGATTTCCGACAAAAAATTACAACAAAAAAATGGAAATTAGGATCGACAGCTTAATTCTGGAGTGTTAATGAGCGTGTTATTCGCTCAGATTGATCGGTCAGAAATTTTGGAAACTCAGAGGCGGTGTTTTACACGTTATTGGTGGTTTAATTCGAGATACGGCTGGAGTATAGGAGATCACCTGAAGCAATAGTAATTTCTTTTTAAAGGTTCACTGTAAAGCTTATTTTTCCGATTTCCCACCGCGGCCATGCAGTTGCTGTGTTCCAGTCCAAATTCAGCTAAAAACAGATCAGCTCCTATCCCATGCATCATCTCTCGCAATTTCTATTCACTGCGAAAGCACACTACCAATTACGCACAATCTTGACTAACATCGCCAACACACATGGTCTCTGATTGGTTTGTACAGTCCTTACCTCCGTCTGAACCAATCACGACCGATACGATGGTCGCGGCTCAATTGTGAAAAGACCCTCCAAGGAGGGTGGGATAAATCAGATTTGGGTAGCAGGTAAGCGACTGCGAAAGGAAAATCGAAAATGGACGGTATGGTGATGGCGCTTGTTAGTGAGAAGGAAAGTAATGGTGTCGTATAAGGTTTCAGTTCTGCTTTAAGGACTTGACTGCTATGGTCGAAACTGGGAGAGGACACTGGGATTAGTTGATAGGACTGATTATTTTCAGCACTCGTGTACCTTTCTTTCTGCATGCAACATTATTAACAAGTAAAAGAAATCGAAATGAAAACTATAAAGCAGAGCCTGTCATTCTCGCCCGCTCAAATTTACTGATTGCCTCCCCCCCCCTAGAACATGTACTTAACCATAATTTAGTACTCAAAATAGGTTGAAGCCTTACATAAAGCTTATTTCCGACTGAATTTTATTACAAAACTGTTATCTAACAATTAAGAAATGTTTGAAAAATCTTCTTACAGATTTAGAATAATTATAAGCTATTCGCATTTTGCGCGTTGCGCCAAAAATTTTGCAGTGTCAAAAAGCACCTTTTTTTGTCAGGAATTTCTGACATTTTTATGAGTCGGGAGCTTGGCAACCCTGAGAATCGCGTCACCGGATGATCCCCTGGTCTTACCAAGTCTTGGTTCGAACTGGTGACTTGAATGGGGGCCATTTACATACTGCTATTTTAGATGCTAATTATTTGGTGTTATCCTCCTTTACCCCCCCCCCCCCCTGTTTTTCTTTTCTTTTGTTTTCTTTCTTTCTCGTTCCTTCTTTCCCTTATATTTAAAGTTGAAACCACAGGTTACTTTTTTTCCTCTCCTTCTTTTTTCTTCAACTATTATATTCAGTTAGTTGATTCTGTTTGGTATTTAAATGAATATATGTTATTTCCCTGCCCTAGCCAAGCACTACATTTTGTGCTTTCCTGGCAGGAATGTAAATTCTATATTTTTTTTTTGTCTTTAAATATAGTCCAATGAAACTGAAACTGCAAATGAGGTAATGCTTTCAAATTTACTCCTTTTATCACATCACTTATCTATGTTTAAATACAACAAAAGACAACTATACAATGTAAAGCTACCAAGAAAGCAGAGTAAAGAGCAATTGGCTAGGGGGGGGGGCTACTGTCACCAATAATATTAAAGCACAATGGACACTTCTAATCCTTTACTTTGTATTAAATGCTTCACAAATAAACATTTCCGACTTCCTTTAGAAGGCGCTACGAAAATCGGCCGTTTACTTGTTATCCCTTGTCTTAACCTCTCTGGCATTTCGATGATCCAAATCTTAGGAGCTGAGATATCGTGGCTGGAAATTCAAAAACTCCCAGCAATGCTTGATGGAAAAGGATATATTTGTTGGACATGTTGGATATATATGGATATATATAGTGTTTCATCAGAAGTCCCATGGCTTAAAGTGTCTATAGAAAGGTTTTCTTTGTGGAATAGTGTTGTGAAGCTTGATTGACTTGCTTTATAAAATGTACCAGAATATGCAATAAGCTTAAAAAAAATAACATAGCTACAAAAATCATTAAAATACAAATAACCTATTCAAATCTGAATTATACAAGCTGATTTATGCATAAAATAAAGATCTACTAAGTATCATAAGAAACATCACTTTTATCTTTGTCCAAACTAGTAAACTGAGCATGTACTGGTCCAAAAAATTACGCTTTGAAATATCACAGAGAGGAAACTGTTGAAAAAGCTGCTGATCTAGGGGGTAAGCATTGTTCCTAGGTTGTTACGGAGTGGGATTGGGGTAGTTTGATGTGCCTATTGAACTTTAAGAAAAGTTAAGATCAGTTGAATATACCAAGAAAAAACAAGAGAGAAAAAAAAGCAATTAACAGAGAAAGCTTTGAATTTCGAAGTCGGAGCCTCGCAGACACATGGTATAGACTTCAGAAATAAAAAAAGAAGAAAAAGAAAGAACTGATGTAACTGGTGAATTTAGGCTATACTGATTGTATAATAGATTGTATACTAGTATTTTTTCTTTCTTTTCAAGGAGTCGTCAACTTGGCCGTTTACATCAATGCTGGCCTTCTAACAGTGCATGGTGAGTCCCTTAATACTTTTGATGACTAACTCTTCTTGCGGATGCAAAATCGCCCTGTACCTAGCGGAAGAGCCGGAAGCGGTATCACAGCTGCTCCCAAACATCGCTGTGATTGGTTAACACAGGATTGAGTTGATAAGTTTAAGTCGTCAGTGTTACGTTATACGTTCTTCCCGAGCATCACTTGCGCGTTTTCGACTTGGTCATATAGAGTCAAGGCCGTATCCAGTTTGGGGGGGGGGGCTAGGGGGTTGACAGGCTTTTCCCTCTGATCTATGTGTTTTTTACTTTTTTGTCCGACCAGCAGGCAACCCCCCCCCCCCCCCCCCCGAAATAAACTCCTGGATACGGGCCCGTATAGAGTATTCCCACAAGTTGTAATTGGTCTGCTGCAGAACAGCTTTCGTGAAAGGAAGCAACAAGCCCCTTTCGAACATATTAACGATACATCAATGTCTGAGATTGTTGGAGTTAAAAGACGAAGTGTTTCGTGACATTGAGAAGAATTGAATTGTCTTTTAATGTTTCAAGACCAAGCTCAAGAAGTAGGTCTTCGGGCACAGACAAAGTTTTTTATAGCGAGTATAAATAGCTATAGACTGTGACTTTGTGTATTAATGGTGTATTAAATTAGCTATCTATCCATCTTGGAACCACCTTTCTATAAGTTTTCGATTGTGCATTTTTCCTGCAGCTCATTTCTGTTTATTTCGTTCATTATCGTTTCAGAAAGACTCATTCCGTTCATGTTCACTTCTTAAAGGAGATGGAAATAAAAAAAAGTAAAGAGTAGCCCTACTCGCACTCAAAATATTAAAATACATAAAACAAGGTTTTTTTTTATTGTACTGGGTTTTTTTCAATCGACCTTGTGTCTACGGCTTGAATGAATTTATTAAGTGATTTAGCCTTACGGCATTTCACAACTAACAAAGGAACTAAACTAAACATCTAAATTAGACTACAAATCACTTAATTTTGTACAAAACTAATCAAAAAAAAAAAAAAAAAAAATACTAAATAATACACGCTGTGAATTCCATTATCAAACACAAAAAAACACATACTCTTAAATCAAATCATAATTCCAAATCCAAACGTTTAGTTTTCCTAATATATTCCAACACAATATTTCTAACGTTCCTAAATTTAAAATCAAATCAAGATGAAATGGAAAAGGGTACTGATCCTATTAAGGTGAAACAATAGATCTAAGCGTTCACGAACAAAAATGGGGCACTCAAAAAGAAAATGGTAGCATGTTTCGTTTTGACCACAAAGGCACAACTCCGTATCAATTTTGTTTTTATGGCACTTGAGCTTACTCAAGTGCCATATAGCGATTGTTATTTCTGTCCGTCAGTCGGTCTGTCGGTCTGTCGGTCCCGGTTTTGCTAGTTTGGGCACTTCCAGATAAGCTAGGACGATGAAACTTGGCAAGCATATCAGGAACTGGACCAGATTAAATCAGAAATTGTCGCTTCCTCGATCCGACCATCTGGAGGGGAGTGGAGGGAGGGGGAATCCGAAAAAAATAGGAAAAAAGAGATATTTTTAGCTTACGAACGGGTGATCGGATCTTCATGAAACTTAATACATGGAAGGACTTCGTGTCTCAGACCCTCCATTTTAAATCCAGACCGGATCCGGTGACACTGGGGGGAGTTAGAGGGGGAAACCGGAAATCTTGGAAAACACTTAGAGTGGAGGGATCCGAATGAAACTTGGTGGAAAGTACAAGCAAAAGTCCTAGATACGTGACTGATATAACCGGAACGGATCCGCTCACTTTGGGGGAGTTGGAGGGGGGGGAGAAGTCCGAATTTGTAGTGATCCCGCGAGTTCCGTGCTTCCTGATGTGCTGGGACGATGGAATTTGACAGGCATGTCTGGGACCCGACCAGCTTAAACAGGAAATCATCAATTCCCCGATTCGACCATCTGGGGGGGGGGGAGTGGAGGGAGGGTGAAGCCAAAATTTGAGGTATTTTTAGCTTGCGAACGGGTGATCGGATCTTGATGAAAATTGATATTTAGGATGACCTCGTGTCTCAGACACCTCACTTTAAATCCGGGCCGGATCCGATGACACTGGGGGGAGTTGGAGGAGGGAACCGGAAATTTTGAGAAACGCTTAAAGTGGAGGGATCGGGATGAAACTTGGTGGGAAAAACAAGCACAGGTCATAGAAACGTCATTGACATAGCCGGACCGGATCAGGGCACTGTGTGGGAGTTGGGGTGGGGAACCGGAAATTTTGAGAAACGCTTAAAGTGGAGGGTTCGGGATGAAACTTGGTGGGAAAAACAAGCACAGGTCCTAGACACGTCATTGACATAACCGGACCGGATCAGGGCACTGTGGGGGAGCTGGGGTGGGGGTCGTGATTTCTAGCGATCCCGCGAGTTCGGCATACTTCCTGGTGTCCTAGGGCGATGAAACTTGGCAGGTATGTCAGGGATCCGAACAGATTGACTTGAGAACAGCCGTTTCCCCGACCCGACCATCGTGGGGGGATTGGGTGGATGGGGAGTCCGAAATCTAGTGGCGTGCATAACTTTTGAACGGGTGATCGGATCTTGATGAAAATTGATATTTAGGATGACCTTGTGTCTCAGACACCTCACTTTAAATCCGGGCCGAATCCGATGACACTGGGGGGAGTTGGAGGAGGGAACCGGAAATTTTGAGAAACGCTTAAAGTGGAGGGATCGGGATGAAACTTGGTGGGAAAAACAAGCACAGGTCCTAGACACGTCATTGACATAACCGGACCGGATCAGGGCACTGTGGGGGAGTTGGGGTGGGGGTCCGGATTTCTAGCGATCCCGCGAGTTCGGCATACTTCTTGATGTCCTAGGGCGATGAAACTTGGCAGGTATGTCAGGGATCCGAACAGATTGACTTGAGAACAGCCGTTTCCCCGACCCGACCACCGTGGGGGGAGTGGGTGGATGGGGAGTCCGGAATCTAGTGGCGTGCATAACTTTTGAACGGGTGATCGGATTTGAATGAAACTTGTCTGGTGAGCTATCGCCTCGGACGTTCAGTGTCACGTCCGGGTCGGGTCCGATACCTGTGGGGATGGGGGGGGGGGTGGAAAACTCAAGAAACTCTAAAAGCAGAGGGATTGGGACGAAACTTAATGGATGGAACAAGCATTAGGCCTAGATGAAATTGACGGAGCCAGATGGTTTCGGGGCTCTGTGGGGGGAGTTGGAGGGGGTTTCCTGGAATTCCGGTAGTCGTGAGTTAGAATAGTTCCAGATGTAAAACGACAACGAAACTTTGCAGGCATATTAGCGACCCGAATTATCTTGACTTAAAAACCTGACACAACATACCCCCGGAAACTTCCGTTCCTAGATCGGAGCATTTTTGGGGGAGCAAGAGAAGAGAAATATGGACTTCTATAAATTGCGAACGAGTGGTGATTCGAGTGAAACTTCATGGGTGATACGAATCGATGGCCTCGACATGTAAAACATGCGTTCGAACCATATGCGACCACGATTAGGGGAATTGGGGGTGGGGGGACTTTTGACATGCACAAAAACCAAACGGATGGACCGAATGAGATGCAATTTGACAGTGCCGAGTTTATGCGGCCTAGATTTGTTATTTGGCGTCTGGGCCGGATTCGGCCAAGGTAGGGGGGGGGGGTACTGGAAACTTGCAGATAGGCTATGCTCCAATTTCAGTCAAACTTGATGAGGGAATTAAGAGATTGGGCCCGAACCGGCTCCGACAACGTTGGTGGGAAGGGGGGGGGGGGGTACCGGAACTTTCCAAAAATGCTCAGATTCGAGTGAAACTTGGTAGACATGCATGCATAAACGAAGATGCTTTAGGTGGTCGATTTTTTTTTTATTCCGAACCAGATTCGGCCACGGTAGGTGGAAATAGAGTGAGTACCGGAAATCGTGTAGCACGTCTAGGGATCAAACAAATGGATTTATTGGGATGAAAGTTTGAACAGTCATGTGCATTTGCAATCGAGACGATGCCGGAACTGCTCAGAAATTAGTGAAACTAAATATCCTATTTCTATTTACGAACCGCCTTTTTGGATGGCGGGTGTATTTTGTGACGTTTTCATCTACTTTCTTGTACAGCCTACTCGTACAAGTGCCATATGAGCTCGTAGCTCTTGTTGAATTCTATAGTCATTGTGTACAGAAGTATTACGACGACTGTATTTGTATGTGAAGAAGCACTCTCAACCTGATGTTGGCGAGAGGTGTAGTAGACCGGATATAGATGGTAAATGTCCTTAGATACAGTCATCAGAGTCAGGACAGCCTAGGGCGTCTGGTTGCCTACTACACGTGCAGACTTCACGGGTTCATTGTAGATTCCCCCGATTGATTCACACTAAGGTTTGCGTACCGAACCACAATAGGCTATAAACCACCCATCAAACTCAAGGCTTTCCAGGCCAGCCCACTCTAAGGAGCTTTAAACAAGACTCATAACAATGACCTAAGGTCCATAAATAAACAAGAGGTGTATTGTCTTGTATGAAATGTACTTGCAAAATAAACAACCTTTAGGTAAAAGAGTTGTTCCCGGTCGAGGCCCGGTGCCCCGGAAAAGAAGTGTGAAAAAAATGACTCATGGTCTCATGCTCGCCCGATGAGTCATGAACATGAGTTAATAAATAATGCAGGATCTGCGACAGTATAAAAGATTAAACAAACCGAATGCAAAAGGAGTCACGCTGCCTAACGGCGGCAGAAGTTATCATTGCGGGGTGCAGATGGCACCACCGTAACAGAAGTGTAAAAAATCTTTGGTCTTTCGCCTAAAAAGGAGAAAAATATTGTATTGTATTGACTTATCATGCAAATTGCCTACTGAGTAAGGTGAATTTTTACTTACTATTTTGTTTTAATCTACTTTTAGTTATTGGCGCCAAAGGCCTGCGGTCACCTGGAGGCGAGGAATGTAATACTTACATTAAGGTAGTCATTTTTAATTACCTATGTTGATATTTTTAATCTGTTTGCAGATAATATAGAAACAAACCGGGTGTCGAATGGTAGGTGGTCTGATTGGTGAAAACTGAACACATCTTTTCAATTATCACTTAAACCGACTAGATCGCGGTTTACGGCGGAACCTCCTGACACTTTCAAATTAAAATTTCACTTGCTTGACTTTGTACTCAAGTCATACTAGTTTGACGGCTGAACTATTGTTTTTCTACCCGCTCAGAAAATGGAAATATCAAAAGCGGAGCAAGTAAAGAAGAAATAGAAAGACGACCCACGCGTAAAAAGTGACATTTTCACAACCACTTTTGATAAAATCTTCCACAAAACAGTTTTGTGGAAGATTTTATCAAAAGTGGTCAGCGTATAATGGATTTCTCGAGTGGGCCGTTTTCTGGGTGAAAGCTTCTGCGCTTTCCCAGACGGATGGTAAATTGTAAATATACACAGAGCTCAGAATTGTAAATAATCACAGATTTGTACATATACATTTTTAACACGCACATTTTATCTTTCGTTATTTTATTTTTATCTGCATCCGCACCGTTTTCTTCTGGTTTTTAGTTACATCTCGTCTTATTGTCTGTTGGTTCCGCATCGTTCTCCTGTTGTGATTGTGGTGGATTTTATGATTTAGTTTTGTTTTGTTTTTCGCTGAAGACGGTTTGCCGGAAGTGCAACCGAAATTTCCGAATTTATATTTATCCCTCGCACATCATCCTAGAGGGATAATTAGCTGATCAAGAAAAAAAACCGAAAATCACGGTTTTCTATTTCTTTCGTAATGAATGGTCAGCTTGGCTTCAAACCTTATATTAATCCCAGTAGCAAATACTGCAGTTAATTTTAATCCTTGCTCGGTGGAACTTTTTACATTTTAGTACGCCTGACGAGAGGACAAATATTCGTGTTTTTTCCTGGAGAAAAAAGATCGATCGATAGATTGACGAAGATTATAAACGATACTTCGGAACTTCGAAGCAGTAGAATACGGCAACTAGCACCTTACTACTAAATTGTACGATAGAAAGTAAACCACATTGTTTGAGGATTAAAACAGAGCGATGACTTGTCAGTCATAATGGCTTGGTCCTTGATCTTCTTTCCTAGCTTCCTATTGCCTGTTATTATTACTAAGCATTAACCTTTGGCTGTTTGTGGCTTTGTTCTTTTGACGATTAGTCATCTCTCAAGATTAGCAATTTAAACTTCACTGATGATCTTTCTTAAAAGCAAGAATGGATAATATTAAGAACGCTTCCTTATCAGCCACTGCGCCGAGGAAAAACCCGCTTTCGTATTTCGTAAATACTTAACGGGTGCCTATTGAAACGTTGTCATCGCTTCTCGCAATCTTGCGAGGGACGAGGAATGATCCGACTATCATCACCATCATAAAAAAATGACTCCTTTGCTGGTGACGTAGGTTTTCTAAAAACAGATGTTAGGGATGGGTAAACAATTAATTATGTGATTAGCACTGAGTTTAATTAGGGGTAAGACCCGATTTTGAGAAAAACGTGTCTTTGTTGGCTTTAATAAATTATTATTATTATATTATTGTAATTCTGATTATTTGTTGTTGGAAATAATGAACTGTAGGCTACAGTTCAGTAAAAAAAAAGTTTCAGATTAGGCAGAGAGATTTGGAGAGTTGCTGGTGTCGTTGGGTTTTTTGAAGAAAAAAAAAGGTGGTAAGGAAGTGAGGATTTCTGTTACTCGATATTGAGATTAGTTGTGGGACCAGACAGGTTTTTGGGGGAAAAAGGCGAAATTGTGATTCGTGTGTGTGTGAAACTGTAGTTGTACAATTAGGTAAAACAAATCAAAACAAGAAAAGGAAAATGAAGTGGGCCATATCGTGAAAGTTAGGCAAAGACGTGCACCTGCGTTGTATATAATTTGTTTTGAATACGACTATAGAGCTAGTGAACTGCGAACAGTGAATTGAACGTTGATTTGAACGTTCGAACGCCCATTAGGGTCGGGTATTGAACAATCAGCATTGGAACACGGCAGAGACGGATGTTCGTGAGACGGATGTTCGTGAGTACGTAAAGCGAGTGTCACATTTCCTTAATTTTTTTTGTGAATAAAAGTGAAATATAAGGATTTTTTTTTTACAGCTTTCACCGATTCCGAAAATGGGCCAGGGTGCTTACTGTCGAACGAAGCTTAAGAAAAGAACCAGCAAACCGAAGTTCGATGAAAAGTTTTCGTTCGAACTGAATTCCTCCCTTATGAACAAGCGGATGCTAGTTTCAGTCTGGAATCGCGTCCAGAATAAGAGGTAAGATACTCATTGACAAGCCCAGTCATGAGCGTGTTCCACCCTTCTAACAGTAGTAACCGTTAGTCCCTATTTTCGTTCCAGCCTCGTGGAAAGTTACTACGCTAACCGTTCCAACCTTCTCGAAATAGTAACTATTTGCTTACCACGCTCGGGAGCTTAGTAAGCGTGGTAACTACGAATCCTTGGGACGTGATTGGTCCGATTAGCCGGTGGCACATCTTTTGAAAATAGATAAATGCTTTCCAGCCTCGACGTCAAGAAGCCAGAATCCATGACGTCATGCGTAGTAACTACGGTAAGTAGGGTGGAACATGCTCTATATGTTCTTACTTTGAAATGGCTTCTACTTTTTAAAGCTCGCCTAAACTCGAGCAATCGCATTACAGTAGGTCAAATAACCCGCTTCGTTTAAGTCCGTATCAAAACCTGTGCATACTACACTGTAAAAAAAAATCTTGCAGTATTTGCTACTGGGATTATCTTGTCTTTAAAAAGGCATTCTTATCTCTAATTTGGATTAATCTTGTCTCAGTTGAGATAAGATTAATCCCAGTAGAAACTACTGCAGTTAACAGTAACCCTTACTCTGAGAAACTTTTTTACAGTGTAGTTCTGACCCGATCAAAAAATCTGCTTGATACAAACCTCCCACAGTCAATAACAGCCAACTGTGAGCGATACTTCAGAGCAGACAAAAGAAAAGGTGCTACGAGGGTAAAACCAAAAAAGTATTCTATCCGAGTCCAACCGGCATAATACTCAGTGTAATAGTTAGTACGTCAGCGTGTCTCCGGTCTGAACTTTGTTTTTATACGTTTTTTTTTTACATTTTAATGGTTTGAACATGGAAAATCTGTTTAACTTTTAAATCTACGGACGAAAATCCACAAAAATGACAACGAATATGCCGCGCGTGATTTGTTCATTTTTCCTTCGTTTTTCCTGTAATCCATCTCTTTCTCCTTTGCATTGTTGATGGGTAATGAAATAGTTGATTCCTTCATCTTATTCATTCATTCATTTTGCGTCAGCTATTTTGATACTGCTGCTCACTCGTTACTGCGTCTTTCCCGCATTTGATAATTTTCCCGCTAGCTCTTTCGAAAGAAGATTTTTTAGGCACAGGTTTTTTTAATTTTTTGCTTTTAGATTGTTATTCTCTGCATTTGCCATGCCGTTGAAAGCTTACTCGGATTTTTATTTTCTTTCTGTAGCCTGATGCACTATATTCGTCTGAGTGCGTGACAAAATTTCATTTATTCACTAGCCTACTCATTCACTGACTTCCAAAATCTTTTGGCAATCATAAATTGGTTTCAAACTTCAATGGACAACACCATTACACTTCTTCGGAGAAATTTGCTAATCATTCACCAACATACTACCCTGTAAGCCCGCGACATTTTTAGCCATTTTTTTTAACCCAGAATCCGGTTAGTGTTTGTATGTTTGTAAGTCTGTAACTGTAAACATGTTTAATCACGCTATTGTACTACTCCGCTGTGTTCAAGAAGCGGGTCACAAACAAATTAATAACTGAAAATGAGAGCTACCATAAATCTACCAAAGGTGTGACAAGTAGGATACTAAATAGTCTAAAACCTTAAAAACCAAATTTTCTTTTAAAATTACGATTATCTTGAGAACGAACTCGACACAAATGATCGTGTAGGCTATACTAAATCGTCTCATTTTCTTGCAAACGAAACCACTTTCAGCAACGATCCATTTTGCGTTTAACCTTGTGTTACTTTAATTACTATTCAAAGTGATTACTTCCAAAATCAAAAAAGGATTATACTCGTAAAGCACGTCGCTTGGATTGGAAGGTTATAATTTCGTCTGCTGAAATACGTATCTATGGAGGCTTTAGGCACCTTACGAGGAGATTGTATTATGAAGTGATCCAACGTCACATAGCATTCGAGGGACGTCCGTATCCAAAAATTTATTTCGGGGGGGGGGGGGAGGGCGGGTCTTACCAAAAAACACAAAAAGATATAGATCAGATATTTGACAGTGCAAAACGGATAAGTCAGCTGCATTTTTATTAGAGCCATATTTCGGCCCTTCTTGGCAGGGGTCCTCTTCAGGCTCAAGCTGGAAAATGAACTTCATGAACTTGAAATGAGCTTGAGCGGCTTGAGTCTGAAGAGGACCCTTGACAAGAAGGGCCGAAAAACAGCTTCAATAAAAATGTTGCTGACTTTTCCGTTTTGTACCATCAAATAGGATTCGCAGTCAGCTTGGGCTAAAGGAGATTATATAGGAGGCATATTATGTGTATGTTTCGGGGGGGGGGGGCTAACCCCTCCCTAGATATGGCCCTGGTCTGAGGTAATATCACCTACAGTGCTTTTTTCTAAGACACGCTATCAAAAGATCTTAAGGCCAATAAACTAAAAAATATAAATTTAGGCTTTTACACTAATCGCTTTCTCGTTGAAGACCGCCTCAGTTTCAGTTCAGTTTCAGTTTCATTGAACTATATTTAAAGAAAAGAAAAATACACAATTTACATTCCTTTTATGATTTATTCGGGGTGAGGGCTGGAATGATTAACGGTCACGATCTAGATTTATGTTGTGTGTTGCTCTATTCGCTTGTTTTTTTTTTACAAAGATTGTGGACTAAGTGGGAATGTATGAGTTGAAAGGACTTAGGGCTTTCCCTTTGCTGTAAAGTCTATTAATTTGTTGTATTAATGTTTAGTTGAAATTCAAAATCAAGCATTAAAACAAATACATGTGTTCTTGCTACGGTATGGAATCTCTGTCTTACCTACCTATGGTATAGCAGCTTGCACATACCTTACACTAATTTCTAACCTTTAATTCAAATTTCAGACGGAGCGAGTTCATTGGCTGTATGTCATTTGGAGTCAGACATCTCATCAAAAAGGTATTTCCGAGTTCATTAGCTTTTTAACCTCTATCCCATGAAGAAAATTAGATCTTCCAACAACACTGAGTCTGTATTGATTACATACAGAACAGGCTTAGTTTCTTAATGTAGTCTGGTCAAGTGTCGACCGCGGGTGGTTAATTACCGTATTCATCATTTTAAACGTCACGAAGTTAGTGTTTTGTTTTTTGTTAAGGCGCGAGAACATGCAACAATTCAAACGATTAGTTGTTCTTAAGGGTCATCACACCTTTCTTTACTAGGTATAGATGTGTAGTCCCACCTAGTAGGCTGGATAAAAACTTATCGGAGCTTGTTAGAATGCTGAGTAATACTCTTGAGGCAGAAGTGGTGTCGCAGCTGCTCCCAAAGATCGCGGTGATTGATTGACACAGGATTTGTGTCGTTGAGTTTGAGTCGTACGGACACGCTTACTCTTTCTTCTTGAGGATCATTGGCGTGTTTTGGACTTAGTCATATAGAGTATTCGGAAGCAGTGACGAACTTCATACACAGTAGAAGGATCAAGGTCTGCCGCAACCTTCAGGACTTAAAAACTCGAAATGCGTGGTCATTAATTGTTAATTTTGTGAATTATCTGTAATATACCAGCACATTAATGTATGATTTCGTTAATAAAATTTATCCTTAGTGAAGGTACGGGAATCGGCAATAAAAGTTCCCGGATTCGTTTTCTAGCCAAAAATGTTTGACCGGAAAACTGGTCCCATCAAATTGTGGCCCCTATTCGGTAAAGGAATGCCCCAACGTCAAGGAGACATTCTAAAGCGAATAGCAATTTATTTGTAGAAGAAAATAAAAATGAGATGTTTTTCTATAAATATAAGAAGGGTATGTATTAATATATAATATATGTAATACAAACATAATCACTGCACTAACAGAAAAATTGTTCATCCATTTCATGTGTAGCTAGTGCGAATGAAGGGTTAGGCCTAAGAAGTAACTGAGCACGGAATCTACTGCACCTCTACCGTAGCCGGAAAAGATGAAATGACCATCTCATATAATTTCCGTCATGTGCATTTAAAACAAAGGTTGCCATTTTGGTATAGCACGATGTGGACAATGATTTCGAGAACATTCAACAACTGGAAGTTGCAGGGAGTGGCTGACCCTTAAAAATTATCGTAGGGCTTCGTACACTGAAACTTACTTGGCACTGACTATGTTTTAGGAAATCAATGGCTGGTATCGATTATTGGACAGGAAACTTGGAAGGAAGCTCCATTGCTCAGTCAAGAAAAGAAGCTATGTCAGACCAAGTGCTCGTGTGATCATGGAGGATGCAGAAGATATAGACCTACCAATCGATACGGATGAGGAAGAGGTAGATGAAGGTAAGAAAGTGATGACTTCAGATTGATCGAAAATGCTTTACGTCGAGATATGTGATTGACAGTATCGTCACGAGGGGGGGGGGTGCAGCGCCCCGCCACCCCCTTACGTTTTGGGCATTCGGTCAAATTTTCGGCGAATGCAAAAATTCCGGTAGAAACTCCGCCCGTTTTATGAAGTCTTTTGTCCCCACATTTCCAATTTGTGGGATTTAACATGTTTATTGGTTCCCATTCTTTTCCGAATTTGGTAACTCGCCCAACTTTTGTTCCTATCTGTTCTATCGCGTTACGTCAGTCCGTTTCATAATTCGATGATTAATGAGATTCGTTTTGTTCTGATTAGTTACCCAAGTTTTTTTTTAGTCCGTATCAGATACCAGACTTCCCACATTCGGTTGCTTTAGGTGGTTCTGACAAGAGTTTTACTCCTTTACGAAATCTGTTCTTTATTTTTGTTGGTTAGTTTTTTGGTAGTAGGCTGCGAATTCATTATTTGGTTCACCCCAATTACGGAGTTCGGTATTTTAAGTGGCATTTATTTGGTTTTTGTTCTTTACCATTTAACGGTAGCTAGCTTCAGTTGGTTGCCATTCCTTACTTAACTTTTACTTCTAATGATTGCAGTACTTCAGGAATAAGCACGTCTCATGCCGTGAAAACTAGCCTACTTTTGTTTGCTGTAGATTTAGAATAAATGTACTCCGTATCTACCTGGGTCCATCTAGCCCTGGATGACCCATTTTTTCGCCAAACAGCTCTGTAGTTTAATAGGTAGTCTGAGGCGGGTAGGGTTGGTAGTCTAGTCTTCACTATTTAGAAGAAGGGTGCGTCATTTAGCTGGAGTTTGACGCTTAGATTTTCAGGGGCTTGAACCAGATTAAAAAGCCAGAATTTGCATGGAAAGTTAATCAATGTTGCCAGAAAAACAGGCGGATTAAAAAAAATTGGGGTGCCAAATTCTGGGTACAACCATTAGCGACGTTGTCGCTTTGCAGCAACGGCGTTTATTGTCGACACATTTTCAGGTCCGATTGGCAATACTTGAGGCCCCCCTAAGGCAAAAGGCTAGTGACAGCGTTTTCTAAAAAAAAAAAAAAAAAAAAAAGTGGAAGAGCGTCAAAACGCGCCATATTTTCTCTCTAGACTTGACTTTCTGCATACACTGTAACACAAAATCTTGCAGTATTTGCTACTGGGATTAACATTGTCTCTACTTAGATAATATTATTTCTGATTCGGACTAATCTTATCCCAGTAGAGATAAAATTAATCCCAGTAGCAAATACTGCAGTTAACTTTAATCTTTTCTCGGAGAAACTTTTTACAGTGTACTATGCAACTTGCCTCTTGAAGGCAACTCGCTGTGTTTTTAGAAAGTAAATAAATTCGGTAAAAATCAGGTATCGATTGGGTCAATTTTACCAGTCCCCCCTCCCTACCCCCCCCCCCCTTGAAGAAAGGCTAGGGATGCCTCTGGTGATTCGCCCCCATACTTCTGTTACCACTCAGCTCTTCTTTTGTCACCCCAACCAACACAAATAATGAGAGGACATTCCAGAAACTACGTGGACACGTGTGCGAAAAAAACTCTTCTTGCCGAGGGTGGTGAACGACTGTAGCATGATGGTGGAGAAAAATGCCTTGTCTGAATCGATGGTAACATTCAAATTTTGTTCGGAAATGGAACAGAACGAAAACCCATTCAGACACCAATGATTATAAATCCTGTTGAACTACCCTTCGAAATCAACAACGAAAACAAACTCGACCAATCGAAGAAAATCAACACAAACCTGAGCATAAAATATTCATGGCGGATTACAGTAATTAACTAATCCTTTTTTTTGTTTTTAATTGCCGCGTAGCATCTTTTCCGTTCTTCCTGTCCAATATGATTTGGCTAGGTGACTACCCTTCCACTTTCCCTCGCTGACGCCAACGGTCCGAACATCTAATATTTTTTTTTTTTTTTTTTATCAATGACCGACCTATATGTTTAGCGTCACCTACACTTCCCTCTATCTCAACATTTAATTTTTTAAAATTCTTTCTTATTCCTTCTGTTAACCCTTATTTCTCATTTTACCATTTTCAACACATCTTTAAAACCTTTTGTTAACATTTTCCTTCCTTAAATCTCCTTTCCTTAAAATTTTCATTCATTAACTAAGTCGTAGGTAGCTGGGTGCCGAGCACATCATTCTTAGCTTAATAATCTTTTTCCATGGTTCGGTGCATGATATGAGTTTCATGATTCTTGGACAATCCATCTTGTGGACAATTCGTCACATCGACTACTTCGTCACCAATTACGGACGCAACGATGGGTTCTGGATTTTCGGGCGGGATTTTCGAAAACACTTGGATCGAATCCAGTAGCTCCTGTTCCGAGGAACTCAGTTTACTATCCTTTAAGTTGTTTCTTTTCAATTTTATTTCCTTCTTTAGCACTCCACCGTTTGTTCATAGGAGCCCTGATGGGTAATAAAGTTTACTTACTTACATTTCAGTTATTTTCAGTCCAGCTCAGACATTTTTGTTGAAATTAAACTAATACCAGTTGTAGCTACTTTTCCTTCTCCATCACAACGGAGCAAACCAACGCGAGTTTCTACGTTCTCCACCTCCACCCAGTAACTTTCAAAACATTGAAATTCCTTACTTAACGTCACTTACGCTGATTTACATTCAAACTTAATTTCATGAAACAGCAAACTTTTTTAATTATCAGACAAAATTTCAAACGATTTGCGAGATTGACGGCTCCTGGAGTAACAACTGGGATTTGTTTGTTCTAACCGTCAATTACCTTGTCCTAAAATTCTCGTGATTCTGTTTGTGCTGTTTCAACTGATAATGTCTTAGGCTAGTTTTTGTTCGTGTTATAAACCAATTAATTGATCAACAAAGCGTAATTTTTCTATACCACAGAGTACAGAGATGTACTTTTCTCAGATGTACACTTCTATGCCATTGAATGATTAGCATTTTTTTTTTTTTTTTTTTTGCAAACTGTACTTTCAGTTACAGCCGGAACCACGCAGTTGTAAATAATGGTTCTTCAGTCGTATCAGATCCAATCAGCGATCCTTTTAAACTATTCATAAACAGGCTCTACTGAAGCAATTCCTCCCACCCTAATTTATAGGCATTAGCTGACAATCGTGATTTTTTTCTGGCTATATTTGAAAGATATACCACGCCTGAATCATGTTCAGTCCATGCTTGGCAGATCTAAGGTCCTCACCCGTGCTAAATTTGAGTCGCTATCTCGAAATGGATCTCGACACTTTGGAGTGCCCACCAACTTTGCTTAAAATATCATCCAGCCTGATATTAGCATAGATTACTCTGATGTTTATTCTTGCTTTTCAGTTAACGAACTCGGGCTTCTTCATAATGAAAGTCAAGAAAGTACAGGGTCTGGACGAACTCCTTATACAACAACTCTCGAGATCGAACGAGGACCAACTGGTTTTGGGTTCTCAGTGGCCTGGTCGCACCCACCAAGGTAGGCGGAGATCTTTCCTTAGAAATACTTGACTGCCTTCAGTTTATGTAAAACTGAGAATTCTGAATTAAGTGTTGACAAAATATTTCTAAACACTATTTGAATTCGTGAAGGGAATATTCAAAAAGATCATGGTAAGATTATTAATCCTATTAATATAGAAAGTCAATTGCTTGGTGGCAACTTGATTTTGAAGACTTTCTTTGAGCCATCCGAGAAAATTCACAAAATATCCCACTTTTCTAAACAACATTCATCTACTATAGGCTACACGTCCCCTTATTTTTCCACCTACACATATGGACGACGTTGCCAAAGCAGCTTCTAATACTCTTGATGACTATCTCTCCTTGCCGATGCAAAATCTCCGGCCTCTCCGGCTATAAAGCGGAAGAAAGGCAGAAGTGGTGTCAAAGCTGCACCCAAAGATCGCGGTGATTGATTGACACTGGATTTGAGTCGTTGAATTTAAGTCGTACGGACACTCTTACTCCTTTTTCCTGAGGACCGCTGGCGTGTTTTGGACTTAGTCATATAGAGTATTATAGACGAATAATAATGACGTTGCCAAAGCACCGATTCTCCAAATATGCTGGTCGCTGGTTAAAGGTAAACGTTGAAAGAACTCAGGTAGATCGGGGGTGGATAAAATTCGAACCATCAGTTCCAATTCTCACTACATTGAACTATATTTAAAGACAAAAAATACATCATTAACTTCCTGCCAGGAAAACACAAAAGGAGGGCTAAGGGCAGGAAAATAACCGATATTAATTGAATAAAAAACCGAACCAACTAACTGAATACCCTATAGAAAGAAAAAGGTAGGAGAGGAAAAAACCTATGGTTTCAACTTTGGACGAAAAAAGAGAGAACAAAATAAGAAAAACAAGGAACGAGAAAGAAAGAAAGCAAAAATCGGAAGGGGGGGGGGGGGTCTAGAGGTTCATCCAGCCCTTCTGGCCGTTTGTTTGTAAATGAAATTTAACATTAGGCCTTGCCGTACACAAGTGTGGAGCAATGGTTTTATAAGCTGGAGGTGTCCTAAGCTGTTAGGGGCTTACCTTACCTTAGTTTCTCCTGGAGCTCCAGAGGCGCTTGTAAGTCCAAGAGGAGGAGTCTGGTCGTCTCTAAGGAATAGTGTTCTTCGTCCGCCCTCTTGTCTGGATCCCTCCGGCCATCACTGGAAGAGAGTCTGGTGCTAAATTTCTCTTACAAATGAATATTCTTTCGGCACAGTTGGTCCTTTTTTCTTTGTTCACTGTATTTTAATTTTTTTTTTTCCTTACAGCACTTTTTCCTCTCGTTATTTCAGTGCATAATACAATTCCATCATCACTTCGTAATTTTATTTCATGCATCACAGTCATTGGCTGGAAAAAATATTTTTCGATTAAGATTTTTTAAACACGGTGATCGGAAGACAGTGTTTCATCACAAATTTGTATAGGCCTGATGAAATGGAGTCAGCAATTGGTCGGCACAACGACAAGGGACTGCCCTCTGCCCTTCCTTGCAAGGCTCCACCGGAACCCGTGTAGTACAATATGGGTTTAGGTTTTGCGGCAATGAAGGCTAATTATTCTATCCGCCGAGTGTGGACTCATCACGTAAGTGATTAGACGTTCCAAGGCCCGTATCCAGGAATTTATTTCGGGGGGGGGGGGGGGGGGGGGGGGTTGCCTGCTGGTCGGACAAAAAAGTACAAAAGACACATAGATCAGAGGGAAAAGTCTATAAAAATCGTTCTTTTTGTGGGTTTCGTCCTTGAATGTTCCGCAATGTCCCGGTACATACCAATTGGCAGAAATCTGGTTAAATACATTGTCTTATTTTTTTTAGTTAATTTAAAGCTTTCATCATATTTGCTATGTTATATTTGATGAAAAATACTGTAAGTACAGTGCTTTCATTGCATACCACTCCATGATAATTGTTTTGATAAATTGCAAAATCTGAATATCCATAAAGTTTTGTTCCGGAGTCGTGAACTTTTAAAACGAAACACGAGTGATTACTACATGTATCGAGATTTTTATTTTTATTTACAGTATGCTGTTATGCAGCGCTATTTTGTACATGGTTCCGAGCGGTGTGAACCATATTTAACTCTGAATTTGAGTATTAAATACAAGGCCGTATCCAGGGGGGGTAGGGGGTTGACCCCCCCCCCCCCCCCCGGAACATGCAAAAATAATAATTTTTATAGGCTTTTTCCTCTGATCTATGTGTTTTTTGTACTTTTGTGTCCGACCCGCAGGCACCCCCCCCTCCCCCCCCGAAATAAATTCCTGGATACGGGCCTGATTAACTGGCTGATCAGTTGAATGAACCAAGGTACGGCTCCATGGTTAGACTACACCTTGGTTCGAAAGCGCAAACTTGGTTCTGGAACCACAAAAGTAAATTTGTAAAATACATTTATCCATCTATCTATCTAGGCTGCAGTAAAACAGTAGGCATTCTCATGTCTCGACCAACTCGGTACGAGTAAACACTTTTTGCCGGCAGACCACATGCATGCAGCAGATAACGACAATCCCATGCGAAATGCTGTAATTGAAGTGTTATTGTTACCACAACAGCAGGAGGCTGTGTCAATTTGCGAGCGCGTTTTGTAACAAAAAGTCAAGCAGTGCACCTACTATAAGTGTGCAGTTAGTAATTAAGGACTGGAATGGCGGCGCGGTCTTGAACTCCGCAATTGCAGAATTGGTCTCGTCATCACCACTTATTTGAACACAAGTTTTTGCCATACTTATAAGAAAGATGCAACAATGCGCTTCTTCAACAGTAAATAAAGTGACTCAGAATTGTGTGACTGCAGTGACTCAGCAGTAAGCTAAACTGTATCTCCAGTATATTACACTATCAATATTTGGCTGCCCAAACATTAAATACATCAACGTTAATCATAAACCGGGGGAGAAAGTTTTACTACTGATCTATTAGACTAAGAGTTTCACTAATAGTGAAAAGAAGCTACGAGGGTACTCCAGAAAAAAAGAGACAATAAGCTAACTAATAAATTTTTGTTTTATGACTTTTGAGGCTGAAGTTTTAATTTCATTTCATTTATTTGTATCCTCCAGAGCTGGCTAGGAAACAAAATACAATAAGATATAAATAATAGGTCTACCCCTGACCAATATTTATTACCATTTCTACATTCAATTCATTTGAAACTAAACTTGAAAAAAGAGATACAAATTTACATCAGACTAAAAACTTCGACCAAAAAACAACACCCAATCAATCAGCGGAACGCATCGGAAAAAGTGTGCTTTATGTTAAAATATATGAAAAAATTTATTTTTCAAAATATCAAGGTTTCTTTTTTAAATCTTAATTTTTCTTTATAAGACAACTAGGTTGAAATTTGAAAACCGGCATAAGATTTCCCAAAATTACGAAAGGTAGTTTTACTACGCCATAAAATACGAAAATTAAAAAGGGTAAAAAGAAATGTAAACAATGCCTGCGACAAATTTACATGGCAATCAAGATTTTTAGAAATAAGAAACTACTCACTTTACTTTCTAGTTATTAAAGTTATTTGGTTCCGAATCAATTTCTTTTACGGCGGCCATTAGCGCTACCCACCTGTTTTACTGATCAAACAAATGGTCATCAAAGTGCCTACTGAAAAATCTGCACACGAGCTAACAAATTGGCTAATTAGTTCAATTTCTTTTGGCTAGCCGCCTGTTCCTTCCGACGCAGTAAAACAATTCGCACACTACGTCAAGAAAATTTTAAATCAGATAGAGATTTTCAATCTCCCTCGGTATCTGAAAAATATGTGTTGCATTTTCTCTCTAATTGTTCGAGACAAATTAACTGAGAAGTAGCTTACGTAAATACGACCTGGTAAAAAATTAACGAAAGAAAAAGCACAAAAAAAAGATGAAAATCCAGTTGCCTTGGGACTATCAGTCCTCAATTCATTTTCTACATATTTTTTGTATCTATTGTCTATGTTTGTCTTATCTATCTTTATCAAACCTATTTTTTGCTACTCAGCTGTTTTTCCTTCATGAGCAGGTGAAAATAAAATACTATTTTATTGCAGTATTTTTAGTCATTAATTAAAAGGTACTGATTAAATGTAACAGATCTACATCGAACGTTAAAGACGGGCTCAAAATACTCTCTGAAAGCTTACATTTAACTGTACGCTATGTGTCCTGATACGTGTAAACTTTGTGTCTTAAGTAATAACAGAACTGGACATGCATTCACTTCTTTTCGGTATGTTAATTGCTTAGTCTTTTTTATGCAAATAGTGAATCCTTGCATTGAACATCTTCTTTATTTTTATTTTCTTTCTTGCTTGAAATGCGTTAGCGTGTAGCACAAAAACTTTGGTTCCTGAAATCTTGTCTCATCTTTGGGTGGTCCACAACACCACAGAATGGGTTTGTCTCAATCAGTTTTCAGTTTTCAGTTTCAGTTTCAGTTTGTTTATTAACAAAAAGCAAGTCATACACTGTAAACTACACCCTAAGTGAGCACTGCCCGTAATGGATGACAGTATTCATTCATTTGTCAAGAAAAGAAATACAAGGAAAAAGAAAAGAAAAAACAAAGAAAAGAAGAAAAAGGGAAAAGAAAAGGAAACAAAAGTACATTAATAAGATAAACACATAGAGAACTAACGGTAGAAAAAGTTAGGATCTAATTCTATATTTTCCAACAAGAAATTTTTAATCTTACGCTTGAACTCTGGTATGCTATTAGCATTTTTCAGTGTATTTGGCAGATAATTCCATATTTTCGGACCGGTAAATTTGATTGAAAAACCAGATGACGTGAGACGTCTCGTTCTGTAACTAGTTCCGATGCATGTCGAGTATCATATTTATGAATTTCATCATTTCTTCGAACAACCGACATAAGCATTCAACTCAGATACGATATTCGTGCTTACTTTATATAGAGTTTCGGCAAAAAAAAATTTCCCGAAGTCGAGCCACATTTTGTATCTTATTTTTTATTAGAAGCGGCTTCTCACTCTGACGAGGCTCAAGCTTGCGAACAGCACGTACAGCTTTATTCTTAAGAATTTGAACTTGCTTCCATTCTGACTTAAAATTTGAAGCCCAAATGCTTGTTCCATATAAAAGATATGAGTGGAATAAGCTG
Source organism: Branchinecta lynchi (assembly GCA_023053575.1). Taxonomy (NCBI): domain Eukaryota; kingdom Metazoa; phylum Arthropoda; class Branchiopoda; order Anostraca; family Branchinectidae; genus Branchinecta; species Branchinecta lynchi. The sequence continues at coordinate 16,789,570 of JAKZAP010000019.1, read as the reverse complement.
AAATACAGAATCAGTGATATTTTCTGGGGAAAAATAAATTTCAGTCTATGGAGAACACCAGCAGCTCTTGACAGCTTCATACAAAGAAATTTAATATGGATTGCCCAGTCCAGCTTTTTATCAATTATTATACCTAAATATTTAATGTGGTCAACCTGTTCAATTTCTTCGTGGTCTGCCGTTTTTATCTTGCTGTCGTAAACTGTATCATTTCCATGTTTACAAATGATATACTTCGTCTTTTTTGTATAATTTGAGGATTGGATTAAGATTAACAAGTAAACGTTTGGATAGAGCTTTAATGACAAAAGCCTTCAATAGAAGGTGAGTAGCCTCGCAACTGTTTTGTAATTGCGCTTTTGTTCGGCTCACGAAGCTGTCCGTTTTGTTCTTTTTTAAACCCCATAGCATATTTTCTGACTTTTCTTCAGATTTCTTACTTTTTGCGCTACGACTCCTTCACTCGATGACGTCAATGTTTCCTTAAGCTCTTCGACGTCTCCTACTCTTTTCAGAACAAAATAATCAAACAAACTTTAAACTTCATTTATTCTCCTCCATTCCAACTGTTTATCTGTTTTTAGGAACTGCTATCTGTTTTTAAGCTCCAGGTTAGCCCCTGGACCAACGAATGTTTATGGATACAAAGCCACACACGACGCACAGCCCACAGAAAATTATAAGGAAGGCACAGTTAATTATGATAATTTTAGCTAGGACTCGTCATCTTTCGACCATGAAATTTGGGGTTGCCTGGCCGAATCCAAGACAACATGAAGTGGTTCTTGAACTATGGGTTGAAATGCTAGGCGATAAAGGGATCTCTCGGGGATATACCATTTTTTTTTTTACCATAGTTCAGTCAATCAGTCACTCAAGTTTATTTTCCAAATAGCTTAAAGCTAGAAGAGGAATAACATATTTACGAAACTCACGGTCATTAAATAAATTAACTAGTACATATACAAGGTATGACCAGAAATAAATGATGGGATGAAACTATTTAAAAATTGGGCAGAAGAATTAACAGGATATGGAGAAAACTGATTGCCAGTGTTCCTCTCGGACAGACGCACGGAAGACGGAAGAGGAGGGGGGAATAGACGGCCCATCTGGAGACAACACATCATCTTGTCTCCAAATTTGTTTGAAAGAGTATTTTTGCGGTCAGTTAAAGTTTAACTGAAAAGGGCAGAGAAGGGACAGTCTTGTTACCCCTCACTTATTTACTTAGAGAGGCTTGAAGACCCGATGAAAATGCGTTACTTTGTTGCTCCACTATTCACGAATAACCAATTTTTAAATAGTGGAATTTTCCTGTCAGATTTGTGGTACTACCTGTGTCGCATGCTTGACGAAAAAGATTTATGAACGTTTTTTTGTTCAGGCACTAAGCAGTCTTCGCCAAGCTTATCACCGCCCAGTAAAAAGCCGCGTCTGTGGGCCGATTCAAATATTCCGCGTCATAGTAGAATTTACGCTGCGGGGACAGCCATAGATACTCTGAACCTCACTACGAGAGCAGATAGTGGAAAATAAAAAAATCTCTTAGGAGAATCCAAATAACTCAGCATATTCAACTAAATAATACAAAAATAAATTTGCTTTTCAGTTAAACTTTAATTTAGGAACGTCAAGTTTAATCCTGAACAGAAAGAAAATAAGTAAGTAATTTATTTTTCATCCGCCATTTTGGAAAGTGGAGTATAGAAAATAAAAGAAAGAAATACAAACAAACGCTAAGCACATAAGATAACACAACTTTAATCTTCGGCCAGGAGGAGGGATAAAAGGTCATGCGCTGGATGGGTCCAGTTGTCATGATTTTCGGTAGAGACGAGAAGACTTGGGAAAGGGTAATACTTGCACGCTGAACTAGAAACTTTTCTGTTAGCGTGTGGTGGTGGCATAATTTTAAAGTTCGCTTCGCACGGAAGACCTACATAAGGATGCGCGATTTCGACAGATATGAGATTTCAACAGAACATACTATCTGTTGGGATCGACTAAAAAGAGGCACGGCACGACGCAGCATACTGTAGGAGGCACGAGTACTAAAAAGAGGCACGAAAACTAAAAGGGCCCTTTCAGGCTTCAGAGTGAAGGGCAGGAACGATCTTTTAACGTGCCTTCTTTTAGGGCTCTGGAGTTACGAACTCTCACTTACTTGTCTACTTCTACTACTTGCTAATCTCTTCTTATTACTCGTGCCTCCTGCGCCATGTCGTGCCTTGCCGTGCTTCTTTTTAGTCGATCCCCTATCAGCTATACGGAATACTATCGTTGTGACTTGTCCAGTGTTATTTTTTCGCTGTAAGTAACGTTGTCAGACCATCTTTAATTGTGTGTTTTACAAACACGTAAGATTTTTTAGGTCACGTCAGGCAAGGTTCTTTTAAGTAACAACACACTTTTGAAGGCTCATAACCCGATTTTCTTTTACACGACTAGATAGTGTGTTATCTCACATCTGTTGAAATTGTACATCTTCGTGTTAAATCGCGTGAGTCAATTTTTTTTATTAATATTATGTTACTAGGCCTTGCAAATGAGGCAGGAGGTCCGTGTAACTGAATAGTCAAATAGCCGGATTCTTTTAGCTGTACGGCTTCCTGAAAAATGATAAATGAATGCAGAAGTATAATTTTAGGTTCTCACGAAACCTACAAAACTAGAGCTGAAAGAGCGCTTCCAATCGTTACAAATGGTTTAGGGTATTGGTAGTAAATATAGCATGAAAATTCACTGTAAAAGAAAGAAAACCCTTCTCAGAAGTATTATATTGAATTAATGAATGAAGTTTATTTCCCATTTTGAAGAGAAAAGTCACAAACGAAGTATGAAAGAAAAGAAAGAAAAAATACAAGCACACACACATGTAACACATGGATTTTGATACTCTTATTTACACATGGGGCAACATAACCCTATTCAAAGTATGGCTATTATCGAGCGAACGAATAAAACCTACAATTCGCTCAGATACTGCAATAAATGGATCAGTGACATCACACTTTGCCGACAATCTAAAATTACGGGCCCACGGAGGTAGGCCTCGAAGATATTTGTAATACCTATAAAATGTGGAGTGAATGCATTTTTTATTTAATTTTTCTTCCGTTTTCCGCTTTTTCGAAATGGCGGGTTACAAATAAATTACTTACTTACATAGAGTCAGTAGTGACCAGAATGACGACAGCGCTAGTATGTGCGGCATAGCGAACGCGGAATCGGAATATAGCCGGGCCAGTATGTGTCTATTGTAACGACGCTTAGAAGTAATGAGTATTCCGCTCGGCTAGGCTGAGGTATGTTACGGTTTTCCTAACGTTACTTTCGTGTATGTTAGTGGTACAGTCACGGAAAATCATGAAAATTAAAGATAAATTCAAATTTTGATTTTAATAAAACGAATATCAAATTTTGAACGAAAACTGAAAGAATATAGATAGTTGAAATTTCAAAAGATAAAAAAAATAGTAATAGAAAGGAAATTTTGCATATTTAAAAAAAAATTAAATGGTTTTCGAGTTTCGAGTTTTTGGGATCCCAAAACGTAAGTGGAGGGATACCTATGACATCACAAAAGTTGTCCGTCTGTCCGTCTGTACGCACTATAACTATAGAACGGAATGAGATATTTTGATGAAACTTGGTGTGAGGGTTCTTTGGGTCAAGAGTAAGGTAAAGTTTGTAGATGGGCTCTGTAGCGTTACATTTAGGGGTGGGGGAGGGGGTTTAATTTAAGGGGCAAATGAAATATTTTCAAACATATAATGTGATAGTCGATTATGGGGTAAGAAGACATGCTGAATACGATGGTGAAAACCATTTTGTCATCGGACAAGTAGTTCACCCGGAATCCGGCCAAAACCGGAAAGTTTCTTAAAAGTAAAAGTTATATTTGAAGTTGATTAGATATTCGATTTAGGGGTAAGAAGACATGCTGAACATGACGGTGAAACACATGTGTTCGCCGGACAAGTAGTTCGCCCGGAATTCGGCCAAAACCGGAAAGTTTCTTCAAAATAAAAGTTTTCTTTGAAGTTGATTAGATGTTCGATTAAGGGGTAAGAAGACATGCTGAACCCTTATGTGAACAGTATTTTCTACCAGGACAACTGTTTCGGCCGGAATCAGGCCAAACCGGAAAATTTGTTAAAAGCAAAAGTTTTATTTGAAGTTGATTAGATGAAAGATTTAGGGGTCAGAAGACACGCTGAACCTGTATATGACAATCTTTTTTTTTACCTGGACATATAGTTCGTTTGGAATCCGGTTGAAACCGGATTTTTTTTTTGTAAGTTAAAGTTTTACTTGAAGTTGATTAGATGTTCTTTATACGGATAAGGAGATACGCTGAATTCGTTTCTGAACTTTTTTTTCTGGATAAGTATGGTAGTTCGTTCGCAATTGTCTGGATCAAATATTAGATTGTTGGGATCCCATCGAAACCTTTGGTCTTGTTGTTGAAAACAAGTTTGAGATTTGAGTTCGTTTTAATTTCGAAGGATTTGAGATAACAGTTTTAGAAGGAGTCGAGAGGAGTCGCAGCCCAGAAGTAAAAAATATGAGAATAAATAAGAAAAGAACTATGCGTGAAAAATAAATAGAACAGAAACAAATATCAGTAATCTCCGATAGTTATTTGTGGGCCTAAATATCACAAGCTCTGACACTATTAAGCGGAATATCGATGCCATATTGTTCATGACTGCTGGGGAAAACTGTGTCGTCATTTAGACAATTCCTACTTCTCGATGATCAACGACTCTGTCTACAACTCCAGCTTTGCACCTTAATCCGTTTGTCAGATTAGGCATCTCTTCAGAAAATAAATGAACATCTGACTGAACAATTACTATGTCCCGCTGAGTTTAGCTCAATACGTATTCGCCAACTTCACTTGTTCGTGTTAACTTGACTTAATTTTCCCTTTGTCAGACGTAATTTAGATGCTAGTTGAATTAATCGTAAGGATGTACTTTCATTTGATAGCTTTGTTGCAAATTCTCCAAGATCGGTTACTTGGTTCGCCGTTCTTTGTTTAATGTGAGAAAGTCGAAAAGTACGAAGCATTAATGACAATGCTACGTAATTACGTAAGATCATAATTGTCCGAAGTTGATAGAGCATAGGAAACGGTTGAAGGGCACCTTTCACGGGCATAGTACCCCGGCATAGATTTGACCCAAAATTTGCTACGCATGTTTATATGCGGAGGGATTTGGCTTTTTGGCTTTTATTCAAAAGCCCCTATTATTCTGGGTGGTCTGCGTTCCTCGAGTTTGACACACCAGACCAGCCAGAGCCCTCTTGAGATATAGTCCCAAACAAATACCAGAAGAGAAAGATTAAGGAGGAGCTTCTCTCTGTTGTGTTGTTTTGTTTTGTGCGTTTTATTCTAGTATGTGATACTTTTTTGTGATTTTTTGTTGCCATGGCCCTCGGGCTGCTTAGCAATTAATAAATCTATCTATCTATCTATAGTGAGGAAAAAAAACAGGGGATTAGCGAATCCTGCAATATTTCTGAGGATTAACATGTTCCCGTTTTTTTTTTACGAAGAATTTCGGAGAGAAATCGTTTTTTAAGCAGTCATATTTAACGGGATGAAGCTAACCAAGATATTTCATGGACTAGATGGGTCAGTCAGCTGGAAGTTTTGTTCCGGAATTTCGGTCCCTCTTAAAGGACACCTCACAATCTCTCTCTCTATTATAGCGTTATGTAAGTTAATCTGTCAAAGGTTTTTTTTTAAACCTCTTAACAAGTGTAAAATTCTGGAGGGTTTTGTAGTTCTTAGTATTTTTTTTCCAATTTAGGTTCCTAAATTCTAAAAAAAACGCCTTTCTCTGGACCCGTTGACTCTAGCAAAAACATATACAAAATTACTAATGAGTCCGATAAATGAGCATAACACGACCATCACTCGGGTGCATGATGCGCATCGACAATACCGGAATACGGAAAGTATAAAATCAGTGCAGTGCCGTTAATAGGGGTTCTGAAATTCAGATCTTCGAGTTAAAAACGAATGGAGCGATTACGGAAGTAGGTTGCATATTGAATATTGCATTAAATTAAATAATATTGAAAGCGAATCTCCTTTAAGAATCTCCCTCGGGAACAGGACCTGAAGGATTCCTGAACAGAACCCTTTCCAACAATAGGGGTGCGGTACAGTATACCTCAGTGTTTCAGAAATCACGAAGCCCAAAACCCTATCGGCTACCATCTAACCCTGGTTGTTAGCCAGATTGATAAGAGCTTTTGAAAACGAAGAACTTTATAGTTCGGTGAAGGTTAGAGCCGTTGAAAGTAGAGGCAGAGCCGACATACCTCAGTCTAGGACCATTACCAGGAAGAAGTATACAATTAGCTTGGTTAGGTGGAAAATGTTTTCGTGAGAATAATAAGATTTACAATCGGATTTTACCTTCAAGGATAATTTACGTTGTCATCGCACATGACACATGTATGGGTGTTAATGTGTTATAAACCGTAGTTGCATCACGCACATGTGCGTGTTAAGTGAACCGAGATATCTATTTTCATAAGAATCCTGAAGTATTTGATCTTAAACAGTAACAGAGTTCGAACACTGGCAAAAAGATATGTAAACAACCCTAAGCAAAAACAACTACAACAAGAAATACACTAGAAAACACACTTTTAAATTTTTTGCACTTTTTCATGAATTTCTTGATCCTCTAATAGTCTCCCTAGTCCTACAAAGCAAAACTTGTGTTTAATATATTTACTGTATTAAACATTTTATATTTCTTAAAGGTAAATAAAGTATTATTATTACTCAAAGGTAAATTAAGAAAGATAAGACAGTAATTAAGACAGTCATCTTAGTCCCTTTTACTGAATAACAAAGCAAAAATCGTGTTTATTATTTTTATTGTACAAATCTTTTCGTTACAGTGAGCCGTCATTTTTGTTTAGTTTCTGGGATCCCAAAACGTAAGTGTAGGGAATCCAATATAATTAAAGGGATCTAATCAAAAGACTTATTAAGAGTAAGTTGTAAGTTGTACTTGTTACTAATGTATTAAGGATTTTTTTATTTTTGGGTTTATTTTTTATCGGCTCCATCCGTGTCCGCTCCTATGCTCAAATAAATTTAGTAGGCTACGAATGTCACGAACTGTTTTTTTTTTTTGGGGGGGGGGGGGTGTTTATTTTTTCTATTGGGATAGAATTAAGCCAGCTAACCGCATTTAAGTACAAAATTTTGAAATGTTAAAATTAGACGGAAGAAAATCCATGTACGTGTTTAGCATCTTCAGGTTTGCTACAGACTTTCGTGATGTCCTTCACGTTCATCAGTTCTAAGAATTGTGTGACTGTTTTAAGTTATGGTTCTTTTGTTTGGCTTTTGCGACTTGTTTAAATGATCATGCCTGCCTCGTACAGAAATAATCACTTCATTCATGAGAAAAGCTTGCTACATTATTCCCGGTCTGCACATGGCGTCTTGGTCAACAGCCCATCATTATACCACCTCCCCCAATCAAGACCAGCATGAAAAAACACAAGAATCTTTGTTCTCGTTAGTTCGAGCACAGAAAAAGAATGTACCCCAACTCAGGGGAGGTCTTCAATAATTCTTCGAGATGGCCTATCTAATTAATGTTTTCCTGATTTTAGGATCGAAGCTGTTGAGCCCGGAGCGCCGGCGGACGACGCAGGCCTCAAAGTCGGCGATTTTATCATTTTTGTAGGAACTCGTAATGTCGTCAAGATGGAAAAAGATGATATACTGGACTTGTTCAGGTGAGGCTCGAGTTGTAGATTACTATCGAATTTTTCCGCCTAATACGAAATCAAGAAAAGGATTTATCTCAGGAATGATTTATAATGAGGAGTGATATCAAGGGCGGGTATTTAATGACTTTTAAATAGTTCTCCATGCACTGAACTGCTGCTTTGTTACGAAGTACAAGCTATTTTCAGTTTGACGGTGCAAAACGGATAAGTCAGCTACATTTTATTAAAGCCGAGATTAGAGCTATATTTCGGCCCTTCTTGGCAAGGGTCCTCTTCAGGCTCAAGCCGCTCAAGCTGGAAAATGAACTTGTGGAAAAACAGTTACAGATTCTTCCTTAAACATCTGATCCTGTGAAGTTCTTCTCTGAAAATTGGTTGGAGTTAAGGCTATTTATTTATTAAAGTTTAACTGAAAAGCCAACTTATTTTTGTATCGTTTAACTAAATACACTGCATTTTCTGCATTGTGTTAAGGGATTTTGTTATTTTTCAATATTTGCTCTAGAATGACGTTCAGAATATATACGATCGTCCTCACCACGCAAATTTCTACTATGATGTAGAAAATTTGAATCTCAATACATACGCGGCGTTGACGTTTTCGTCGAGCTTATAGCAAAGATACAAGCGTATATAGCATACAAATCAGACAAGGAAATTCCACTATTTGAAAATCGATTATTCGTGAATAGCGGAGCAACGAACTATCGAATTTTTCCGGGTTTTCAAGCTTCTTTAAAGTTCCATGGGCACATCAAACTACCCCAATCCCACTCTGTAACAACCTAGGAACAATGCTTACCCCCTAGCTCAGCAGCTTTTTTGACAGTTTCATCTCTGTGATATTTCAAAGCGTAATTTTTTGGGCCAGTACATCCTCGATTTACTAGCTTGGACAAAGATAAAAGTGATGTTTCTTATAACACTTAGTAGATCTTTATTTGATGCATAAATCAGCTTGTCTAATTCAGATTTGAATAGGCTATTTGTTTTTTAATGATTTGTGTAGCTATGTTATTTCTTATAAACTTATTGCATATTCTGGTACATTTTATAAAGCAAGAATCAAGCTTCACAATACTATTCTACAAAGAAAAACTTTTAATAGGCACTTAAAACATGGAACTTCTGATGAAACACTAGAACAATCAGGTAAACTGCATCTGCGGCTTGAGTTATTGGTGACATCTCAAATATATCCTTTTCTATCAAGCATTGCTGGGAGTTTTTGAATTTCCTGCCACGATATCCCAGCTCCTAAGATTTGGATCGCCGAAATGCCAGAGAGGTAAAGACAAGGGATAACAAGAAAACGGCCGATTTTCGTAGCGCCTTCTAAAGGAAGTCGGAAATGTTTATTTATGAAGCATTTGATACAAAATAAAGCATTAGAAGTGTCCATTGTGCTTTAAGTGAAGAAGTGATGGGTAACTAGATTGTCCTATCTAAGCCTTTTGCAGTTAAACTTTAAGAACTATCTTTAGCTATAACCCGTCAAACTCAAAGTTATTAAATTTCTCTGTTTTGGAAAGAGTAAGCTAGGCTATGTGACGTTAACGAATTAAGGAGTCGTAGCCCAAAAAAGTACATTTTTTTATAGCAAAGATGCTACGCGGGTTAAAACAAAAAAATAACCCATCAACGTGTGCCAAAATATAGACGAGGTAGAAATAAATGGAAAGAAACAAAGAAAATAGAGGACCACGACTGACAAAAAAAAATTTCACCCCCAACCAGTGTCACCTATACTGCCTTCTGCTTGATTTTGTCATTCGGCTCTTCAGTTCAATTCAATTCAATTTATTTTCAAACCATTCACGGACTAGCCGAATTTTTGTTTTTTGTCAACAAAGATAACTGTATCAAGATAAAATGACGTCAAACGTAAAGTGAATAAATACAACAACAACAAAAGTCTCAACAGCTCTTCAACTCTATTCCGCTGAAACACATCCCACGAACTGGTCTTACAAATGCCATAATATGAATGAACGAATTTATTCCCAATAAAGCCCAAGGGCCAATGCGGGAAACATAACACAATAATAAAAACAAAATATCATACACTCCAACAACAAACCAAAAAATCAACTTCTATAAAAATAGTTCGCGGTGGGCCATAGCTAGCTTCGGGAATCTACCCAGCCTTCGGATCTCACTTACTTCCCGTACTTGAAACCAAATCCCTTTCCTCTCATTTGTCATTATTCAAGTGCAGTATCAATACCAACCAGTCTACCACTCAAAAGCAGCCCTATTGTATCCAAAAGAGGACGAAGTCCAAGCTGGATAATGTAATCTTTCAAACTATTTAAATAACCCCTTACGATAGGCATTTCAGATTAAGGGTAAGGAATAGAAGGATAAGATGATTAATGCTCCTGTTTTGAAAGTCAAAGCAATGCGTGGTATTCTTGAACCTGGTGGTTTTCCTATTAAACCACTCGAAATTTGGGGTGAATTAATACACCATGCCCGAGGTTTTGCATTCATCAACATCTCATCGAAGAAAGAGATGTTAACAAGTCTGCTGGTAAATAAATGGTATAAACCCAAAGGGCGGAAGAAAAACATAAAATCCTTCTTCGTAACAAAGGCTAGACTGAAATGGCATCAGTGTGGGAGACCCGAAAATTCAAAGAAAAACACAGAACGAGATGTACTTTATTAGCTTAAAAGACAAGACCAAAGGTGTCGATGGGATCCCAAAAATCTAAGATTTGATCCAGACAATTCGGTCTTGTCTTCGCCAGGCTAATCATCAGAGAAAACCGAGTTCAGATATTCTATCTACCTATCTATACCTCTATAAGTCATATTTATTTTGACGATATTGACCGAAACTTCCTGCTTTACTACTGCCAAATTTGCGGTTTCGCCCGAATTCCGAGCGAACTACTAGTCCAGCAAAAAAAGAAAAATTCAGAAACGAAGCCGGCGTATCTCCTTATCCCTATAAAGAAATATAATCAACTTTAAATAAAATTTTGACTTAAAAAAAATGCGGGTACAACCGGACTCCCGACTAATTATATGTCCGGGTAAAAAATGATCATTATATACCGACTCAGCGTCTCTTCTTACTCCTAAATATTTCATCTAATCAACTTCAGATATAGCTTTTACTTTTAACATATTTTCCGGTTTTGGCCGGATTACAGGCGAACTAGTCACCATCAGGTTCAGCATGTCTTCTTACCCATAAATCAAACATTTAATCAACTTCAAATGAAACTGTTACTTTTAACCAGCTTTCCGGTTTTGGCCGGATTCCGGACGAACTGCTTGTCTGGCGACAAAATGATTTTCACCATCATGCTCAGCATGTCTTCTTACCCCTAAATCAAACATTTAATCAACTTCAAATAAAACTTTTACTTTTAACCAACTTTCCGGTTTTTGCCGGATTCCGGACGAACTACTCGTCCAGCGAGAAAATGGTTTTCACCATCATGCTCAGCATGTCTTCTAACCCCTAAATCAAACATTTAATCAACTTCAAATGAAACTTTTACTTTTAACAAACTTTCCGGTTTTTGCCAAATTTCGGACGAACTACTTGTCCGGCGAGAAAATGATTGTCATAATCGTGCTCAGCATGTTTTCTTACCCCATAATCGACTATCACATTAGCTGTTTAAAGATATTTTGTTTGTCCCTTAAATTCACCCCCCTCCCCCACCCCCAAATATAGGGCTACAGAGCCCATCTACGAACTCGACCTTACCCTTGACCCAAACAATCCTCATACCAAGCTTCATCAAAATATCTCATTCCCTTCGAGAGTTATCGTGCTTACAGACGGACGGACGGACGGACAGACGGACAACTTTTGCGATGTCATAGGTATCCCTCCACTTACATTTTGGGATCCCAATAAACCAGAAGGGTGATGGGTGTTAGAAGCATAATAATAAGAATATTAAGTGTCTCCAAGCCCGAGAGCCATATATAAGCCAAAACAAAAAACATAAAAAATACCAACATTTCCAAGCGGTTATGGAATATGGAGCCACACTACGTAACTCAATCGCTATTAGCTTCATCGCTCTATCCACATACTCATACACAGGTTATAACCCTTTCCAAGGTGCTTTCAGTATATCGAGAAGAAGCTGATGTTTACCCTTTAACTACAAAAGCTCCTGGCATCGGTTAAGAAAATAATCCCTACTCTCCTCTTCACCAGATTTGCAAAGGGGGCAATTATACCTGATATAATGCGTCTTAGATTCGTAGGCCAACCTCCAGTAATATCGCCATTACAGTTTGTAAAGTTCAAGCAACAAGATACAACAAGCTGACGATTTATCTTAAAAGAAGTTACCATGTGTAAAGAAACTATCCGTTGACAAATATAAAAGACGGATTAAAACTGGAAACAACCCCTAGTCCTTAACCTGTCGTGACTAGTAATTTACAATGACAGCCCGAACGATTTCTGAGTCCACTGGTCGATTCCGAAGACCCAGATTACGTAGACGAACCGAACGAAAGATCAGGGACTGCCTGAGTAAAACTCAACAAAGAACCAACTGTGTGCCAGCATTTTATTAGGGGCTTTGCGAATGCGGTTCGAGCTTTGTGTAGAACATGCCTTCAAGTGTGTTGAGACGTATCACTTCGTCTAAAGAATGCTGAGTAATTTTGCTTACCCTAATTACATGAACATTACCTACTTAATAACCAGACAAGTATGTAATAATCTGTTAGTCTGGCTCAAAGTTTTCATTACGTCAATTTGATTTTTAACCCTAGACGTTCCTATTCTTGTCGTAACCCTCCTGATATGCACATTTATTTTTGACATTGTTACTACTATGTTATAATTCTTATTCATACTCAACTTCATGTTTGTTTGATATCTTAATCTTGTCAACCCAAATCCGATGTTTGACTTTCGCTTCGTACAAACCCACCCTTTAATGTTGCCCACTGTCAAGACGAGAAAAGATTTCGGACTAGTGAGTCATTCTCATGATGGACTACAGAGCAACATCTTTCAAGCAAGACAGACAATAAAATGAAAAAAGACACAAAAAATAATTGCCTGACAAAATAACTGTACGCAATTGACATGAACAAAAATTAGTATTCATTGCTAATTACTCGAAGATGATTCATTAGGCTCATAAGGAATTTACGAATTTTGGCGTTGCGGATCGAGAAACAATAGTGACACGCTGTGAGCAAAGGGGTTAGAGACTCTGTAATTTACACCCCCACAAGAACTGAACACATGTGCATTTATGTCATTGTTTATGATAATTCGATGGTAAGAACAATTAACAAGTACCAGGAAGAAGGGGTGGAGTTGAATGTAAGCAGAACTTGGAAGCCGATTACATAACACTAATGTCTTTGCAGGTCAACCAATCATCTACTCCTTGAGCTTTACCGACGAGCACCGAGTACTGCTAGTACACCGACCCCAGCACCGTCACCGTCTGTGGTTGTGAAGCAAAGTTTGCTACCCGACCAGAAGTATAACACAAGTATGCACCTGCGCATACCCAGGAGTCGCAGTGCAATAAGCCTGAGTTTCAAAACTGAGGTAGGGGGTGGGGTTGTAGTGTAGCTGTGATTACTCAGACTAATTAATTTAAGACTCTTGATCTGATTGGTGAATCTTTCTTTCGTGTGTTTTTTAGTGTGGTATTTTTTAGAGTGTTTGTTTTACTGTGTTTGAGCTCGACTGTTCTTTGTGTTAGGCCTACGACATTTGAGCTCGAGCTGAAGTGTAGATCTGTTTCATTTGTTCACGCATTTCGTATTTAGTGTGATGTGTGGTTTTGCGTATGAATGAACACCATCAACCGACAGTATTATAAATTATAGATATTATATCTCCAAGTTTGTTCCTCTATCTTTGTTTTGTTGCAGTGCATTTTTTTCCGTTGCGAGTTTTACGATTTACCATTACTCTGTTTTGTTTCTACCTCGTTAGTATGACAGAAGCATTAGCTGTGATGATTTTATATTTTTACAGGCATTTGCCGGGATTTTTTTTTTAGCTAATAAATGGACTTTCAAGTAAGTGGCTAGCCAGATCAAGGAACTACCATGAATCGAAACCAAACACTAACATCAAGCCTAATAGTTCTTCCGGCTGCTAAAGAATCCGTCGTAATTCACCCTTTCAGTTTCGGCACTCCTGCCAAAGTAAACTAAGATTGGAAACGCTGCTTCGAGGTTCAGGTTCATTTAATTTCAAATAATGAAAACAAATACTTATACATAGCTTCATGTCAGAGAGCAGGCTCGATGGCCAGAACATAACATTAAATAGTACAACTTAATCATGGTCATACACGACTGTATACAATATAACAGCCACCATCCGGTCCCAAGAAAGGGGACACCTAGCAAGTAACCTCCGCGCTAAAATAAAAAAGATAAAAAAAACTTGGCAGGCATATCAGGGACCCCAAATGATAAGGTTGGAAATAGTCACTTCCCCCATCCAAGCACCGTGGGGGGAGTGGAGGGAGGGGGAATCCGGAATCTTGAGGTATTTATAACTTTTGAACGGATGATCGGATCTCGATGAAACTTGATATTTGGAAAGACCTCACGCCTCAGACGACCCATTTCAAATCCGGACCGGATCCGGTGACTTTTGGGGGAGCTGGAGGGGGCAACCGGAAATCTTGGAAAACTCTATGAGTGGAGGGATCGAGATGAAACTTGGTAGAAAGACACCTAGCAAACACTAGATACATCATTGACATAACCGAGCCGATTCGGGCACTGTGGGGGGAGTGGAGGGAGGGGGAATCCGGAATCCTGAGGTATTTATATCTTATGAACGGGTGATCGGATCTCGATGAAACTTGATATTTGGAAAGACCTGATGCCTCAGACGACCCACTTCAAATCCGGACCGGTCCGGTGACTTTTGGGGGGAGCTGGAGGGGGCAACCGGGAATCTTGGGAAACGCTATGAGTGGAGGGATCGAGATGAAACTTGGTGGGAAGACACCTAGCAAACACTAGATACATCATTGACATAACCGAGCCGATTCGGACACTGTGGGGGAGTGGAGGGAGGGGGAATCCGGAATTTTGAGGTATTTATCACTTTTGAACGGGCGATCGGATCTCGATGAAACTTGATATTTGGAAAGACCTCATGTCTCAGACGACCCACTTAAAATCCGGACCGGATTTGGTGACTTTTGGGTGGAGCTGGAGAGGGCAACCGGAAATCTTGGAAAACCTGACACACACTAGATACATCATTGACATAACAGAGCCGATTCGGGCACTGTGCGGGGAGTGGAGGGACCGGAATCCGGAATCTTGAGGTATTGATAACTTTGAACGGGTGATCGAATCTTAATGAAACTTGATATTTGGAAAGACCTCGTGCCTCACCTACGTGCCTACTCGTAACAAGTGCCATATAAGCTCGTAGTTCTTGTTCTTTTGGGATCACTTCGAAAAGCGCAATTTCGGCAATCAGATACCGAAGTAACTGCAAAAACGACTAATTGCAGACCCAGTTACCGTGGTAACAGATACCATGGTATCTGCACAAACGAAACTTATGATAACATAAGACCTGATGATGCCCTCATCTTCAACCACAACCGTTTCAAAGGACAGAGCTTGATCCTGCGTAGTGACATAATTCGAAAAGACACTGGAAAGTGGAGCTTAGAAACCAGATAGTTGAATACTGGAATCCCCTCGCTAAAATGTCGTAAATGCAGAGAATATTAAAGCGGGCCACAGAAAATGGTCGTTCTACCACACACACAGTGCTAACCATCCCTACTGTCACTATGAATTTTCAAAACCACAAAAAACACCGTCAAACAATGAACACCAAATTTCCTAGGTCTGAAATAATTCGGTCTGGACTAATATCTAAGCCAATTAGCCGGGACAGGCGTTATAGCACGTAGGGAGCCACGGATCAAAATAATAAATTCCATCTAATACTTCAACTGTTTATTAAAAATACAAATAAATTAAAAGCCCAAGACCAGTGTGGCCCTTCTGGAGACATACAAAAAATAATCAATAAAGTCTGATAATTCTTTGCTAATCAAACGTGGAAAATTTCATCATCTGGAAAAGAAGACGTTCTGCGTGGGTTTTTTCTCAGCCAAAACAGCAACCCGGCAATCAAGTTCAAATCTAAATAAACTGATGGCTTGCGATCAGTGAGAGAAGGTAAACATAATGTTTGCAGGACCGTCACCTGGCTGAAATTCAATTTAGTGTACATATTGTCGTGAGAAATTTATAGAGGCGAAGCCTTTTTGGTGCAACTATATTATTATAACCCGAGGTATTTAAATGACGTCACAAACTCGAGAGTGACCTAGTTTAGGTATGACCTTGTTTAGGTATTTAAGGTATGGCGTCCGGGATGCGTTTCAGTCGAGTTTAAATAAAATACAGTCAAATAAAGCCATACATTGAAAGCTGTTCTAATCTTTCGCTATTCTCTGCACGCTCCGAAGTATTTAGCATTTTTACATTACTTTAATGATCGTCCGAAGTATCCTAACAGAAGAAAATGGTAATTAAACAAGACCAAAGGTGTCGATGGGATCCCAAAAATCTAAAATTTGATCCAGACAATTCGGTCTTGTCTTCGCCAGGCTAATCATCAGAGAAAACCGAGTTCAGATATTCTATCTACCTATCTATACCACTATAAGCCATATCTATTTTGACGATATTGACCGAAACTTCCTGCTTTACTACTGCCAAATTTGCGGTTTCGCCCGAAATCCGAGCGAACTACTAGTCCAGCAAAAAAAGAAAAATTCAGAAACGAAGCCGGTGTATCTCCTTATCCCTATGAAGAAATCTAATCAACTTTAAATAAAATTTTGAGTTAAGAAAAATGCGGGTACAACCGGATTCCGGACTAATTATATTTCCGGGTAAAAAAATATTATTATATACAGACTCAGCGTCTCTTCTTACCCCTAAATATATCATCTAATCAACTTCAGATAAAGCTTTTACTTTTAACATATTTTCCGGTTTTGGCCGGATTACAGGCGAACTAGTTGTCCGGCGAGAAATGGTTTTCACCATCGGGTTCAGCATGTTTTCTTACCCATAAATCAAACATTTAATCAACTTCAAATGAAACTTTTAACCAACTTTCCGGGTTTGGCCGGATTCCGGACGAACTGCTTGTCCGGCGACAAAATGATTTTCACCATCATGCTCAGCATGTCTTCTTACCCCTAAATCAAACATTTAATCAACTTCAAATGAAACTTTTACTTTTAACAAACTTTCCGGTTTTTGCCGGATTCTGGACGAAATACTTGTTCGGCGAGAAAATGATTGTCACCATCGTGCTCAGCATGTCTTCTTACCCCATAATCGACTATCTCATTAGCTGTTTAAAAATATTTTGTTTGTCCCTTAAATTGATCCCCCTCCCCCACCCCCAAATATAGAGCCCATCTACGAACTCGACCTTACCCTTGACCCAAACAATCCTCATACCAAGTTTCATCAAAATTTCTCATTCCCTTCGAGAGTTATCGTGCTTACAGACGGACGGACGGACGGACAGACAGACGGACGGACTGACAGACGGACGGACGGACTGACAGACGGACGGACGGAAAACTTTTGCGATGTCATAGGTATCCCTCCACTTACGTTTTGGGATCCCAAAAAGGGACAGCTGATGAAATTAAATGAATCTGATTTCATTGTTCATGTTAAACGAAAGCTGAAAAACCTGGCTTTTAACTAATGTTTAGTTCTTAATTTATCATTCCCATGAACTGTCTAGAGGATAAAAAAATAATAAGGTAGTCCGAAACTTACAGAAATGTTCAAAGAATAATACTTACACTGTAGGTACAATACCTTTCCACAAATAAAAAGACCAAACCGTCCACCACTGTTGGAAGGCCATGGCTTCTTAATGGAAAAAAAAATGAACTTAATTTATTTATTTTTAGTTATTTATTGAACTAAGACCACCCACACAAACATAGAAAGAACAAAACAACAGACAAAATAAAAACGGAAAAAATAAAGAAAAATCATCAGCAAACAGGCAAACACGGTGCTTAACTTGAAATCTGTCATGCGTAAATCTCGCCCGACCATCTCCGTCAATGTGGGAGAGACAGACGAAAACACGGCCGCAAGATCACAGGACATTTATTACCTCCACTGCCAAGTAGGCCACTTGGTCGGGCAACAAGCAGTTTGGGTCCTTCCAAACAAAACCCTTGGAGCCTATTAAACGAAAAACTTTGTTCTTGCCCCGTAATTTTTTGTAATTGATTCACTGTCTGCCGTTGTTCTGCTGACACCCCCAGTCACTTTTAAAGTACCTCATGACGGGTCCTGAGATATTCTTTGAGAGGACATCCAAAAATGATGGATGGAATAAATTTTCGTTAAAGAGGATGAAACCTCCCTTCAAAAAGGCGAATAACACCCGGATGACTCGCTAATCTATTGTAATACTGTAGTTGACGCCTCATCACTCAAATGTCGGCCAAATCACCGAAGAAAGACCTGGTTCTGAACTCTGAAGCGAAAAAGGAACGGCCCTGTCAACAAAATCAACAAGTGTCATTTCCACCCATCCCACAACCCAATACGCGACCCGAAGTCAAGGATTGGACAATGCTTATAATTTTAGTACTCTGAACGTGTTCCACCCTTCTAACAATAGTAACTACTAGTTACTATTTTCGTTCCAACCTCGTAAAAAGTTAATGCTCTGACTTTTCCAACCTTCTCGAAATAGTAGTTGCGTTTTTGATCCGAATTATCCTTGCGATTCTCCTCGCAATTCTCCTATTTCGCATTTTTGGACTATTCAGATCAAGCGAATTCTCCTTTTCTTGCGTTTTTGTCAGAATCGAAAACGGCGAAGGCCTCGCGATTCTGCAGAATTAAGAAGTTGCTTCGATGGTGAATTCTCGACTCTCCTCTCTCCGTTCTCCTCCCTGATTGATCAACACAGTGCGGGTGTTCAATATGCATAAATACGGATACCGGGTTGCGGACGAGCTGCCAAATTAGTGTTTTTGTCCAAAGCGAGAATGAGAAGCCAGAGGAGCAAAAACAGTAATAAGTACGAGAATCGAGAAGTCAGAACGGAGAATTCGGATAAAAAACGCAACTAGTAACTAATAGTAACTATCTGCTTACCACGCCCAGGAGCGTAGTAAGCGTGTTAACAACGAATTCCTGTGATGTGATCTGCCGGATTAGCCCGTGGTGCGATATTTTGGTGAAATAGAAAAATGCGTTCCAGTCTTGACGCCAAAAAGCCAGAATTCGTGACGTCATGCGTAGTGACTACGGTAAGTAGGGTGGAACACGCTCACTGTGTTCTTGCGGCTTAAGCCACAACACTCTCTTACTTTCCTGTCCGTGTTTCCGAATAATTTTTTTCTTTTTAACCAACTTAATTTCGTGTTAAAACTAAACTGTAATCAGTCGTAATCCAATCTTCACCTTCTGACAGATACTGCGTAAAAACGATATGTCATACGAGGGACTTAAACCGTGACAAATAAAAACAATAAATTTTTTTAATTGGGTTGGATGTCTAGGACTACAATGTCACAGCCTCGACGACAAACCTGGGCCTACATGGCCGAGCCTCCTAGAAAACAAGACCAAGGGTTTCGATGGGATCCCAAAAATTTAATATTTCCAATCGGGTCTTGTAGAAGTCCAGTGCAGTGGTAATCGTCAGAGAAGACGAGGTTCAAATATGGATTCCCCTATAGCCTGCGTCATGTCTACTTTGACGAAAGTTCCTGCCTTACTTCTGCAAAATTTCCGGTTTTAGCCGAAAAAACACAAAAATTACTGAAAAAACTGTATAAAAAATTAACTAAGAAATAAAATAAATGTTGAAAAATTACAGAACATTTTACTCTCTTAGACAACCAGTCTAAGCCCTAGGTCATAACCTTATCACCGTCAGATTACCACTGAAAATACAGCTTTTCAACTGAAACAACTTCCTAGTATCCTTGCTTTCCAAAAGCTAGTTATTCAGCATTGATCACTGTCTTTGTTCTGGAATTATCGCCAGCACGTGGGGTTTGTTATTGTCTGCCGTATTTTTTACTTCCTCGACCCTTAGAGTAGTCATTTTAGTAGATCTGTAGTAGGTTTTCATGACCGCTAGATGGCATCTGAATCGTCAAAAAAAGAAAAGACTATATTTGTAGAAACTGAAGTGCTTGGGTCCCAACGGCAGTCATTTTAGTAGGTCTACAGTAGGCTTGGGTTGCTACTTAGCTAAAAATAAAGTTCCCTACCCCATTAGCGAAAAAGTACAACAACTGAAGAATAAGACCTACCTATAATATATTCTGTTCGGTTCATATCGTATAACAACTTCTACGGCCATTTAAAAATATGAACCTCGTTGCGCTCGACTAATATTTTTCATAATTGGCATCACCTTCGGCTCGGACAGGCTCGTTGTTATTTTCCGATATCAACCTCGATGTCTGAAGTTAACCTTTAATAACTTTTTCCACCATCACCATTAACAATGCAAAGCCTCAAAAATCCCACAGGTAGTTCTATTATGATAATCGTACAGAAAGTTAGAGTTGGATATGGCTTAATATCAACCTCTGTGGAGGTGGATATGGCTTAATATCAACCTCTGTGGAGGTTGATATGACTTCATATCAGACTCTCTATCCACCGCTAAATTGCTGTGTGAAGATTGATGATTTTATTTATGACCCGTCAAAATAAACACAACGCACGAAGACGGAGTAAATAATAAGGAAAAAGGATCGTAATATAGCTGTCCGTGGTAGTAGTAAAAAAAGAAAGAAGAATAAAGAAAAATAAAGAAAGAAGGGTTAGGACGTCAAGGTTTTTACATGGACTTTAACAATGCCCCTCTTGGTAGGAGGAGCGCAAGGAAAGAGTACGAAGACTAGTTCATAGGCTGCTACACGAAGAGCAAGCTTATTCGCTAGCTTTGGATGGCACAGCGAAGCAACTGAGACAGTTCAATTACATGGCAGAAGACCCCTCTGAACGTAGAGAAAGACTAGCGGCTAATCTTGCGAAGGTAAGGACATTCTGAAACAATTC
This sequence comes from Branchinecta lynchi, assembly GCA_023053575.1. Lineage (NCBI taxonomy): Eukaryota > Metazoa > Arthropoda > Branchiopoda > Anostraca > Branchinectidae > Branchinecta > Branchinecta lynchi. The sequence continues at coordinate 16,768,705 of JAKZAP010000019.1, read as the reverse complement.
TTTGAGGAGCAAAAAAGCTGCAGTAACATTTTACCTGAGAATTTCCTTGATGTTTGAAAAGGGCCTCAATGTACGCTGAGTTTTACTCGAAAACTACTTCGTGTTTTGGGATACGTGCAAGCTTAAAATTGTCTGTGTCATAAACAACGGCAAAACTGCAAAAACATCCAATTCCATAAGGTTCTAAATTGTAGAGGCTCTAACCGCTTCCCCGTCCCCGTCATTCTACTTCGTAGCTCTGCGAAGCCAGGATTCTAAATCTTGCTCGAAATTGGTTCCTATTTGAAATGGTTTAGTGTTCGATGAACGGAATCTTAAGGGTGGGTTGGTACGAAGCGGGTGAAGACAGGATTAGGATCAAGAGGTCCAGATTTTAAGCTGTGTTCACACGTAGTCGGATAAGATTTCGTCTGCAAAAATACAGACGCGAAATTCGCGTGACTATGGGGAATCCTGTGCGTCAAAAACTCGGAGCGAAGGAGGAAATTCGTATCCGATTACGAAAACTGGATTCTGTGTGCATATAGTCTACCTTTAATATAGGTTTTGTGCTATCCAGCCTTCATAAAATTCATTCCAAATTAGTTATTTTTTTTTGACGTTAGATGCGCTAGCATAGAGTACGTTACATTTTGGTGTACGATTAACCAGGTTCTTTTGGCTATTTTCAATTCCTCTTAGGTCGAGCAATGTTTAAAACGGTTTAAACTGCATCTGCCTCTATGTCTGCTTTTTGCTCTTGTTATTGAAAAAGTACTTATGAGATGTTTCCATCTCAAGGGCGTTTTCCCCACTGATATTACATATTTGGCTCTATTTAATTTTCACCATGAGATCACCATTGTGGGTCCTGGTATGTCTACGTGGCTCCTACAAGGGAGTCCTAGACTTCTAAATTATATTCTAAAAAATGTTTCTGTAGAAGTCCCTTGTGTAAAGTGCCATCTATGTAGTATTATAAATTTCCGTGACATGGGGATGTGAACTGGTTGGATGAATTTGCCTTCGGGCGGGACACTGTACGGCCGACTTCTACCAGACTATTGTAGTGGTTTGCGAACTCTGTTCTCAAGCCCCTCGGTAGCTCAGTTGGTAGAGTGCCTGCCTTGTAAGCAGAGGGTCCTGGGTTCAAATCTTCTTCAGTTCACTACTTATAAGATGTTTCCATGTCAAGAAGCGTTTTCCCCATTGAAATTACATATTTGACTCTATTAGATTTTCACCATGAGACCCCGCCTGTGGGTCCTGGTATGTCTACGTGGCTCCGAATGGAGTCCTAGACTTCTAAATTATACTCGAAAAAATGTTTCTGGTTTATTCGTCACATTTCATGCCCCTTGTGTAAAGTGCCATCTATGTATTGTTAGAGACTCTCCAATTAACAACTGAAGGAAGTAAATGTACTCGCAGTTATGGCCTACTAGTGTGCTACTTAGGTGGAGGGAAAATTTACAGGTGTTAGGAAATAGGGATGAGAGTTGGTTTTAAGCAAATAACAGCATATTTTGAGAACGTCTTTAAAGTAGAATGATTCCTCCCTTACGGAAGTTTATAATTTTGTATCAATCTTTGTCATCAAAGCGTAGGTAGGCCTACTCTGTTTATTTTTATTTCTAACATACTCTGTCTTTTGGCTTCAGTCAGTGATGGGTCAAGTATAAATAATAATAGTTACGCCCTTGGGCAGTGCGTGATAAATCCTTCATTCATTTTAGATTCATATCTTATTATTATAAAACAAAGAAAAAGAAAATCAAGGTTGATACAAGAAATGCGTGTTTTGTGTTATCGTCGTTGTTAAGTGAATTAAAGTGGTGCACCCCCGTACAGGAAACGCAGGGTTGGTCACCAAAAATAACTTAGTACACCCTGGAAAGTAACCGAAAAGTATCTCAAAGTAACCCAATGTAACCTAAAGTAACCCAATGCAATGTAACCCAATGAAACCAAAAGTAGCCCAAAGTGACCCTTAGTAACCTAGGTACCCTGAAGTAACTCGTAAACCCTGGTTCTTGGTGACCAACCCTGTCAGGAAACGGTTGTGCCCTTCATAGGAGCGCCTGGTCAGGGATAATTCACATTTTTGTCCCCTTGCACAGGTACTGCTGATGGAAATAGACAAAAACACATCCACCGCGCTTTCCAGATTGGCTCACAGAGGCCTAGGCTATTATCAAAGCGGAACTCCACTTCAAGTCTGCATGAAACCCATTTCGTTTCGTCTAATTCCCATAGCAAGACGTCTCATCATTAGGGCAATTCAAAGCGGCCGTTGGAAACTCGAGGGTCGATACGCGTGTTGTCTTACTTTTGTACTTGGGTTTTGCACGCATGTCTAACGTAGAAAGAGGTTGTAATTACTGCATCTGTCAAGTGAAGTCGTTTGACTGACACCGCATCAAATGACATGAAAGTCTGCCGTGATGCCTACAAAAACCACAAATGAACGAGTCGGTTCAACCACAGAATTTTTCTACGGAATTTCAAATATGACCATGGAATTTCAGATTGGTCAGTGGGCCAAAATATGGCACTTGTTACGAGTAGGCTTTACATGTAAGTAAATGAGATTGCTCCTAAATACCTACTTTGAACTCCCTATCCGTTGAAAGATACGGTTCGAATCTAGAAATGGTTCAACCACAGAATTTAGGTTCGATATTTTAGGGTTTTTTTTAGGTTCGAATCTAGAAATGGGATATCTAAGGCATCTGCTGGTACAACCAATTCATTTACACCCGAGTTAGAGCATTTCAGGAAACTTCCAATACCCCCTCCAACTCTTCCCACCGAGCACAGATCAGACAGGGAACAAAAATGGGTCCGGACCCAAAAATGGATCGTCTAGGGAATACGAGCTACATGTAACTGCATCATCCAGGGCATCTTCTGATACCACTAACCAAGTTTCACTGGAACCCGAACATTTCCGGTACCATTCAAATCCCCCCACAGGGGCAAAATACGCCCGGGACACCAAAACAGCTCATCTCGAGCATATGATCATTATACCTTATGTAAGTTTCATCTGAACGGCTCTAGTCGTTAGATCCCTCGGGGATGCCGAACATTTTCTGAAATCATAAAAAGGTTATCTAGGGTATTCAACCATTAAGTTCCACTATTCCACTTCAATCTGAGTACTTTTCAGGAAATCCCCCCCCCCCCCAAAACTGTGTCGGATCCGGTCCGAACCCCAAAATGGACCATCTAGGGCATATGAACTTTCTACATTCCGGGTTTCAGTTCAATTGCTCCACTCCTTTGACCCCAAGGCGATCCACAGGAATTCCAGCCATCTTTAACTCCCCCACAGTGGCCGAATCCGGTTCTGATAAATAACTGGTTCATCTAGGACAGTGGTTCAAGGTTCAAAAAGGTTGCATACCCCTTTTTTGACGAATTGTTGGTTTACTATTTTGTACCACGATCAGAACTTCAAAAAGACGATATTATGGTCATTAATGATAAGGTATGTAAATAAAAAATTGCGTACCATGGGGTATATGAGGACAATACTGAAACTTAGTTACGGGACTCAAAAGCGACTGAAGCGAGGTATTAAAGCTATAGACTAATTTGATGTTGGACCTTCGCGTACCCCTTGCGAAGGTAAATATCCCTTCAGCCCAAGCTGACTGCGAATCATATTTGACGGAGCAAAACGGATAAGTCAGCTAAATTTTATTAGAGCTATATTTCGGCCCTTCTTGTCAAGGGTCCTCTTCAGGCTCAAGCCGCTCAAGCTGGAAAATGAACATGTGGAAAAATAATTAACTCCAAAACCAAAATGCAGAAGAATCTCTACCCTTTCGACGACCCATTCGAACAGCATGAAATCACAAGACCAGCTTTAACTCCAACCAATTGTCAGAGAAGAAGTTCACAAAAACAGATACTTAAGGAAGAATCTTTAATTAATTTTTCACAAGTTCATTTTCTAGCTTGAGCGGCTTAAGCCTGAAGAGGACCCTTGCCAAGAACGGCCGAAATATAGCTCTAATAAAATGTAGCTGACTTATCCGTTTTGCTCCGTCAAATATACCCTTGCAAAGTTCTCTCGTACCCCTTTGGATACGCGTACCATTCGTTGGGAATGACTGATCTAGGGCATTTTTTCTTACCACTCATCTAGCTTTACTCCAACCGGATCACCCGTTCGAAGCTTCGGCCTGTCGCAAGGTTCCGGATTCCCCATCCCTCCACCACCAGCACCACCCGCCAATGGTTAAAAACGAGAAAGGAAAGTTTCCTAGGGCATTTGTCGGGTTCTTTACAAGTATGCCAAGTTTCGTCGTCCTAGCTCATATAGAAAGTACCCGAACTAGCAAAACCCGGACAGACCAACGGACGGACATAAATCGCGATCGCTATATGACGCTTGACAAAGGGCAAGTGTAGTGTTGGGCGATGCTGGATATCGATAACCATATAACGATATACCGGAACAATATCGACATCGAAACGTAAATATCAATATCGAAAACGATATTTGTTCATTTATAATTAGCCTACCGTAAACAATCCCCCACAAGTTAGATGGAACTATCCGAAATTGGAGCAATATGTTCTTCATAATTCAGTTTTTATTTATTCGCAGTTTGGGTTCATGCAAGTTGCTTTCTTACGACAATTTTGCTCTTAAATTTTTGGCGCAACGAGATATTAGCGAAACATGGTAACGAAATCTCGATATTGATATATTGAAAGCGAAAATATCGATGTATCGAAAAATCTAAATATCGCCCAACTCAAGCAAGTTCCATCCAAATTTGCTTCTGGCTCATCTGTCATGGCACATGTCCCTTGTATAACACTTCATCCCATAATTTGTACATCATCCAGTGACATGGGGAAGGGAACTGCTTTGATGAATCTGCCTTCGACTGGTATTCCTATGGCCCGCTTCTATCGGACTATTGTAGTCGTCTGTGCCCTATGTTCACAAGCCCCTTAGTAGCTCAGTGGCAGAGCAGTGACCTTGTAAGCCAAAGGTAGTAGGTTCAAACCCCGGCTGAGGAGCATATTTGTTTTTCAGTTCACTACTTCAAAATGGAATAAACAAATCTGATTCAATCTCCGAGAGAAACTTATCGGTACAAATGCTCTGCTTATTTGTTAATGTGAGACCGTGGGACTCGTGTGAGACGATTGCGGTACGTAGGCAGATTTTATTCTGTAATCTACTGGTTATTTTTTTTTTCAGATCGCAGACATAAGCCAAAGAATAGTTAGCGATTTGGTCGACGAACCAACCCTTTCAAGTGGAATAACAATTGGTGCCATCTATGAGTCGCAATTGAACGAGCTCGAAGGAGAATACAACTTCTACGTTAGAAATTTTAACGACTACCGTCCGATATACGCAGAAGCAAACATTCAAGACAAGGCCAAATATCCTTTCAAGGTAATGCACCATTTTAGGTTTTAGGGGTTCTCATAATCAATAAAGTGTTTAACATTTGATAGTGCAAAACGGATACGTCAGATGAACTTTATTAGAACTATATTTCGGCCCTTCTTGGCATGGGTCCTCTTCAAGCCCCTCAACAGATTACAGGTTTGTTTCTTTCCCCGACGTTGACCCAGAAGATTGACAGCCTGACGAGGACCCTTGCCAATAAGGGCCGAAATATCGCTGATGAAGAATCGTAGCTGATATATCCGTTGTAAACATTGTTTTTTTCGGCCCTTCTTGGCATGGGTCCTCTTCAAGCCGCTCAACAGATTACAGGTTTGTTTCTTTCCCCGACGTTGACCCAGAAGATTGACAGCCTGACGAGGACCCTTGCCAATAAGGGCCGAAATATCGCTGATGAAGAATCGTAGCTGATATATCCGTTGTAAACATTGTTTGGATAAAAGCCCCTCAAGTTGGAAAAATGAACTTGTTCCTGTTTCAATCAATCGCTCACATCAATCCAACATCTAATTTTCGAAATAACGGCTAGTCAATCAATCAACCAATAAGTAAGTACGTAATGTATTTATTACCTGCCACTTTGAAAAGGCGGAGTTTCATTCCAAATACCATGTCCGGAAGGTTCTGGGTTCATTACGTGCTGCTGTTTTACTGTCACCGAAAGGTTACCCACTCCCCGGCACCTGATCTACATTCATTCCAGGATCGGTCGAGACCAACGGTGTCGGTCATACTTTAGGCGATTCCGCTTCTAAACAGGCTAATTTTAATGTCATAACACGCGCCAGCCGTTGCCGGCACCAGGCGCTTGCTGTACACTAAAATTGAGAGTGGCCAACCCATCAGTCACTAATTTATGTTTAACTGCAGTATCAAGAACAAATTATCTGATAGAACTTCTGTCTTAGTCGACTATCAATACCCCGACAAAACTGAGCGGACCTAGAGGCATTTACTCTAGATTTGAGCTGATGTTGATGTCCGTTTACTCATCTTCCGTCTTCGCCGTTGCTTATAGCAGAAAGAATACTGAAGGAGGCTGGCAGGAGGCGTACTCCGCGCGCTGACCCGCTCTGGAACGCGTCCATAGAACCAATCAGCTTTGACTCCTACTTTTCCTCACCGGCGGATTAACAGCGATTTAGCTATTTGTAGAGGTAACAAAACGTGATGTGGCGCGAAGCTACCATCCTCCGCTCGTCCGTAGCGGACAGGGTATGGGGAAATATTCGACTCCGCATAGTCATACTACATAGATAGGGAGACGGAGGTTCTGTCAAATTATTTGTTCTTGTTAGTATTTATCTTTTTAATACTAAGGCAGGCTCACCCTCCATTTTACAGGAGGGTTTGACCTGTTAGATTCCATAGAGAGCATAGGGGCGGCTCGTTTGAAGCTAAACTCGGGACGGGGAAGGGAAGAATGATTGGTAAGAAAGGAAAAGGCAAAAGAGACGCAAAGGGCACCAAAAACCGAAATGTTCCAGGGCAAATATTCAATAACTTATACCAAACTTGACTGGCAATATGGCTTACAACAAGATCAAGCCCCAGATCAAGCAACATAGGCCAGACTTCCGAATCACCGACCTTTAAAGGGCCCATCTAGCTTATTCTGCCTTTTATAGTATACCAAGCTGACCATTCATTACGAAAGAAATAGAAAACCGTGATTTTTGGGTTTTTTTCTGAGGACGGTTTTGTATGGCACTTGATCTTACTCAAGTGCCATATAGCGATCGTAATGTCTGTCTGTCTGTCGGTCTGTCCGCATTTTGCTAGTTTGGGCACTTCCACGTGACCTAGGACGATAAAACTTGGCACGCATATCAGGGACCAAACCGGATTAACTTCGAAATAATCACTTCCCCAATCCGACCATCAATGGGGGAGTGGCAAGATGGGGAATCAGGAAATTAGTAACATTCATAACTCTGGAACGGATAATCGAGCGTGCATTAAACTTGACAGGTATCAAGAACAAGAATCCGATTAACTGGGGGGAGGGCTGGACGGGGACACCCAAAATCTCTTGAAACACGTTTTCTAGTTTTTGTCAAAGCCCTACCCCTTTCTTCACACTATATAGCTCTGCGCCTGGATGAGTCATTCTTTTTTCACACTAGTATAGCTCTGCTCGTGGATGAGTCATTCTTTGCTTAAATTCGTTCGGAGAGAGCTAGAGCAATCGAAGGTCGAAGGGGTTGGCATAATATGTTGTTGAACCTTAGTAGGGGTTGACATAGATTAGGGGGTGCTAGGACGATGAAACTTGGCAGGCGTATCAGAGACCCGACCAAACCAACCTGGAAATTATCAGTTTCCCGATCCGACCATCTGGGGGTGTGTTGAGGGGGGAGGGGGAATCCGTAAAATTGAGTGGTGTGTAACTTTCGACCCCGTAATTAGATTGAAATGAAACTTAATACCTGAATAAATGGCATATCTCTGATGTTCCATGTGAAGTCCGAATCGGACTCGACAGCTATGGAGGAGTTGGGGGGGGGGGGAGACCGGAAATCCCGAGAAACGGTTAGAATGGAGGGATCGGAGTGAAACTTGCTGGGAATAATAAGCATCTGCTCCAGATAAATCGTTTACACATTTGGACTGGATCCGGAACTTTGGGGGAGGGGGTGGAGGGTTGTTTCCCGGAATTCTGGTGATGGCGGTCTGGGGATTTTTACGACGAAACTTGGGAGGCGTACCAGGCACCCTATCAAACTGACTTGTAAATAAAAATTTACTCGATCCGATAGTCGTGGGGGAGTAGAGGAAGGGGGAATCCGGAATATTGAGTCGTGCGTAAATTTTGTAATTGAACAAAGGACATGTCTCTAGTGATCTTTTTCATGTCCGGAGCGGATCCGACAACAACTGGGGGGGGGGGGGGGGGGGGGAGGCATACGTGACCGGCTTAGACTGGAGAGATAGGGATGGAAATTTGTGGGAATAACTAACAGATGCTCCGGATAAATCATTTACAGAACCGGATTGGCTCAAGCGACTGTGGGGGGAGTTTTAGGGAATTCCGATGATCGCGAGTAAAGGTACTTCCAGGTGTGCTATGACGACGAAACTTGGCTGGAATATTAGAAATTCGACAAGATTGGCTAATGAAGCGCCACTTTCCAAATCCGACCATTGCTTAAAGTACCAATCATGACCGCAAATTAAGAACAAGAGCTACGAGCTCATATGGCACTTGTACGAGTAGGCTGTACAAGAAAGTAGATGAGAACGTCACAAAATGCACCCGCCATCCAAAAATGCGGTTCGGAAATAGAAATAGGATATTTAGTTTCACTCATTTCTGAGCAGTTCCGGCATCGTCTCGATTGTCTGTAGCAAATGCACATGACTGTTCAAACTTTCATCCCAATAAATCCATTTGTTTGATCCCTAGACGATTCCCCACGATTTCCAGTACTCAATCTATCTCCACCTACCGTGGCCGAATCTGGTTGGGAATAAAAACAAGAGCTACGAGCTCATATGGCACTTGTACGAGTAGGCTGTACAACAAAGTAGATGAAAACGTCACAAAATACACCCGCCATCCAAAAAGGCGGTTCGGAAATATAAATAGGATATTTAGTTTCACTCATTTCTGAGCAGTTCCGGCATCGTCTCGATTGCAAATGCACATGACTGTTCAAACTTTCATCCCAATAAATCCATTTGTTTGATCCCTAGACGTGCTACACGATTTCCGGTACTCACTCTATTTCCACCTACCGTGGCCGAATCTGGTTCGGAATAAAAAAAAATCGACCACCTAAAGCATCTTCATTTATACCATCTACCAAGTTTCACTCGAATCTGAGCATTTTTGGAAAGTTTCGGTACCCCCCCCCCCCCCCTTCCCACCAACGTTGTCGGAGCCGGTTCGGGCCCAATCTCTTAATTCCCTCATCAAGTTTGACTGAAACTGGAGCATAGCCTATCTGCAAGTTTCCAGTACCCCCCCCCCTACCTTGGCCGAATCCGGCCCAGACGCCAAATAACAAATCTAGGCCGCATAAACTCGGCACTGTCGAATTGCATCTCATTCGGTCCATCCGTTTGGTTTTTGTGCATGTCAAAAGTCCCCCCCCACCCCCAATTCCCCTAATCGTGGTCGCATATGGTTCGAACGCATGTTTTACATGTCGAGGCCATCGATTCGTATCACCCATGAAGTTTCACTCGAATCAGACCACTCGTTCGCAATTTACAGACGTCCATATTTCTCTTCTCTTGCTCCCCCAAAAATGCTCGGATCTAGGAACGGAAGTTTCCGGGGGTATGTTGTGTCAGGTTTTTGAGTCAAGATAATTCGGGTCGCTAATATGCCTGCAAAGTTTCGTTGTCGTTTTACATCTGGAACTATTCTAACTCACGACTACCGGAATTCCAGGAAACCCCCTCCAACTCCCCCCACAGAGCCCCGAAACCATCTGGCTCCGTCAATTTCATCTAGGCCTAATGCTTGTTCCATCCATTAAGTTTCGTCCCAATCCCTCTACTTTTAGAGTTTCTTGAGTTTTCCACCCCCCCCCCCCCATCCCCCACAGGTATCGGACCCGACTCGGACGTGACACTGAACGTCCGAGGCGATAGCTCACCAGACAAGTTTCATTCAAATCCGATCACCCGTTCAAAAGTTATGCACGCCACTAGATTCCGGACTCCCCATCCACCCACTCCCCCCACGATGGTCGGGTCGGGGAAACGGCTGTTCTCAAGTCAATCTGTTCGGATCCCTGACATACCTGCCAAGTTTCATCGCCCTAGGACATCAGGAAGTATGCCGAACTCGCGGGATCGCTAGAAATCCGGACCCCCACCCCAACTCTCCCACAGTGCCCTGATCCGGTCCGGTTATGTCAATGACGTGTCGAGGACCTGTGCTTGTTTTTCCCACCAAGTTTCATCCCGATCCCTCCACTTTAAGCGTTTTCTCAAAATTTCCGGTTCCCTCCTCCAACTCCTCCCAGTGTCATCGGATCCGGTCCGGTTATGTCAATGACGTGTCTAGGACCTGTGCTTGTTTTTCCCACCAAGTTTCATCCCGATCCCTCCACTTTAAGCGTTTCTCAAAATTTCCGGTTACCTCCTCCAACTCCCCCCAGTGTCATCGGATCCGGCCCGGATTTAAAGTGAGGTGTCTGAGACACAAGTCATCCTAAATATCAATTTTCATCAAGATCCGATCACCCGTTCAAAAGTTATGCACGCCACTAGATTCCGGACTCCCCATCCACCCACTCCCCCCACGATGGTCGGGTCGGGGAAACGGCTGTTCTCAAGTCAATCTGTTCGGATCCTTGACATACCTGCCAAGTTTCATCGCCCTAGGACACCAGGAAGTATGCCGAACTCGCGGGATTGCTAGAAATCGGGACCCCCATCCCAACTCCCCCACAGTGCCCTGATCCGGTCCGGTTATGTCAATGACGTGTCTAGGACCTGTGCTTGTTTTTCCCACCAAGTTTCATCCCGATCCCTCCACTTTAAGCGTTTCTCAAAATTTCCGGTTCCCCACCCCAACTCCCCCACAGTGCCCTGATCCGGTCCGGTTATGTCAATGACGTTTCTAGGACCTGTGCTTGTTTTTCCCACCAAGTTTCATCCCGATCCCTCCACTTTAAGCGTTTCTCAAAATTTCCGGTTCCCTCCTCCAACTCCCCCCAGTGTCATCGGATCCGGCCCGGATTTAAAGTGAGGTGTCTGAGACACGAGGTCATCCTAAATATCAACTTTCATCAAGATCCGATCACCCGTTCGCAAGCTAAAAATACCTCAAATTTTGGCTTCACCCTCCCTCCACTCCCCCCCCCAGATGGTCGAATCGGGGAATTGATGATTTCCTATTTAAGCTGGTCGGGTCCCAGACATGCCTGTCAATTTCCATCGTCCCAGCACATCAGGAAGCACGGAACTCGCGGGATCACTACAAATTCGGACTTCTCCCCCCCCCCCCCCCCCCCCAACTCCCCCAAAGTGAGCGGATCCGTTCCGGTTATATCAGTCACGTATCTAGGACTTTTGCTTGTACTTTCCACCAAGTTTCATTCGGATCCCTCCACTCTAAGTGTTTTCCAAGATTTCCGGTTTCCCCCTCTAACTCCCCCCAGTGTCACCGGATCCGGTCTGGATTTAAAATGGAGGGTCTGAGACACGAAGTCCTTCCATGTATTAAGTTTCATTAAGATCCGATCACCCGTTCGTAAGCTAAAAATATCTCATTTTTCCTATTTTTTCCGGATTCCCCCTCCCTCCACTCCCCTCCAGATGGTCGGATCGAGGAAGCGACAATTTCTAATTTAATCTAGTCCAGTTCCTGATATGCTTGCCAAGTTTCATCGTCCTAGCTTATCTGGAAGTGCCCGAACTAGCAAAACCGGGACCGACAGACCAACAGACCGACTGACGGACAGAAATAACAATCGCTATATGGCACTTGAGTAAGTTCAAGTGCCATAAAAATCGACCACCTAAAGCATCTTCGTTTATACCATCGATCAAGTTTCACTCGAATCTGAGCATTTTTGGAAAGTTCCGGTACCCCCCCCCCCCCCTCCCACCAACGTTGTCGGAGCCGGTTCGGGCCCAATCTCTTAATTCCCTGTTCCTGTCCATCAAGTTTGACTGAAATTGGAGCATAGCCTATCTGCAAGTTTCCAGTACCCCCCCCCCCTACCTTGGCCGAAACCGGCCCGGGCGCCAAATTACAAATCTAGGCCGCATAAACTCGGCACTGTCGAATTGCATTTCATTCGGTCCATCCGTTTGGTTTTTGTGCATGTCAAAAGTTCCCCCACCCCCAATTCCCCTAATCGTGGTCGCATATGGTTCGAACGCATGTTTTACATGTCGAGGCCATCGATTCGTATCACCCATGAAGTTTCACTCAAATCAGACCACTCGTTCGCAATTTATAGAAGTCAATTTCCATATTTCTCTTCTCTTGCTCCCCAAAAAATGCTCTGATCTAGGAACGGAAGTTTCCGGGGGTATGTTGTGTCAGGTTTTTAAGTCAAGATAATTCGGGTCGCTAATATGCCTGCAAAGTTTCGTTGTCGTTTTACATCTGGAACTATTCTAACTCACGACTACCGGAATTCCAGGAAACCCCCTCCAACTCCCACCACAGAGCCCCGAAACCGTCTGGCTCCGTCAGCTTCATCTAGGCCTAATGCTTGTTCCATCCATTAAGTTTTGTCCCAATCCCTCTGCTTTTAGAGTTTCTTGAGTTTTCCACCCCCCCCCCCCCCCCCCCCCATCGCCACAGGTATCGGACCCGACCCGGACCTGATACTGAACGTCCGAGGCGATAGCTCACCAGACAAGTGTCATTCAAATCCGATCACCCGTTCAAAAGTTATGCACGCCACTAGATTCCGGACTCCCCATCTACCCACTCCCCCCACGATGGTCGGGTCGGGGAAACGGCTGTTCTCAAGTCAATCTGTTCGGATCCCTGGCATACCAGCCAAGTTTCATCACCCTAGGACATCAGGAAGTATGCCGAACTCGCGGGATCGCTAGAAATCCGGACCCCCAACCCAACTCCCCCACAGTGCCCTGATCCGGTCCTGTTATGTCAATGACGTGTCTAGGACCTGTGCCTGTTTTTCCCACCAAGTTTCATCCCGATCCCTCCACTTTAAGCGTTTCTCAAAATTTCCGGTTCCCTCCTCCAACTCCCCCCAGTGTCATCGGATCCGGCCCGGATTTAAAGTGAGATGTCTGAGACACGAGATCATCCTAAATATCAATTTTCATCAAGATCCGATCACCCGTTCGCAAGCTAAAAATACCTCAAATTTTGGCTTCACCCTCCCTCTACTCCCCCCCCCCCCAGATGGTCGAATCGGGGAATTGACGATTTCCTATTTAATTTGGTCGGGTCCCAGACATACCTGTAAATTTCCATCGTCCCAGCACATCAGGAAGCACGGAACTCGCGGGATCACTACAAATTCGGACTTCTCCCCCCCCCCAACTCCCCCAAAGTGAGCGGATCCGTTCCGGTTATATCAGTCACGTATCTAGGACTTTTGCTTGTACTTTCCACCAAGTTTCATCCAGATCCCTCCACTCTAAGTGTTTTCCAAGATTTCCGGTTTCCCCCTCCTACTCCCCCCAGTGTCACCGGATCCGGTCCGGATTTAAAATGGAGGGTCTGAGACACGAAGTCCTTCCATATATCAAGTTTCATTAAGATCTGATCACCCGTTCGTAAGCTAAAAATATCTCATTTTTCCTATTTTTTCCGGATTCCCCCTCCCTCCACTCCCCTCCAGATGGTCGGATCGAGGAAGGGACAATTTCTAATTTAATCTGGTCCAGTTCCTGATATGCCTGCCAAGTTTCATCGTCCTAGCTTATCTGGAAGTGCCTGAACTAGCAAAACCGGGACCGACAGACCGACAGACCGACTGACGGACAGAAATTACAATCGCTATATGGCACTTGAGTAAGCTCAAGTGCCATAAAAATACTTTTAAACAAAATATACATTTTCATGATCCTTACAAGTCCATTACCATTTTTGCCTCAAGGGTTTTGTTTACAAATGAGGTTCTAGCTCCCTTAAAGTGCGCCTCTTCACCGCAAGGTCGAAAAGTACATTTTATGAAACGATACCTTCTGGCTACTAGCAGGCGAAACCCTAGACGAAGCAGAGGTCCGTCTCCTCGAAACGGGAAATTACGCAGCAACAATTCAAAGAAGAAATGTATTTGATGTAAATGTAGAAACCATACTGAAGACCGCTGAACCGCCCAACGAAGAAGAGGAGTTCTAGAAATGTATTTTACAGTACTTTTTATTTACTAGTGTATAATAAAATAATATTCTACTCTGTACAAAACTCCCAAACAAAAAATTCCCGCAAACATTTTGCCGCCTATTCTTGCAGGTGTTCGAAGGGCTTTCAGCTCTGGTTTTTTTCTGAGAGCGGTTTGCCGGAAGTGCAATCGAAATATCCGAATTCATATTTATCCCTCGCACATCATCCTAGGGGGATAATTAGCTGATCAAGAAAAAACACCGAAATCACAGTTTTCTATTTCTTTTAACGCTTATTCTGCCGTGACAAGTTTTGCCCTTCACACAAAGCCAAATTTGCTGGAGTCTTTAATGTCCACTGACAACTCTTTCAAACATAGGGATTGAGAATCTTAAGTTTTGTACTTTTTTTATTTACTTAGTTTTCGAACTTTTTAACCACGGCGCGTTCAGTTTTCAAAGGTTTTTGACAAGCGCTAACAACAAAATCGCTAATTTCAGGTGGGAAGTAATGGTATTTTCGAAAAACTTTTTTTCTGGTTACTTTCATAGGCAAAAGATCTTCTATTAAGAGTTGTGCTTAATGGAACCGCCATGATGAGATACAAAGTCAGGCCAGATGCCATCTAGCGACGAATCGACAACCGAAACGCAAGGCGAAGACTGTCACTAGCTGGCACTCCCTCACGAAGCTGTGCTCACGATTTGCTAACTGAGAATGTAATAAGAGATGACGGCGTCAGTTCAGATTCGCCTAAAAAAAACACGATATCGGCAGCCATGCTTCTCATTTAAGCAGGCTTACACTAAGCTTACGACGCAGGATCTAGCAACTAGCATAAAGGGCATCAAGTACACTCGATAGCATGCACCAAAAATGGTGGCCTCCAATCCTCTATCCATTTTTGGCATCGAAACCCCTTTCTGCCAGACTGCCTATTTTTGTAATAATTTTAGTCTAAGATTTTTTAATAGAGAAGCTAAAATATGTTTCTACAGCATCTACACGTGATTCGAAAATCGTTGGAAAAAGTTGACGACGCAAACAAAGCCAGTGATGAATCGAGAGAACAATTCGACAAAGTCATCAACACATTCTACTTGCTTGAAGAACGAGCGAAGGGAGTGCAAGAGCCATCTACAGGAATGCGGCAGGCTTATTCCTACAGCAAGGTAAATTAGAAGATGGCGAAATGGCGCGAATGACTCCGTTCGGATTTTTTGGATCCCCAAAAGTGGTTAACCGAGCATGAGGGAGAACATCATCGTTACGACTGCAAAGTTTATCATCACATTAACTAGATTTATTTTGGAATCCCAAAACGTAAGTGGATGGATACCTACGACATCGCAAAAGTTGTCCGTCTGTCCGTCCGTCCGTCTGTGAGCACAGTAACTCTCTAAGGCAATGAGATATTTTGATGAAACTTGGTGTGACGATTCTTTGGGTCAAGGGAAAGGTCGAGTTCGTAGGCGGGCTATGTAGCCCTACATACACCTACATAGGGTGGGGGTTCAAATTAAGGGGCAAACAAAATATTTTTTAACAACCAATGACATAGTCGATTAAGGGGTAAGAATACATGCTGAACAAGATTATGAAAACCATTTTCCCGCCTGACAAGTAGCTCGCCCGGAATCCGGCTAAAACCGGAAAGTTTGTTAAAATATTTTATTTGATGTTGATTAGATGTTCGATTTAGGGGTAAGAAGACATGTTGAAAACTTATGCAAAAATTATTTTCTACCCAGACAAGTAGTTCGTCCGGAATCCGACCAGAACCGGAAAAGTTGTTAAAAGCAAAAGTTTTATTTGTAGTTGGTTAGATGTCCGATTTCGGAGTAAAAAGAGACGCTGAATCCGTCTATGACAATCATTTTTTACCCCCCACATTTAGTTCGCCCGGAATCCGGCTGAAACTAGAAAATTTGTTATAAGTTACATTTTTATTTGAAATTGATTAGATGTTCAATATAGGGACGCTGAATTCGTTTTTGAGCTTTGTTTTTTCGCGGGAGAAGTAGTTCCGGAATTCGGCCGAAACCGGGAAATTGGCGGAGGTAAGGCAGAAAATTTCTATCTGTTTCGTCGAAACAGATATGACTTTCATGGGTAAAGACACATGCTGAATCCATATCAGAACTCGGTTTTCTCAGATGATTAGCTATTTGGCCTTAATCTGTTTCTGAATTTTAGTAGTAAAACTGTTCAAGGAGTCTGGCGAAGACAAGACCCAATTGTCTGATCAAATATTAAATTTTCGGGATCCCATCGAAACCTTTGATCTTGTTCTTAGGGCGATTCTGGACACATTTTTAGGTGTCCGGTTTAGTTCTCGTGCTGATGGAAGAGTTTCTCCGAACCTGGAGGAATTTAGCTGGAAGCAGAAAATTACCAATTATTTCAATTTCGTTTTTGCCTACCAGTAGACTTTTCCGTTCTACGGCTAAAAACATGAAATGAAGTGGTTTGAGCAATGTTCGTGCTGGGTTTTTTCCCATCACGATCTCTAGATATTTCTTTACTCCCCCTGGAAGTGTAAGAAACCGCAAAAGTGGTCGGTGTAAAATTTAGCACTTTACGTCTGCTTTACGTATTATACGAGTATTTTCCCGTAATCTTGAAATATTGCTTATTTATATTTTCTTATCATGGTAAGACGTAGATTTCTTATCACTGCAATTACGTATTATACAGGTATAACAAGTAATTTACTGGTATTTTACTACCAGTTTGCTTTCCAAAACACCCAGATAGGCAAGTCTGAATACGATTTTATTTGGTACAATTTTAAAGGACTTTTAAATTATTCTGTAGTTTGCAATGTATCAGAGCAAAATAACTCTACAGAGTACCGCGAATACCTATCCTTCCCATGCATCAAAAATGGGCCTCCGTCGCTTCGTTCGCATGCTGTGGCGGATATGGCAATGGGAAGTGAGCTCGACTCCTTCTCTGAGGATTTATGCTCAGTCAAAGAACCGGTGGGTGCGAGAAGAAAATATATTGTGAGAGTTAAGTGCGGTTCTGGTCCTTATTTTTGCCCGTTATGCGGAAAGATGGATGAAGATGTGGAACACTTGGTTTGTTCTTGTAGTGCGTTGGGGGATCTAAGGAGAGAAGTTGTTGGTAAGGAGGTTATTCAAGAGAGGTCTTTGAAAGATTTGATGGGTAGTAAAGTTTTCCAAGAGTTGCGTCGGTTGGGTAGAGTCCTGAAGGTTGCCATGGAGCACCGTGAACGTTTTATTGTAGGTTGATCTTGTGGTAGGGATAGGTGTTAGTTTGTTTCATAGTTATTTAGTTATTAGAAGTATGAGTTGAGTCTTGAATATTTGGATGGGTACATTGCAGTTGGAGTGCTTGTTTATTTTTATATTTTGTCCCACTATGGCCCATAGGGCTTTTTTGGGGGAATACATTCATTCATTCATAGATTCTAGCGAGCGCTCGTTAACGATTGGTCAGAGCAAAATGATTCTGCTCTGCGATTGGTTGAGTTTCGGTAGGGATGTTCGTATCCGCTAGTGGAGCTAGTGTTGCTGCGATTTGACAGTGTATCGCTTTTTCAAAGTTCGCGCATTACTCTTTAGAGTTATTTTGCTCTGCAATGTCTACAGCACTCACACGGAAGTCGCTAATTCAGGCCATGTGAACTTCGGTACAGTGAACTAGCGGTGCTGTACCGAAGTAGACGTTTGAGGACTGTCAAAATAGGTCCAAGCAGAAAAATAAGCACAAAGATGAATAATTAGTTTTGAATAAATATCTGATATACGGACATATTCAGCACCTATTTCTTTCAATAGTTTATTGAGAATTTTCCTATCAATTTGGTTCCAAAAAATGGCCCATAATCAAGAAGAAAAAAGGTTTGTCAAATGAATTCACAGAAATCAAGCTTAGTAGTTGATATTTATGCTCGTATTTATGTTGTTGCTTTAATACACAATATTTAGCTACTGATGATGACGATGAGATTTTATTCAAGGATATGTTACACGTCTGATCCAGAAGGCAACAAAAATCTCAATAATGGTCAATTCCCCCTTTTTCGCCCTGGCTATTACCCTTAGGGTCCTACTAAGCCTATGTAGGGTGTGATTCCCACTTATCTCCCGAAGTCGACCCGTGGACTGTAGGAAGTTTCATAACAGATAAATATTAACATATAAAGATTAATAGAGGCGAAAGCCTTTTTACTGCAGTTACATTATTATTAGATAATACTAATCTTATCTTAATAGAAATAAGATTAATCCCAGTAGTAAATACTGCAGTTAACTTTAATCCGTACTCTGAGGAACTTTTTGTAGTGAATGCTTGTTATGCAAAATGTTTAATAATAATAATAGCTTTAGTTCAGGCAAAAGCCATATATTAGACAACAAAAGAAAACACAACTGTATAACATTTGCAAAATAACAACAGACATCCCAAATGTTGTCTGGTAAAAACTGCGCATCCTTTTGTTATCTGTTATTAAACTTCTGACAGTGTCGTAAGGGCGACTTCGGAAACTTGAACAGGTCACGCATTTTTTGGTCTCCGGTAGAATATTTAAATTTGTGTTAAACTTAACTTGAAACGAAAACATAAAAACAAACCAGAACAGATCTAATCTGCTCCAGTCTAGTTTAATCTATCAACAGTTGCACAGTAGTGCGTAACGAAGTTACTCGAGAAGGTCATTGCAGATTTTTTTTTTGTTCATCAGTTTGCTGCGTCGGAGTCACTGGAGCAGAACCCCATCCACTCCGGCAACATGTGGGTTGTCCAGGGCAGGCAAGCAAGGATGTGCTGGGCAGCACTCTACGGCGATTCACTGGTGATTAGCAAGGTTAGAATTCTGTAATAACTGTTTCAGAAATTCTTAAAGGACAACTCGCATTATTTACTGTTTATGTTCCAAAATTCTCAAATCGATGAATATGTGTAAGAAACGCAGATTCCCAACTTATCCCCACCTAACCCAGTCATACAACCGATGAAACATTTTCAAGAATTAGTTAACATGGAGTTGTAAGTTTTAAGTCAATGTTTGTTAGTGAAGGCCTTCCCTCTTTCCCAGAAATTAGGTACCTGCTCTTTCTCTGCAGAAGAGTATTCTTTTCAGGGTTGCCACATGTCGCACGATAGTGTGAATTGTCACTCTATTTTGTATTTGTGCTCTTGTCCTACGTAGGATATAAAATCACTCTATTTCAGAGAATGTTACTTTTGCGGCAGGGATTCCGACCAGAAGTGTCTATTTCAAGCTTTTTCCATGAAAGCAAATTCCGACCAAAAGTGAACATTTCATGAAAATAATTTCACTTCCAATTCACTCTCTGTTTTGGTTCAAAAATCACTCTCTAAATATTTTTCATGTGGCAACCCTGGTTCTCGTCCCAGAAACCGTTGATGGCTGTCCTTGCTGGGTCGCAAACGAGACTGACACTTGTGAAACAAGGTTGCACTCTTTCTCCGAAGTTATTCGCATTGTTTATAAATGATGTAGTACAGTTCATGATTGATAATTCGGCCCCAACGGTGACGGTAGATATCATGTCCCTGTGTACCTTGTTATTTGCTGACGATTTAACACTGGTGGCGGATTCTAGTAGCAACCTCCAGAAACTTTTAAATTTACTAGAGATTTATTTAAAAAAGAAAGAGCTAACATTGAATGTTAGTAAAACAGCTGTGATGGTGTTTAGAAAAGGTGGTAGATTGAAAGAAGGTGAGAAGTTTGAATACGGTGGGGAGTACTTAGAAGTAAAGGAAGAATGGGTTTATTTGGGGTGTAAACTGCGAGCAAAAGGAGGGGTATTTGGAAAGCATGTGGAACAGGCGGAGATAAAGGGGAAAAGATGTGTTAATCTAGTTCTAAGAAGCCATTTGAAAGATATTAATAACATTAAGATTCATAAAGAGGTATTTAATACGAAGGTACTGCCGGTTATGCATTACGCCTCCGAAGTGTGGGGGTTCCATAAGGCAGGTAAGTTGGAGCAGATACAGTTGAATTATTTTAAAAGATCATTAGGACTGAGTAGTACGACAAATAGCTTAGTAGTTAGGGGGGACATAGGCTTAGGAAGTGTAAGATGTAGGCGTTTAGTGAGTATGGTTAGTTTTTGTGAAAAGATAATTAGTCTTCCACGTGTTAGAATGTTGAAAGCGGCGTATCTGGAGTCCCTTAGAGATATAAGTAAGGAGTCATGGGCTTACCAAGTGAAGAAAATTTTAGATGAGTGTGGTGTTGGTGATAAGTGGAATGAGGGTATGGGTCATGAGTTGGAGTTAGGGACAGTAGATAAAGAAGTAAAAAATATACTTAGGGACCAGGAAATCCAGAGGTGGCAGGTTGACAGAGATAGTTCAAAATCTCTGAGGTTTTATACAGAGGCGAAAGAGACATGGGGTGAATGTGTTTATTTTAAAGCGGGTTTAGATAGGGAGGAACTGAAATTAATAATTAGTATGCGAGCTGATATTTTACCTCTGGGGGATAGGAGGAGGTACACGGGTAAGCCGATTGGGAGGATTGGTCCTTATTTCTGCCCCATGTGTGGAGATATGAATGAGTGCGTGCGACATATTATGTGTGAATGTAGGGAATTGAATGATTTAAGAAGAGAAATATTTGGAGTAAATGAGTGTGATCAGGAATGGATGGAGCGAATGCTGAAGAGTGAATGTTTTGTCACTATAAGGAAAGTGGGCAGATTCCTCAAGTTGGCTATGAATCACAGAGAATTTTTCTTGTAGATTTAAGTGTTTGTTATAGTTATGTTGTAGGTTATGTATTTTTCTTTTGTATTGCCATGGCCCTTGGGCTCTTAGTGTAATAAATATCATATCATATCATATCATATGGTTGTCGTGGTGGGAGTTCCCCAATCTGCGTACCCCGTTTTGAGCAATGTATACTATTGATCTGTTGTCAATTTTATTTTGTTTGTTGGTGGTAGATATATATGGCCCCTGTTGGCCGTCGATTTAGTTAAATAAATAAATAATATCACACAGTTGTAACTGTTGCCACTGCATGCTACTATTAGTAAGACTGGATGCTACAATATACTGCAAAAAGTTCTTCCGTATAAAGATTAAAGTTAACTGCAGTATTTGCTTCTCAGACATCTTATCTCTATTTGGTATTAATCTTATCTGCGTAGAGAAAAGAGTAATCCAAGTATCAAATATTGCAGTTACCTTTAATCTTTCTACGGAAAAACTTTTTGCAGTGTAGCAAGACGCAGGTTGCTACTGGATACTACTGCTTAAGACTGGCCCAGTTTGAGGCACATTAAATGACGGCATTGTATTCTGTACTATTACATATCCATGCATGCAACGTTTTCGTACAACTATCATACGGCTCAACAGGCTATAAATATTTCATCGGGCAGAAATCGTCAAATTTTGAGCATGGTACTCCAACGTCAGAGAATGCCCCAGTGTATGACCATACACTATGGGGCACCATGCCCTGCAGAAAGGGCATATTCATGATTTATGTTCGTTTCGTATTTATTGTTTGTTAGTTTGTGTTTTATTTGTATTTTTGGTGAGTGTTAGTTTTTCCAATTCCCGCCCGTGTTAGCCTTGTGCTAGTAGGGTTGAAATAAAATTGATTGATTGATTGATATAAATTTGTTTGAAAAACAGTTTCCAGTTCAGATTTTCAGTTTAAAAAATTTCTTTAGGGGCACCACGCCCATGCTGCAGGGCATGGTGCCCAAAGGTATGAGGGCCATGCTCATGCGTTGAGGCATTCCCAGACACTGCGTCACCATGTCCAGAAGTTTGATGATTTGTGTATGAATGACCACACCAATGGGATTAAGGCCATAGCAGATGTTTGGGTAGATGAATCTTTTAAAAATAGACCCGGCTTTTCACGAATTACACCGATTTGGAATTTTATCAGGCCATTGTAAGCGTTTTCCAAGATTTCCGGTTTCCCCCTCCAACTCCCCTCCATGTCACTGGATCCGGTCTGGATTTAAAACGGAACGTCTGAGACGCGAGGTCCTTCCATATATCAAGTTTCATTAAGATCCGATCACCCGTTCGTAAGCTAAAAATATCTCATTTTTCATAATTTTTCCGGATTCCCTCTTCCCCTCCCCTCCAGATGGTCGGATCGGGGAAGTGACTATTTCTAATTTAATCTGGTCCGGTCACTGATATCTCTGGAAGTGCCCGAACTAGAGAAACCGGGACCAACAGACCGAATGACGGACAGAAATTACAATCGCTATATGGCACTTGGCCGAAGGGCAAGGCCATAAAAATAATCGTTTTATGTACATTTCCCAAAGACAATACAGTAAGTGGTAGATCTGAGAAAACCAAGTTCAAATATGGATTCAGCATGTGTGTTTACCTTTATAAGTCATATCAGTTATGACGTAACCGATCGAAACTTCCTTCCTTACTTCAGCCAATTTTCCGGTTTCGGTGGAATTCCGGATCTACTTGTCTGGCGAAAAAGTTAAGCTCAAAAACCAATTCAGCGTATCTCCTTACACCTATATCCAACATCTAATCAACTTCATATAAAATTTAACTTATAACACATTTTTCGGTTTCAGCCAGATTCCGGGCGAACCGTATGTCCGGGTAAAAAAGGATTATCATAAATGGATTCAGCGTCTCTTCTTGCCCTTAAATTGAAAGTCTAATCAACAAATACAACTTTGCTTTGCTTCTTACCCCTAAATCGAACATATAATCAGCTTAAAATAAAACTTTTACTTTTAACAAAGTTTCCGGTTTTGGCGGGATTCCGGAAGAACTACTTGTCAGGCGAGAAAATGCTAAGTATATTCGTGTTCAGTTCTTACCCCTCAATCGCTATTTAAAAATATTTTCTTTGCCCCTTAATTTGAACCCCCTCCCCCACCCTTAAATGTAGGGGTACATAGAAAATAGGCGCCGACAACCTTCACCCAAGACTTTTAAAAGAAACTGCCAAGGAAATAGCACCTGCATTGGCCGCTCTTTTCAAGCTGTCACTATCGAAGAAAGCACTGCCGTCAGATTGAAAGACAGCTAACATTTCACCAATTCACAAAAAGGGTAGGAAAGATGAAGCTGCAAACTATCGGCCAATAAGTATAACTTCAGTTGTCAGCAAGCTACTGGAAGGGATAGTGAATCAAGCGGTTATTGCACACTTCGAAAAGAATAACATACTCACCGATAGCCAACATGGATTCAGAAGTGGAGGGTCTGTCGAAACCAATCTCATTGAAGCTTACAACTGGGTATCACAGATGGTAGAGACAGGTTTACCAGTCGATATCATCCTACTTGACCTGGCCAAAGCCTTCAACAAGGTCTGCCATAGGCTCCTTATCCAAAAATTGAAAGCAGCTGGGGTACATGAAGAGGTGGATAATTGGATACAAGCATTTTTAACCAATAGAACACAGAGAGTCAAAATAGCAGTTGATACTGAAACCACTGTGTTCTCAAGCCTCCGACCAGTTACAAGTGGAGTACCGCAAGGAACGAAATTGGGACCTACCCTCTTCAACCTCTATTTCAATGATGCCCCTAAGGTGGTTGAAAACAACATAAACCTGTATGCTGACGATTCTAAGCTTATTGGCCCAGTCGAAAACGCTACCAGGATATCATCCATGCAGACTGATCTAGATCGCCTTTCCGATTGGGCGATTGCAGAGGTTGAAGCTCCCAACTTTAACATACAGACGAAAAAGAGGAGATGTCATCCAGACCTATAAGATCCTCCAATCCAGCCAGTCTCCCAGTGTCTGCTCACCAAATCCAGCCACTAAAACCCGAAGACACAGTAGAAGGATCTGGTTGAAGCTCCCAACTTTAACATACAGACGAAAAAGAGGAGATGTCATCCAGACCTATAAGATCCTCCAATCCAGCCAGTCTCCCAGTGTCTGCTCACCAAATCCAGCCACTAAAACCCGAAGACACAGTAGAAGGATCCAAAAACTCCACGCTTCAACTAGAATACGCCATCAGTTCTTCTCTACCAGAGCCATACCCCTTTGGAATGCCCTCTCCGAAAAACAGTAAACTGCCAAACAGTTGAATCGTTCAAAAAACCCGTTGATGAGGAGTGGGCTGACATCGAGTGGAAGTTGAACTGGGATGCTGTTGATGCAATTGTCAATGTTTGAAGTTAACTACAAGTCAAATCGTTACACGGACCTGCCAACCGGAGTCAACTACGGAGCAAATCTACAGGAGAAATCCTTATTTTGTTCCAAGCTGCAATTTAAGGTAATAGCCCATCTACGAACTCGACCTTTCCCTCGATTTAAAGAATCCTCACACCAATTTTCATCAAAATATCTCATTAACCTTCCAGAGTTATCGTGCTCACAAACAGACGGACAACTTTTGCGATATCGTAGGTATCCCTCCACTTACATTTTGGGATCCTAAAAAATATACTTTTGTTTCATTAATGTTACATATCCGGGTTTTATTTCGCCACGGGTTTGGTACTGGATGTAATTTCGCTGGGGATGATTTACGGGAGGAGGGGGCTAGCCGGAATCTGGTGGGCAATACAAACAATCGTAGAACACGAATGGACATTTTTTTTGAGCCAGAATCTTTTTGTGGGATTACGCTAAAAACGTCCGTAGCAAAGTCAATTTGTTATTTTTCAATTGAGAGCTCCTGTGGAATAATGTACGTTTGGAGGCTATTCTGCCTTAAAGTTGGAGCCCTGTTAACGCATAAAACTTTGCTTTCAAAACACGGTCGAAACATCAAGAAATGGTAACCTTGATGACTTATGAAAAGTTACAGTAAAGGAAACCATGACAAGCTTATGGTGAGAACATCATAATCAGAAAACCTAGCTTCGCGAAGACTTTGCGGCATCGGTTCGCAGTGCTAATCAGATAGTACTTAGTCCGCTGTGAGCGCTCAAGTGGAGAATGGCAAATTTCCGTTAACATGCAAAACTCGAACAAGATAAGGTTCGTTCAGGCTGGTGCACTTACCTGTTTCTGTATTCCAGTACTGCGGGAATGCAGCCGAACTGAATGAAAGTAATTTACAGATAGACGAAGTGACGAAATTTGAATCTGTCGAGCAGAGAGTCATGCTGGAGAATTTGCAGAGAGCGTACTTCAATATCCGAAAGCGAGGTAAGAGACTCTTAAGTCCTCTTCATTAGCTGAGCTTAAAGCCCGTATCCGAGACTGGACGTTTAAAACCCTTTCGCCCAATCTTCACATTTTGCTTCATAGAAATACATATCTGGCATGAAACTTTCTATCCTACACAAAAACACTTCACATGCAAAATGAAATAAGAACGAAGAGGTCATTCAAAATCAGCATGAAAGCAGTCAATGTACCTGCAGTTTTTTTTCTCACTTTTAACGCCTCGTCCGTGTGAGGTACATTTTAAAGGTATAAAAAATAGAGAGTATAGTCGATTTCAAACGGAAACGGGAGTATCTTCTGATGCCACCACTCATTACTTACATTCGATGATGATTTCTTAGTCAAATATAGTTCTTGTTGTCAGGGTGGTGACGGAAAGGAGAGGGAGTTGGTTGCGGGGGGAGGTGCCCGATTTGTATAGATTACACATTTTTCTCAGGATCCATCCTAAGTTTGTAATATTTTGCGAGTTCCGTGTAGAATTTCGGGTATGAACCAAGTACGGACAGTTACTTTTTGTATGTCGCTTTTTTCATCTTTGGGAGACAAATTTTGTTGTTGTTACTCTCTTGACAGCTTTTTAGCCAACTTCGGTAACAGGAGCTTACGCGTCCCCAAACTCACCAAAAACTCGTCAACAACTTCAGTATTTCTGAAGATAAAGAGTTGACCGTCAAAAAGAAGGAGAAAAAATAATAGTTTAAAATATTTGAGTCGGAGCAAAGTTCTTCTGTCGATAGTTGTTTTATTCATTTGCTTAAAAGACCCCTTGCACTATTTACTCTTCAACTTACAGTATTTTAAAATATTTGAATACTTTAAAACTATGATGTGCTTTCAACAAATAACCCACGGTTTTGGCTGTTTTATGCCTTTTCCGAGACCCGTTGACGTGTGGCGAAAACAGGGATACAATTTACATAACCGGTTTTTCTGACGGAAAAACTTCTCGCTGACCCGTCGACAGCGTGATACACATCGAAGGTAGCAAAACACGGCAAGTGAGAAAATCAGCGTGGTTCTGCTAGAGGGGTTATAATGTACCGTACGAAATTGGAGTCTCCGGGTTTAGAAATATATGGTGTGATTGTGGAAATAGGTTGCATTAGTAATATAGGTAAGATGGGTCGTTTAACTCGCTTTTGCAAAATTTCTTTATTTAAAATAATACTGCCACTCATTAAGGGGCAATGCTCTCTGCAGTCCGAAGCTAGTAACGTATAAGCGTTTTTAGCGGTTCAACGTTGTACTGTAACTAATGACCTGTCAAAAAATATTTTGAAAGTAATGAAATGCAACCGATGAACTGTAACTTATTTCCACTGAGCCACAAAATTGGACGAACTGAAAGTGTTGTTGATCAAGTCTGTTGGCCAATTTGTGGAGTAATCTGCCAGATTTTAAAACAGAGCGTTTTGGCGAAGATTCACCTCTGTTGACCAACAGGACCTTTTGGCGGTCAACAGTGGTTTGTTGGTCAACACTGTTGATAAACAGAAGAACCGCCAAAAAACATCTTATGTGATCTTCTTTGCGCATATTTCTAAGGATGAACAAAACGGAACAAAGAAGATACTGAACAAGTAAAACTTTAAAAGTGATCCAGGAAACCAAAAAATAACACTGTCAATTTCAGCAACTGAGCTTCGACTTATCGTCAGGGCTCCTGGTGGCGGGATTTTCAAACGAGCAAGAAAAGTTCTTACTCTTCGTACCCCAAGCAAAGAAGAGAAGAACGCGTGGCAGATAGCCATACACAATCAATTGTAAGTAGACTACCAGTTGCGCCTTTTTAATTAGTGTTTTCGAACTGGGAACTTTGAATAGCAAGCTTCAAACTCGGAAAGTCAAGAGCATGTTCCCACCTTCTAACAGTAGTAACTGACTATGGTTGCGTTCCCCAACTTAACGATCGTTAACAAATTGTTAATAGTTGTTAACTTTTGCGTTCTACATTTCTGATTTCAAAATTTAAGCTACGCCCACCTACAATTTCCGTTCCAGAGCTTAACGATTGTTAACTATTTTGTAACGATGGTTGGTGAGCATCGTTGCAAAAAAGTCAACAATCGTAGAACTGGGAAAAGTTAACGATCGTTAAAGCTGCAGTAAGCTCCGCCCCGAAGTAAAGTCAACGATTGTTAACAATTGTTAAGTTTGTGGAACGCAACCTATTAGTTACTATTTTCGTTTAAAACTCATGAATAGCTACTACGCTGACCGTTCCAACCATATAAAAATATTAACTATTTGCTTTACCACGCTCGTGATCTTAGTTAGCGTGGTAACTACGATCTCAGTGATGTGATTGGTCCAATCAGCCCCCCGGCAAGATATTCTGCCGAAAATAGGAAAATCTGTTCCAACCTTCACGCCCAGAAGCCAGAATCCATGACGTTACGCGTAGTAACTACGGTAAGGCCGGCGGAACACGCTTCATCCGCATCTCTCCACTCTAACCGTCTTCCAAGATTTTCCGTTTCCCCCTTCAACTCCCCCCAATGTCACCGGATCCGGTCTAGATTTAGAATGGAACGTCCAATACACGAGGTCCTTCCATATATCAAGTTTCATTAGGATCCGGTCACTCGTTCGTAAGCTAGATATTTCTGTTTTTTTCCGGATTCCCCCTCCCTCCACCCCCCTTCAGATGGTCGGATCGGCGAAGCGACTATTTCTAATTTAATCTCGTCCGGTCCCCGATACGCCTGCCAAGTTTCATCGGTCTAGCTTATTTTGAAGTGCCCGAACTAGCAAAACCGGGACCGACAGACCGACTGACGGAAAGAAATTACAATCGCTATATGTCACTTGGCCGAAGGGCAAGTGCCATAAAAACAGAATATACAATTTTTCATTCGTCGGCCAGAAAAGTATTCTCACAACTAGGAATCTCTTCATAATACACGACTAGAAACAGTTCGTTTGGAGGCTAAATTCACGACTTGACAACTAGCTTTAAACCATTCCGGGGCAAGCTAATACGACTGTGATTCTGACAAACTCAGACCCGGTGATTCTGAGAAGATCAAAACATACGACTAAACAAGAGCTACGAGCTCATATGGCACTTGTTACGAGTAGGCGATACAAGGAAGTAGATGTGAACGTCACAAAATACACCCGCCATCCAAAAATGCGGTTCGGAAAGAGAAATAGGATATTTAGTTTCACTCAATTCTAAGCAGTTCCGGCATCGTCTCGGATTGTCTATAGCAAATGCACATGAATGTACAAACTTCCAAGTTTCAGCCTAATAAAGTCCTAGTCCAATAAAGTCACAAGTCCTAGATACGTGACTGAAACCAGAACGGATCCGCTCACTTTGGAGGAGTTGGGGGGGGGGGCCGACTTTCTAGTGATCCCGCGAGCTCGGTTCTTCCTGGTGTGCTAGGACGATGAAAGTTGGCAAGCATGTCAGGGGCCGGACCGGATTAAATGTGAAATAGTCGCTTCCCCGATCCGACCATCTGGGGTGGAGGGAGGGGGAGCCGAAAAATTTAGGTATTTTTGACTTGCGAACGGATGATCGGATCTTGATTAAAGTTGATATTTAGGATGACCTCCTGTCTCAGACTTCCCTCTTTAAATCCGGGCAGGATCCGATGACACTCGGGGGAGTTGGAGGAGGGGGGGATCGGGATGAAACTTGGGGGGAAGAACAAGCACAAGTCCTAGATACGTCATTGACATAACCAAACCGGATCCGGGCACTGCGGGGGAGTTGGGGGGGTCGGATTTCTAGCGATCTCGCGGATTCCGCATACTTCCTGATGGGCTAGGACGATGAAACTTGGCAGGTATGTCAGCCGTCCGAACACATTGTCTTGAGAATGGTCGTTTCCCGGATCCGACCAACGTGGGGGGAGTGGATGGATGTGGAGTCCGGAATCTAGTGGCATGCATAACTTTTGAACTGGGGATCGAAATTGAATGAAACTTGTCAAGTGGAAAGATCTATCACCTCAGACGTTCAGCGTTAAGTCCGGGTCGGGTCCGATACCTGTGTGTGGGATGGGGAGGGGCCGGAAAACTCAAGAAACGTTTAAAGCAGAGGGATTGGGACGAAACTTAACTGAGAGAACAAGCATTAGGCCTAGATACGAAATTGACGGAGCCAGATGGTTTCGGGGCTCTGTAAAGGCGCGTTGGAAGGGGTTTCCTGGAATTCGGATAGTCGCGAGTTAGAATAGTTCCAGATGTACTAAGCAAACGAAACCTTGCAGGCATATTATTGACTTAAGAACCTTACACAACATGCTCCCGGAAACTTCCGTTCCTAGATCCGAGCATATCTGGGTGAGCGAGGGAAGGGGAATATGGAAGTTGATTTCTGCACACTGCGAACGAGTGGTCTGATTCAAGTGAAACTTAATGGGTGATAAGAAGCATATCTATGGACTACGGACTACTATGGACTACGTATCTAGGACTTGTGCTTGTTCTTCCCACCAAGTTTCATCCCAATCCTTCCACTCTAAGCGTTTCTCGGTTCCCTCTTCCAGCCCCCCCCCCCAGTGTGATCGGATCCAGTCCGGATTTGTAGTGGGGCGTCTGAGACACGAGGTCATCATAAATCTCAACTTTCATCAAGATCCGAGCACCCGTTCGCAAGTTAAAAATACCTCAATTTTTGGCTTCCCCCTCTCTCCACTCCCCCCCCCCCCCCAGATGGTCGGATCGTACCAAGTTTCATTAAGATCCGACCACCCGTTCGTAAGGTAGAAATACCTCATTTTTCCTAATTTTTCCGGATTCCCCCTCCCTTCACTCCCCTCCAGATGATCAGATCGGGGAAGCGATCCGATCCCTGATACGCCTGCCAAATGTCATCGTCCTAGCGTATCTGGAAGTGCCCGTAAAGGCAAAACCCGGACCGACTGACGGACAGAATTTACAATCGCTATATGGCACTTGGCCAAAGGGCAAGTGCCATAAAAATCTATTCGCATCAATATGCTACCGGAAACACGTAATTTACTGGCGAAATTCACGATTTATGTCCTTCATATTATTCTGGCAAGCTCAAAACGTAAGCCTGTCGTGCTTATGAGCAGAAAACATACGACTGAGAGTGCTATTCTCTGAGGCATGGGGGGGGGGCGAGTCACTACCCCCTTCGAACCCACCGCTGCCACGACCTTCGACTTTAATTCTTGATGACTAACTCTCATTGCCGATGCAAAATCGCAGGAAGAGCAGGAAGCGGTATCACATCTGCTCCGAAAGATCGCCCTGATTGTTTGACGCAGGATTTGAGTTGTTGAGTTAGTGAGTTAATGAGACGTTAACTCATTCTTCCTGTTCTTCCTTTCTTCTGCCGTTCTTCCTTTCTGTATGTGTAGTTTATTTATGTTTTTAATGCGATGTAACTATTGTAATGTGAATAATTTCAGTGTAGGTTAGTATCTAGGTAGTAGATCCCCAACAAGATAGCTTCAGGGGGTCTTGTTTATCGCATTATATTTATGTTATGTAGTCTATGTAGTACAAATAAATGAATGAATGAATGAGGATCACTGGCATGTTTTGGAATTCGTCATATAGAGTATTACCAACGCTCTACCCCTGGGCTAGTGGTGGCTTCTGAACATGGCGCGCAAACCAATACAACTGCCAGATAGAAGTTGGCTACAGAAACAGTGATCCTTCCGAAGGCATTTTGAAAAGGTCAGGAGGCTCCAAATATAAAAGACAATATAATATGAAATACACAAAATAACTCAAGCCCCCTACAAGGCTCCAGCATTGGAGTTCTAGATTTTTAGGTTTATTTGACGCGATTGTAGACATTTAAGACATATCAACAGCTTCAACCGCAAGATCACCTTATCACCACTACCACAAATAGCTGAATCCGTTCTATTAATATTTTCAGGGCTCTTGTGTTACTGAACAAGAAGAAAAATACACCCTTCCCGGTTCTACAGGTAAGTAAATTTGACAACGATATTTGAGAACAAAGACTTCTGGGCGAGAACAGTTTATACCCTATCCATACAAAGGAGAAAAGTGTACGAAAAAAAAAGAAAAACGACAACAACAAAAATAAGACAACATTAATGATGGCAGAGAAGAATCTGGTTAATACTATGAGGAAGACAAATTTTGCTGACATCGTCGGCTTGGAGCATTATGCGCGTTTTTGGAGTAAGGATTTTCACCTTTTGGTTTGTACTAGTTGCGTTTTTTTTTCAGATACAACGGTATCTGATACCTCGGTCTAAAGTCGTTTTCGCAGTTACAGTGGTATCGATACCACGGTCAAAAGACGTTTCTGGAGTTACCGTGGTATTTGGCCAATTACCTTGATAACTGATATCCAGATACAACGGTCCCTGATCGTGAAATATGAAAAAGTCATCTCACTTTCATCAGTACCAGCACAGGAACGTGGGTTATTGTCATATTGGTGGGGAAGAAGTTGGGCACTTGTGACGTTAGTGGATATTGGTATTTCTTTTGGGATGTCTTTTAAAAGGGAAAATTCGGCAATTCTCGTTTTTGCAAAGCCACCGTTTACCATGTTAACTGCAAAAACGACAAAAATGCAAATCCAGTTAACGTGTTATCAGATACCGAGGTATCTGCAAAAACGCAACTTTTGTGATTTTTAGTGTAATCTGGCTTTCCCGCCATGTCCGCACGGGATTTTTGGGAATACATTTTTTATTCATCCCTCCTTTCTAGAACCCAATTTCCCTCAGGCAGGACCTCCTCCCCAGATTTTTCTAAGAATGATTAAAGCACACCTCGCAGTACTTCCTGTTTATGTTCCAATATTCAAAACTTTTTGAATATTGTAAAACCAAGCTCTGCTTTTAACAAATTATCCACGGCTTTGGCTGTGTTAAGTCTTTTCCTAGGCCCATTGACTTCTAGTAAAAACTCGGCAAAACTCTGATAACCGGTTTTACGGATCGATAGCATAATACGCGAACACTCGTCGAGAGCATAATGCGCACGGAAATACTGCTTTATGAAAAGTGCAAAGATTATCCGATGAAAAATCTCTAGCCTGCGTAGTTGTATGATAGCTCCACGAAAAAGTTGCATGTAATGATATGTAATAGTAAAGAATACTACCATTTAACATCTTCAGTGTTATGCTCTTTTCAATATATGGGAGTTATTAGATAAGAGATACGTCAATAAAAGCTGAAACTAAGAGAAGCTTATACCCTTCATTAAAAATAAATTATGAGGATGATGAAGTTTCTTCAGTTTTCTCTTGCATAGATAGTTGTGAACGTAGCAAAGACATAAGCGTGAATAACTGAAACAGAAAACTCTAAAATAAGTAGAAGAATTTGGTTAAGCACAATAACAGAAATGGTTGAAACCGATGCTAAAATTCCTTGATTTCATAATAACGTAAGGAGTAGGTTTCATTGGGTAGTGAGGTATCGATAGGCTTAGAATGTAACATATTGAATTTGAGTTTCCGGGCTTAAGAATTAATGAATGCAATTACGGAAGTAGGTTGCATTAGCTTTGTAGACACAACGGGTGGTAATTATAACCAATCCCTTCTCATTTCTCATATTTTATTCATACTCCACTGTTACGCAAAAAGCGGGTCATAAATAAATAAAAAAAAAAAAAAAATTCAAAGTTCCTGTTATTTTGTATTCGCCCTAACGGGACTACGCTAACGTTTACATATGTCGTGTTTGTTCCTTTTACCCTTTCCCTTGCTTTCGAGGAGCTCAGTTGTCAGAGATACCGGTTATACCGTTATTCCGTGTTTCTAATCAAAACCTAGGGGGCTGCGCGAGGTGGAAACTAGCTGGACGGGTTTGTGATCTTTGAGAAATCCGGCAGTGATTCAGAGAAGTCACATTTGCGCTTTTGCCATGGTATTTGATACCATGGTCTAAAGTAGTTTTCGTAGTTATCGTGATATAAGTGATACCACGGTTAAAAGGCGTTTTTGCAGCTATCGTGGTATCTGGCCAGTTCCCGTTAAATCTGATGTTGTAATACCACGGCATTTGAGTTACCGCGGTCCCGACAGTCGTACCTGATATGAGTGAATATCAGTGTTTCTTTTGGGATGACGTAATTCGGCAATTTTCGTTTTCCCAAAGCCACCGTGGTATCAGATACCATGGTATCTGCAAAAACGCAACTAATATTACTTACGGTATGAGTGATTAACCACAAGGTCGTAAGTAGCTCTAGTTGTTCCGAAGAAACTTTCAAGATCAATTTTTATTCTTCTTCAAAATACTGAAAATGTTATCTTTACAGAGAACTTTCTCGAAGTTCCGTCAGAGCTTCTCAAGGAAAAATCCGACAACGACGAGCGAGAAAACGTCATACGAATCGACTCACAATAGCATCAGTGGCGCCTCTACCGTCAAAATGGACGACCTTGACATGCCAGCAATTTCCGGAAACAGGAGACTTCCTGAGGTTATCGTAACGCGCGAAATGGATGACATCAGCGACATTTCTGACGACGAATTATTGCAGTTACATCAGAACGACGCAGAGGAAGAATACACGAAAGATTACGACGCAGATCTCGACCACACAAAGACGTCGGCTCCTAACCCAGCTTACCAGAGAAGTTTCTCTGAGACAAGTCGCGCTTCAACCAAGACATCGGTCACACCGGAACCACCGGACCAACTTCCATCCCGTCCTCCATCTAGCCTCCTGCGATCGAAAATAGCTGAGCCGTCCACCTTCCCAGATCGAGACCCGGACCATACGAATACGTCGGCTCCTTACCCCGCCTTCCACAGAAGTTTCTCTGAGACAAGTCGCGCTTCAACCAAGACATCGGTCACACCGGAACCACAGGATCAACCTTCATCACGACCTCCGTCTAGCCTCCTGCGATCGAAAATAGCTGAGCCGTCCACCTTCCCAGATAGGAAGCGGAGTCCCTCACCAGCAACTTCTTACACCGATTGTGGTGATCAAATCATATCCAGATCTGAATTTCCAATTGCATCAACCATCCCTAGCCTTGCTTCTCAAAAATCTAAAATATCAGATAGAGACAGCATAGCCTCTGAAGGATCACTCGAGTCTGACGAGTACTGCGCAGAGCAGATGCTTCGGTCCTTCGAAGACATTCACAACATCCCTGAGCGAAGTCGAAGTCCAGATTCTGACGCCGGTCTGATGAACATATCCCACAGCCGGGATTGGGCAAGAGAGATGGATCGCACTCTGGAAAACGAAGCAGACCTGGAGAACAACTTGACACATACACCACCGATCAACGACAACAATCGCGGTAAGAAAGTCGTGTTCTGTGAAAAGACGTACAGAACACCGTCACCTAAGCGAGAAATCAGGTGGCAATCAAAGGAAAGAATTAGTCTAGTGGACGAAAAGGCAAAGTACTTTGAAGAGATGGAACGCGCAGAGGCCGAAAATTCTAGGTCATTGCCACTGCCGCCTACACAAACTGCCAATCGAAGCTCTGTTTACGTTCCACGACCAGCGGTTCCTATGTTTATAAGACCGCCTTCATCACCAGCAAACGTTCCGCGTCAAGCCAAACCAGTATGTGCAGTTCCGTCTTCACCACCTCAACAGATCGTCCGATCTTTCTCATATCCAGCCAATAACTCCATGGACTCGAATGGATCTGAACCAAACTTGGACTGCACCGGTCTGAGCATCAAAGAACGACTGCAGATACTGAAAGCCGAACCAGCAAAATCCTTCGTCAAGCGGTCGGAGTCCAGCAAGCTTCAGACTCGCCCGCACAGTTACCCACGGCACTCAACCGAGAAGCGACGAGCTCCCCATCCCAACGCAACAGAACCACCTCCGATAATTAGGCCGAAGCGCCAGTCGATAAAGAAAATAGGACGACGGCTTGACAAAGCTCGTGAAAGTTTCAACACCAAGTTCGGTCGAAGGAGCCCAGGTGATGGTTCGGAAATTGAAGAAACTCCGAGACTCGCACCAGACCGTCAGATATCGGTAGATTCGGAGCGGAGCCTTACCGTATCTGCATCATCTTACGATTGCAGTCGTCAGGACTCGCGGTCATCACGAATGAGTCGCAGTGTAAGTATAAAACTTTTTAGATCTAAAAATTAAACTCAAATTCTTTTATAGGAAAAACAGCCCTAAGACGGCACCATGCCGAAATTTGGTTTTCTCGTCAAGATAAATGTGGAAAAAAATACAACAGTGGTCAGACAGATAATGCAATTCGAGGCGAGGACTCGCGATGACCTCATTAAAATCAAAAGGTTGAATATAACTCACGGCAGGTTCTTTAGTATCACGAGATGCAGAAGAACTATTCTAAACTGTAGAGTTTGCGGTCACGTTACCTCGAACCGTAAAATTACATCTTCAGTTGTGGTTATTTGAAACTCGATTTTACAAACAAATTTGCTCGACGTCATCTAAAGATGGCTGAAAACTAAAAAAAATTCTGAAAGGAATACAAAAATAAGTAATATACTTAGGCTACTCCCCCTAGGAGAAGCAGGGGTCCATCAGTAGAAAATTAATAAAGGCCGTAGATAAAACGAACAGGAGGACTTAAATCCATGGAAAGATAGTTCCCAGGCTTTGCAGAAAAGGAAAACATAGTTCCCTTTGCGAGTAATTTTTAGCAACTTTGAGTACGAAAGTTGGAAAACGGAATGCACGGTAAAAAAAAAGAAAAAAGATACAATAATGGTAGGCTAACTGAAAGGAGAAAATAATATTTTTTTCTGGAAGTAGAGAATCATACCTTTATGTAAATGATGCCTTTTTTATTATTTATAAATGATACTTGACCGATGTTACATTATCAAATGGCGGGCAATACCCCCTTTTACTTCGATTATTTATGAGCTGTTTTAAATCGAGTGCTGAAATTGTTGCTTCTGCCTAAAACAATTTCCTCTCCGTATTTCGAAATACCAATAGCCAATCCCTTTCATGAAAGTGTCGTGAATAGTAAAATTCCGCACATGCGTTCATTTCCTTCACGGTCTACTGCTGTTCGCAAGTAGCTAACCCTTTGCTCGCCACCTAGATGCGATTCGGTTGATTCTTAATTTCTTCCATGAACACGATGAATGATCACTGAATAATTAGCAATGTAGTATCTATGATTTTTATGGCACTTGAGCATACTCAAGTGCCATATAGCGATCGTAATTTCTGTCGGTCTGTCGGTCTGTCTGTCTGTCGTTCTGTCGTTCTGTCGTTCTGTCGTTCTGTCGTTCTGTCGTTCTGTCGCTCTGTCGTTCTGTCGGTCTGTCCAGGTTTTGCTAGTTTGGGCACTTCCACACAAGCTAGGACGATGAAACTTCACAGGCATATCAGGGACCCGACCAGATCAACTTACAAATAATCACTTCCCCAATCCAACTTTCCCCGGATCCGGGAGTCCGGAAACTATAAAGTAAAACGGGAGCAAAAAGTAAAACGGGAGCAAAACAAAGCGCTGGCCGAGCGCGGGATCGAACCAGGAACCTTACGGTTGACAGTCCAGTATTCTACCACTGAGCTATGCGACTATGTATCAAAAAGCGAATGCGGGAATAATTACGGTTTAGAGATGGTCAGTCCAAGTCAAACAAATCTAGTGAAACGTTTGGCAGGAATATCAGCGAACCGACCAGATTAACTTGGATATAATCATATTCCGGATCCGATCATAGTGGGGGGAGTGGAGGGATGGGAAATCCGAAAACTATTAACATGCATAACTTTGGAAAGGGTAATCAGACACGCGTGAAACTTGACCTTTGTGTTGCCAGTCCAGTTTTCTACCACTGAGCCATGCTATGATGTATACAAAGCGAATGCGAGATTAGATACGGTTTAAAGATGGTCAGTCCAAGTCAAACAAATCTAGTGGAACGCTTAGCAGGAATATCAGGGAACCGACCAGATTAACTTGGATATAATCATATTCCGGATCCGATCATAGTGGGGGGAGTGGAGGGATGGGAAATCCGAAAACTATTAACATGCATAACTTTGGAAAGGGTAATCAGACACGCGTGAAACTTGACCTTTGTGTTGCCAGTCCAGTTTTCTACCACTGAGCCATGCTATGATGTATACAAAGCGAATGCGAGATTAGATACGGTTTAAAGATGGTCAGTCCAAGTCAAACAAATCTAGTGAAACGCTTAGCAGGAATATCAGGGAACCGACCAGATTAACTTGGATATAATCATATTCCGGATACGATCATAGTGGGGGGGGGTGGAGGGATGAGAAATCCGGAAACGACGGTCTGTCGGTCTGTCCCGGTTTTGCTAGTTTGGGCACTTCGACATAAGCTAGGACGATGAAACTTGGCAGGCGTATAAGGGACCGAACCAGATTAACATGGAAACAATCACTTCCCCGATCCGGCCATCGTGGGGGGGGGGGGGGGGGGTGGAGCAACAAGAAATCCGGAAACTAGTAGCATGCATAACTTTAGAACGGGTAATCGGACTTGCGTGAAACTTGACATATGTCAAGAACAATTGCCGATAACTGGGGGGGGGGCTGGAGGGGGGCACCCAAAACCTCGTGAAACGCTTCCACATAAGCTAGAACGATGAAACTTTGCAGGCGTGTTGGGAAACCGACCAGATTAACTTGGAAATGATCACTTCCCGATCCGGCCATCTTGGGGGCAGTGGAGGGATGGGAAATCCGGAAAGTAGTAGCATGCCTAACTTTTGAACGGGTAATCAGATATGCATGAAACTTGACATATGTCAAGAACAAGTGCTTCAGAAGCTCAATTTCAAATCCGGACCAGATCCGATAACTTGGGGGAGGGGCTGGAGGGGGCACCGGAAATCGCATGAAACGCTTCCACATAAGCTAGGACAATGAAATTTGGCAGGCATATCAGGGAACCGACCAGAAGAACTTGGAAATAATCACTTTCCCCATCCGGCCATTGTGGGAGGAGTGGAGGGATGGGAAATCCGGAAACTAGTAACATGCATAACTTTGGAACGGGTAATCAGACATGCATGAAACTTGACATATGTCAAGAACAAGTGCTTCAGGTGCTCAGTTTCAAATCCGGACCAGATCCGATCACTGGGGGGGGGAGCTGGAGGGGTAACCGGAAATCTGGTGAAACGCTTCCAAATAAGCTAGCACAATAAAACTTGACAGGCATATGAGGGAACCAACCAGATTAACATGGAAATAATCACTTCCCCGATCGTGCTATCGCGGGGGGGGGGAGGGAAGGGGAATCCGGAAACTAGAAACATGCATAACTCTGTGGAATGGATAATCGGACATGCATAAAAGTTGACAATTGTGAAGAACAAGTGTCTCAGATTTTCAGTTTCAAATCTGGACCAAATCCGAAGAGAGGGGGATTAGAGGGGGGACCGGAAATGTCGTGAAATGCTTAGGGTCGATGGATCGGGATGTCACAGTAGAGGGGTTGGAAGGGGTTTTCCCGGATTTCCGGTGATCACGAGTTAGGGTACTTTCACATGTACTAGGACCATGAAACTTGGCAGACATATTAGGTACTCTTCCAGGTCA
Source organism: Branchinecta lynchi (assembly GCA_023053575.1). Classification (NCBI taxonomy): domain Eukaryota; kingdom Metazoa; phylum Arthropoda; class Branchiopoda; order Anostraca; family Branchinectidae; genus Branchinecta; species Branchinecta lynchi. Next base: position 16,729,851 of record JAKZAP010000019.1, on the reverse strand, counting down.
ACTTGAAAATAGTTCTTTTCCCGATCCGATGATTATGGGGGAGATTCTATTGACATGCATAACTTTGGAACAGGTGATCAGACGTGCATGAAACTTGTCAAGTGTCAAGAACAAGTGACTCAGATGATCAATTTCAAGTCTGGAACGGATCTGATAACATCGGGAGGAGCTGAGGCCGGGGGGAGAAATTTCTTGAACCGCTTGGAGTCGAGAGATCGGGATGGGACTTGGAGGGAAGAACAAGTATAATCCATAGATACATTGTAGAGGCTTAACGGCCTGCCATTCAATTTGCAAATATATTATTATTATTATTATTATTATTGACAAAACAGGACCGATCGTGTCACAGTGGGGGGAGTTGGAGGGGGTTTTCCCTAATTCCGATGATCACGAGTTAGGGTACTTCCAGATGTGCTATGACCGTGAAACTTTGCAGGCATGTTAGGGACTCTATGAGATTGGCGTGAAAATATAGTCCCTCCCCCGATCCGATCATCGTTGGAGGAAGATAAAGTTGTCAATGAGTGGTATAACCATTTCAGATCTACTAGATCAAGCCCATTTTCTGATGAAACGAATATCGGGAGAGAGATCCAGCCTTGAAAACTGCAAACCGTATCTGACAAACATGCTAACTGTTCTTACAAGTGCCATATGAGCTTTCAGCTCTTGTTTAATATTAGCATGTATTAAGTCCATCCTTGCGATTAACTTCTATATCTCCTTGCATTTATATTTTTGTTCTTGCTCGAAATCGTTACCTTGTATATAATGTTTCAAGCCCGAAATTTTGGAGGTACTGACGGAGAGGTACGTCAGTACCTCTGACGTACTGACGTACTGACGGAGGTACTGACGGAGAGGCAAATGGTGCTATCCAAATGCTGAAGACTCTAAAGAAATTCCGGGTTCCTAAGGATAAACTAAAATTAATTTTCTGCATGTTCATCCGCCCACTAGTAGAATATGCATGTCATGTTTGGCATTTCGCTCTTACAAAAGAAGAAAGTGATAAAATTGAACGGGTTCAGAAGAGGTCGCTACAAATCATCTACGGAGGTTCCCCACTGCCTTACTCTTTTTATCTAAAAGAATACAAACTTGACCCCCTTTTTGCCCGTCGAGAGAAACTGTGCCTAAAATTTGGCTCAACCCTCCTCCTCCACCCCATCTACAAGAACTTCCTCCCGCCCCCCTTTGTCCCCCTCAGATCCCGACTCCCCAGAGAGGCGGCTGCGAAAGTTCCAAAACTGACACCGGTTTACTCCAGGTCACAGCGTTATTCTCGAAGCTTTGTGCCGAGTTTTGTTCGTACTTTTAACAATTCGTAACTTGTGCGTTTTATCCTATTCTTTTTGTTTTTCTCGTTGACAAATCTTTCTTGTATTAACTGTTTGACTAAAAGATACCATATTAGGGCTATGCCTATGAGAGACTGTATCTTGTTTACATTAAATGATTTGATTTGAGAGCACAAGAATGGGTTGTTTGAATGAATGAATTGATTTATTACATGCATCCTAATAATAAGGCATTTACATAGTATATACAGAAAATAAGTAAATAAGCAAATAAAAGAAATACGGAGCGGCATTATCACAATACGTACAACAACAGCAACATTATTTCAATTATTTCTTTTAGTTTGACAGTTGGGTTCAGGACAAACATTACCAAATGTTTCGATGGGATCCTAAAAATCCAATATTTGATCCAGACAATTGGGTCTTGTGTTCGCCAGACTCCTTGAGCATTTTTACTATTCAAATTTAGAAACAAATTAAGGCCAAATAGCTAATCATCTGAGAAAACAAGTTCAGATATGGTTTCAGCATGCGACTTGACTTACTTGACTTAAGTCCCATCCGGCCTTAGTGGCCGTCTCGGGGCCTCTCTCCTCGCGAGCGAATGTATACGCCGCCTATATTTTTCAGCATGCGAGTTTACCCCTATAAGTCATACACATTTTGAAGAAACCGATCAAAACTTCCTGCCTTACCTCTGCCAATATTCCGGTTTCGGCAGAATTTCGGAACTATTTACTTGTACGGCTAAAAAAAATAAAGCTCAAAAACGAATTCAGCGTATCTCCTTGCCCCTATATCGAACATCTAATCTAAGCATCAAAGGGCGATTCTGGCGATCTCTTGGATTCGTTTTCTGAAAAGTAAAGCGAGAATCCGCTGAGCGCAAGAACAGACGGAAAGTCTTTGTGCCTTTACAACTTCTCGCTGACTAGCCGAAATCACTTTCCAGTCGCGAAGTGGATTCGCTTTCCAGGTGCTGGCGGAAACTAGCAGAGCGCGAGAACAGCTTTGGAAAGCGGAGCGACTTTTAGCCGAAGTTGCAAGAACAGCCTGCGCATAAGCTCGCGGAGCTTTCCAGACCGTCAGAATCGTCCTCAACTTCAAATAAAAATTTAAACTGTGACAAATTTTCCGATTTCAGCCGGATTCCGGGCGAACTGTATGTCCGGGTGAAAAATGATTGTGATATATCGATTCAGCATCTCTTCTTACCCCTAAATCAGGCATCCTAATCAATTACAAATACAAATTTTGCTTTTTACAAATTTTCCGGTTGTGGCCGGATTCCGGGCGAACTTCTTGTCCGGGTAGAAAATGATTTTCACATTAGTTTTCGGCATGTCTTCTTACCCCTACATCGAACATCTAATCAATATCAAGTAAAACTTTTACTTTTAACAGACTTTCCGGATTTAGCCGGATTCCGGGCGAAGTACCTGTCCGGCAGGAAAATGGTTTTCATAATCGTGTTCAGCTTGTCTTCTTCCCCCTAATCGACTATCTCATTAGCTGTTTAAAAATATTTAGTTTGCCCTTTGATTTGAACCCCCTCCCCCACCCCTAAATGTACGGCTACATAGCCCATTTACGAACCGATGGCATTCGACTGGTGTCTTTTTTCCTGAGAATCGGGTACAAACGAGCGAGGAAAAGCATAGAGGAGGAGCAAATACTTTTGCGTGAAGAAGAAACTGAAGACCCGATTACACGGGTATGTTTTGACAAGGAAAGTTTTAGTTCTAAAAGGAGCTGACCCTCAGCTAGAACTGCCTTTTATATCCGAGTTCATTTATACGCAGGTTCGAAAAAGCGGAAAGACCAATTAACACGCTGCGAATCATGATTTTGTTCCTGAAAACAATTGGTTTGCCAGTAACTGACGTCAGACGTGACGCAAAGCAGCAGGTCTCTGACGCAAATCAAACTAGTCAGCTGTAAACGCAACACATTAGCGGGTGCTCGAATTTCCATTTCACAGTTTACATCCAGTCGGTAAATCTCTTCCGTGTAACGACGTCTTTTATACTGTGAACCAGCGGAGACGATTCCCAGGTTAAACTGCGAGGAAGGTAGACATTGACTCTTATACTGTGAATTTCAGGCCTCCGTGGAAGGACAGGCCACGTTCAAAACGAAACTGAATAAATATTCGAAACGGAAATCCTGGGCTGCGTCAGCTCGTCACCTCATCGTTCTGCGATCTTCGTTCCCGAACTTGCAATCGCCGTAAGTTTCAAAAAAAAAAAAAAAATGTAGATTAGTCTTAAGAGTAGAGTTATGCTAGTTTCAACGCCGCCTACCGTTGAACGGCTCTTAAAATAGGAAATTTAAGTGCCTAAAGACGTAAACAGGAATTCAGGCAAATAAAGACCAAATTGAAGCCACATTAGCTGCGCTCGTTTTCGTCGTTCCAACCGTCGTTCTACTACAAACGTTTCTTTGCAACGCCGTTCGTGAACGGCGTCTAACTACCGATAATAAGCTGTTTTCTTTGTTCGGTTGAACCGCCGTTTCATTCGTCGTTCATGAAACGACGAACTGACCTTCCACCCTTCTAGAAATAGTAACTATTAGTTACTATTTCCGTTCCAACCTCACCAAAAGTTACTACGCTGACCGTTCCAACCTTCTCGAAATAGTAACTAATAGTCATGCTAAAATCTATTTTAGTATTTTAGTATAGCTATTGTTGCAAATATTAAGTTAACTGACGAAAATGAACGCGGCTATTGTACAATTCTTTTGGATCTTTAGTTCTCTCTTTCGAACTTTATTCTGCAATCTTTCCCCGCCAGGATTCGACATTCTGGATTAATTTTATAACCGTCTGAAATACCCTAACAGAAGAAAAAGAACACGAAATAACAAATCGCAACAAAGGTTTTGTATTCGTTGTTTATGTCAAAAGGAAGCTGAAAGACCTGGATCTTAGAAGATATGAAGCTCTTAATTTATTCCCGCCTGTTTCAGGGGCGTAGCAAAATAAGGGTAGTCCAAAGTTTAGGAACGAGTTAAAATAAGCATACTTCTACTGTATGAACCAAGTGTGCGTCTGTTTATGTTTTTGTTTTACATTTTGCTAGTACGAAATCTTTTTTTTGGCGATCCGCCGTTTTATACTGCCTAATTCTGCAAGCTAAGCTCCGACTGGGAGTAATTTTGGCTTCGCTTTTGAAGAAGAGCTAAACTCGTAAAATACCGGTCGTTACTTTTGCACTATTACAAAGGAGTGTATTTTTCATTTGGTGGGGTGCTGCGAAAAGTACAAAATTTCAGAAGGGAGATTTTTAGGAGAGAAATGATGAAAGAGGAGGATCTGGTAAGAAATGGGAGAATTAATTTTTCGGCGAGCTTCGTCGGTTCCCCCCCCCCCCCCACACCATGAAGCATCGGGGGTGGTTTTTGGGTGAGGAACCTGGACCGGAGACAGAACGGTTTGTTTTTTGTGTTTATAAGATTATGCTTAGAAGTTTGTTTTTCTTTTATTTTCGTTTTTCTCGCAAAGGCCCCTCGGGCTTTTTGAGGAAACAAGTTTATTCGTAACAGCTTAGAAGATGAGACATACATTTAGTAGTGCTTAGTTGTGCTTTGAAGGGGGTTTGCCATTCCACCGGTGGAATCGGCACCCACCCAGATGGGTGCCGATTCCACCCAGAAACATGGCCCAGAGAACTCCGCGACTACTCACTATTTTTTTTTTATTTATTTTTTAATACTTGCTAATTACCTGAGAAGACAGTGAAACGTGTTAGAACAGTGAAAAGTCGGGCTGAGTAAAAATTCAAGCTTTTTGCACATCAATCACATCCCCATGTCACGGAACTTAATTATGATGCAATCATTATTATAATGAATTTTCATTTCGTGTTGTTGATTTCAGAAAGGACTTTGGCAAAAATGCTGCTGAATATCTTTCAAAATCAGTGTCCAATGTGTCACTCAAAGCAGCAGAGGCCGTCACGAGCAAGCTCAGAAAGGACACAGTACCCAAAGTAAGTTTTCAATATATTAGCTTCTCTTTCTTACTTTACTTATAGTCTTCATAATTTATGTTCTGATCTCTGGTTCTGATTTGTGTCTGTGAGCTAGCCCACGGGGGTTGCCTACCCCTCGAAACCGACTGAAAGACTTTGATACAAGTAGCGAAGATACAGTAGGAAAACCAGGCTTCCGTTTCCAGATTTTGCTAAAACTTTAACAGCTCTAGATTCTGTCAAAGTCTTGGGAATCAGTTAGACTGACTAAGCAGACGATATATTTCTGATGAGCAGTTCTAAGCAAAAATTACAGTCTAATCTGGAAACACTTGTTCAAGGACCTTAGCAACATCAGGCTAACCATCGATTTGAAAAGGTGTTAATATCTATACTTTAACGCCCCTAAAGATTCTGCTTCTACCCTTACAGTCACAAACACCCTGCTGCAACCACAAACCTCAGTCAAGTAAGAGCAAAATAATACCAGAGAGTAGCGTCAAGACCTATTCTTTCAGTGCTTTGCAAACGGGCCAAACTCGTAGCATGGCCCATTACGAATGCGGCATTTAAAGCGAGACAAACTTGAGGGCTTAGAAATTTCTAGTAAAGCTAAGACGCGGTCTGCCCGCATCATGGAAACAAGGGAGCTTATATCTTTTTTCCACTGTGTCAAGAATATGAGATTATTGGAGCCAGCGCCTGTGCAAGACTGATTGAGTTTCGGTAGGACGTTCTCTATCGCTAGTGGTGCTAGCGTCGCTACTATTCGAGTGTTGTCACGTTTTTCAAGTCTTGGCGTTACTCCTTAGTGTTATTTTGCTCTGGTCAAGTGGTTGGTAATTTTTCGGTTCAACTTCCGGCAACTACCTTCAGCAAAGAACAATTCACCGTGACTCGGACAAACTTACTGTGACAGTGTGAACACACGATCAGGATTTCCCAGCCGGATTTCCTGCACTTTCATCATCAAGATTAAAAAATTTCAACTTTTCCATTTCCAAATGATGATGTTGACAAAAATCCGGGCAGGAATTCCAGCCCAGGAGCACTCGGCACTGGTCGTGTGCCCAAGGCATGACTGACAAAAACTGACAATACCTTCTGAAGTATCGCAAAAGAAAACAAGAACAAAGGTTTCGATGGGATCCCAAAAGTTCAAATGTGATCCAGACAATTGGGTCTTGTCTTCGCCAGATCCAGTCTTCGCCAGACTCCTTGACCACTTTTACTATTAAAATTTAGAGAAAGATAAGGCAAAATAGCTAATCATATGAGAAAACCAAATTCAGATATGGATTCAGCCTGTGTGTTCACCCCTTTAAGTCATATCTATTTTGACGAAGCGGATAACTCTGAACTAGGCTAATTAGCTGTTTCACATCCATCTCAAATTATTTGCCAGGCGTTGCAATTTTTTTCGGCTTCGAGCCGACCAGGGTTGGTCACCAAAAGTAACTTCGTACATCCTGGAAAGTAACCCAAAAGTATCTCAAAGTAACCCAATGTAACCTAATATAACCCAATGCAATGTAACCCAATGTAAACAAAAGTAGCCCAAAGTAACCCTGAGTAACCCAAAGTATCCTGAAGTAACTCGTACACCGTGGTTCTTGGTGACCAACCCTGGGGAGCCGAAGCCCGACGATGCATTTTTTTTTATCTGACGATGCGTTAAACGCAAGGTGTGACAAATATCGCAAGGCGTGACGAAATTCACTCTCTGTGTGAAGTGTGCTTTAGACCTACTGTACTTCATAATTTTCTCCTCCAGGAATAAAGTACCCTGCCAAGCAGTGCTCCAGGAAAGCAAAATAAACAAACCGTGGCTGACGCAAATCACACCCAATTCTCGGATAAGTCTATAACACACTTTTCTATCGTAGGCCAGTCAAGCATGTTGTTCTAGGAGTGTCTTGAGAGAACAGCCTTCAATCAGAACGGTGCAAGACCAACTGTATCATCCGAAGGATTACTTCAATCGGAAAAAGAGAGCACCAGTTCCCCCTGGGCTGGCTAGTACCCAGGTCGCCAAGTCTAAACCGAAGGTATGTTTGTATTTTAGAAATTTAAAGTTTAACTAAGTAAGTAAGTAATTTATTTGTAACCCACCATTTCGAAAAAGCGGAGTAAATGAAAGAAAATAAATAAAACACATACAGACACAGAAAAAGACACTAATTTTCAATCTCCGGCCAGGAAGCAGTGAAATAACCGAGGACCAACTAATCCAATCTTGGCAAATGAACTGACAAAATCCTGCTACCCTAAAGTTGCCGAGTCAAGGAATTGTTTGGTTTTGAGTTTAATTCTATGTTGACCCCGTCAATTTGAAAAATTAGTTCCAGCCTCAGTACAGAATAAAACTCACCGTCTGACAGATTTAAATTACCTTGGTACGTTTCAATTTTGGATCACTTAGATTTAATGTTATGGTCAGTGTTGCCACCGCTGAAAATTTTCGTTCAAGGAAAGGAAGTGTTGCCACCGCTGAAACTTTCCGTTCAAGGAAAGGATGGAAAAATCGTGCTCTTCTTGAACATCAGTGCTGTTTTGATGACGAGTTTGGTGTTGCAAATGTTTTTACTCTAATCGGTTTCTTTTTTTAATGAAACAGGAAAGAGCATTGCGAATATAAAAGTCTGGCGGATAAAAACGGTATCATGTGCAAAACTACTCAAATTAACGTATAGAGCACTGTTCTTTTAATTAATCTTGTACCTTCACGGCGTCTGAATAGAACAAAAAGTGTTTTTTAGGAACTGTTTTTCCTTCTACTGCTCTACTTGCATTACGTTACTTTGAAGTGCTACTTCTGGAACAACAGTTTCAAAAGTAGGCTAGCACTTTTGTGCCGCTCGTTGCAATCTTGGTTACGATGGTAACTGACTGAGAAATAAAAGGCACAGGTCATCTTGAACAAACATTTGCTTCCTGTCGCGTCTGATCTGAATTTTAAACTGACATGTTCTGTAGTTACATTTGTTATCTAATTGTGTTTTAAAACGTTTTAAATTTTAAAATTGTAACATATAACATAAAATTAATCTAAAATAATCTAAATATTATTAACATTTTTAATATTATTAATATAAAATATAAAATTATTATAACATATATAACATAAAATTAACATAATATAAAATTGTAAAATATATGAGATTATTTATGACTATGTCGACCATGTATGACGATCCACCACATTTTTGTTAAAAGATATCATGGAAATAAACGTTATAATTGTGTATTAGGAAAATCGAACCCTTTATCAGGTCCAGACGTAGAGATATAGGGTCCTTATAGGCAATTCAGAACCTGGACTCTTTCTGGTAATTTAGCAAAAACAAACTTTACTTTTTTAACGCACTTTCGAAAATATAAAAGCAAACTTAGAAACTAAATAGACATTCCTTTTTAACCCATTATAATATTACATAACGAAAGGGAGAAGACATACTCATACAAAGGACACAAACGGAAGCGTCAGCGATATTTCGGCCCTTCTTGGCAAGGGTTCTGGTCAGGCTCTCTAAGTCAGAAACAACGTTGGGGAACGGAAGAAGGGCCCCATTCCTAGGTAGGGGCTCTAGGCGCGGTCTAGTAAGAAGTCTGCGCTTCATAAGATTGGACATGGAGCACAGAAGCAGGTTTCAGGGATAGGGTGAAGTCCTTTGTACCGGGTTAGTTTTATTCGTTAGATATTCATTTGTATGTAGACTGCATTCAACTCAAGGTATGACGTTCTATTATTTTGTTGTCATGGCCTTCGAGCTTTTCACATATGATAATCATGTTGAAGGCGTAATGAACTGGTAGCTGACCAACCCGTTCTGGCAATTTTGAGGACGAATTTTCCAGTGTTAACAATTGGTCCGAATTAATACAAAGCAAGAGAAAAGGCTTTCGCCTCTAAGTAAGTTCTAATTAAGCTAGATATTCATTTGTATATAGATTGCATTTAACTCAAGGTATGACGTTATCTTATTTTGTTGTCATGGCCTTCGAGCTTTTCACATATGATGATCATATTCATGGCGTAATGAACTGGTAGCTGACCAACCCGTTCTGGCAATTTTTGAGGAAGAATTTTCCGGTGTTAGCAATTGGTCCGGAATTAAGTTAGATATTCATTGGTATATAGATTGCATTTAACTCAAGGTATGACGTTATCTTATTTTGTTATCATGGCCTTCGAGCTTATCACATATGATAATCATGTTGATGGCGTAATGATTTGATAGCTGATCTTTCTGGCAATTTTGAGGACGAATTTTCCGGTGTTAACAACTGGTCCGGAATTAAGTTAGATATTCATTTGTATATAGATTGCATTTAACTCAAGGTATGACGTTATCTTATTTTGTTGTCATGGTCTTCAGGCTTTTCACATATGATAATCATGTTAACGGCGTAATGAACGGGTAGCTGACCAGCCTGTTCTGGCAATTTTGAGGACGAATTTCCCGGTGTTAACAATTGGTCCGGAATTAACAGTTCTAGACCAATACTCTTAACTCTTTGTGCCAGTGAAGATCCGCCGTGTTCCTAGTGAAAAACCAAAAACGTCACCACAACACACGTGGTTGATTGGTTTACAAGGATTTGGGTCAATTTTGAGAATTCGTTTGGGCAACGTTTCTTGTTCTTCCATAGGAGTGTTTCGGAGTCGTAGAGAGAACAAACGCCTTTCTTTTTCAGAGCCCGAATCCATTCATCCGAGCTAGCGAGCGCATTAGCCGCTTCAGAAGAAATTTCAGATCATTTCGCGAAGACCTGTAAGTTAAACTGTTATTCTTTTTAGATCTTTTGCTCGTTAATGCTGATTTCTTCCACTGCTTTTTTCCGCCAGGTTACGGAATTAAAGCATACCGTAACTGAGAAGCCGACTTTCTGTTGTGTCATTCAACTGAATACACTGAATTATTTGGCTTCTGCAAAGGCATTTTTTTGTTTTCCACTATCTGCTGTGGTTATGACGTAAAGAATATCTACGGCCTTCCCCACAGTGTAAAATCTAGTATGATGCAGGAAATTTTAATCTCAACGCAAACGCGGCTCTCCAGTGGGCAGTGGTGAAATTGGTGAAGATTGCTTTGTGCCTGAACAAATAAAAAATCATAAATCTTTCTCGTAAGGCATACAACAAAATTCAAGCGGATATAGGTATCACACAGAAATTCCAATATTTGAAAATCGATTATGTGAACAGCGGAACAACGAAGTAACGATAATAAGTGATGGGTAACTAGATTGTCCTATCCCATCCCTTTTCTGTTAAACTTTAAAGGATTTGCGACAATTCTGCCTCACTGAAACAAGCGTCCAAAGTATCTCGACAGAAGAAACAGAGTATTACCGTATTACGTCAATCCTTAGCTTCAAATCCAAGTGACTAGTTCAAACCAGGACTTGGCATGACCGTGGGTCCATCTAGCGACACGACTCGCCCCCCCCCCCTACGGGCTAGCTCAAAACATATTTGACAGAGCAAAACAGATACGTTAGCTGAATTTTATTAGAGCTATATTTCGGACCTTCTTGGCAAAGGCGCTCCATTTAATTTTCTATTGGCTATAAAAGATAGAAGCTGTTACTGCAATCATGCCCGGCTATATATTCTCCATGTGGGCTTCCCCAAAACGCCGCCTAATAGTTGGCTTATAGTCGTTCATGCCGCCCTTTATTGTTACACTTCCTACGTAATCGTTTCTGTTCCATAATTTAAAGCTCGAATTCTTAGTTCTAGGATTCGGTAAAAAAAAATTAAAGATTCGGTGAAACTTTGGCTCTGCACCCCCCCCCCCCCCACACACACCGAAAATGCAATTGCGACGCCCCTGCCTCTATGTATTAGGAATGCAACAACCCTTCAGTCTTCTATAACAGCTGACAGAGTCATTTTCAAGTGATGACAGTTGAGAGTTTGTAAATTTGTTCAAACAATTATTTTTCGTTTTACGTTTGTTCTAATAAGAAGTATTATTGAATGAGCTCCTTACTTGTATGTTCGCTCCCACAGGCCGCATGGCTTATTTTTGGCGGACATGCAGTTTGTTCCAGGAATTATATTATTTTTCGTATTAAATAAATAATCTGAAATCTGAATCCGAATCCGCTGAGCTGTTCAACGCTCTCCAAATCTCTGAATAATTATGAGACAATCACATTGATATACTTGTTAAAGCCAGGCTACACCTTCCAGATATTTTTATCCGACTTCCAGACATCCGTTTCGTCGAGATGGATCGAAAGGTTTAGCCAGGCCAAAAAGGACCTTCGACGCATACGCTCGACATACTTCAGACATTTGAGATTTCTGCCACGGCGCACGCGGAACCGCTATCTGATCCGCCGTTTGTTAATTTCCGATCCATTGTTGACGCTTGAAAACCTCTCCTCTAATTTGTGTTCTCCGATTCGAACCTTATCTGTCCCCGACTCCATCAATGTGATCCTAAATTAGTGAATAACGTTTATAGAAAAATATTTTTGAGTGTCTTGGGATTATTTCATATTTCTTAGTCCTTTTCTACTGCACTTTTGCCCTTGGGCAGTGCGTCATAAATCCTTCATTCATTTCATGAAAATCTGGAAGGGTTGACTTGAATCTGCGGAAGCAGATATCTGGAAGTCGGGAAGGTGACGCCTGGCTCTTACTGTAAAGATTTTGATTTTCTGTATTTGCGAATAATGTTGGCCTGAGATTAGAGATTTGCAGAAAGATTAAACTACAGTTGTGTTCATATTTATCATTCCTGTCGGCTGGTAAAGCTCCTTTTGCATTTTTCGTTTTATCGAATAACTTCTTAAAAGACGAGTCGATCACCCCTCTGTCACACCTACGCACACTCATACGTCAATGCGGTTTTCAGTGAGAGGAACTGCGATAAAATGCGGCAAACTGTTGAAACTCATTTCCTTCCTGATTAAGACAATATGATCATCCTGGCCAGTCAGAAGTTTAAATTCGGATAAGTGAAATAGTGATAGAATGGACCCTCCGAACTTGCGACAATATTCGACTTTGTAAGTTTAAAAATAAGATGTAACGTCGTGCTTCACAGTAGAACTGTAGACAGGAAAAGATTGACAGATAGACAATTTTACATCAAACAAAGCCCGTGGGACATCTATATATACCCCCCCGCCCCCCACACACACACTCACACACACACACAAAAAAGGACAAGAATAAACATAACATACTTCTATTCATCTTCTTGAGCTCTTTGAAAAGAAACTGTCTGCGCCTAGAGTCCAGCTAAAAGAACCTTTTATAATTCTTTATATTAAAAAAACACCCGCTTTTCATTTTAACACCAACCCCTAAAATTTCTTCAAAATGTTCTTCTTGATAATCCCATATTTCAATCAGTTATAACCATAGGGACTGCATATTTCAATTTAGAAACCTACTTTCAGAAACCTGTCAAGGTCTACTGATGCCTAGTTACATTTTCTGAAATCACTATGACGAATATCTAGTATAATGTACGAACTATTTTACCTAGATCCATTTAAGAACTGAACTTCTTTTTGCACGAAAGAACAAAGCCTGACGACATGAATGAATGAATTTTATTGACCCACTGCACTACAATGAGGACTAGTGGAGTATAATAAAAGAAACTGGAAAAGGAAAAAACAAAAACACAAAGTACATGCTATCGAACGGGAATTGACGGCTACTTTTATCAACAACTTTAGTATTACGCAGCTTCCTTGTGTTACTTCTGCCCCAGGCGTGGATCAATGAATGAAGTGCATAGCTGGATCAATGAATGAAAGTGTATAGCTATCATTCGAGCTGTAAGTGCCAGGAATCAGATGATCTAATGTAGCAGCTATAGGGCCAAATGAGTATTAGTGAATTGTCAGGGACTTCTAACAAAGTTAACTGACACGAAATTGTCGATTTGAACAGAATCCTTATTTCTCTTAAACTAATACCCAGGCATTTTAACTGGAATGGGTTCGGATGCAGCTCTTGTATCATCTATATATGTATGTAGTCTATGTATTCTCTCTTATCCGCGTTTCATTTATTTCTATTAGCGAAGGGAGGGGATGATGGAAATGATCTGGTAATCGGCACCTCATGTTTGCAAATTTAATTTAAATATAAAACTAAATGTGGCATGCGACTTTTATTACTTTATTGTAACTTCCTATACTGTTTTACTATATTCACTTTATTTCCATTGGCGAAGGGAGGGGATGATCTGGTAATCGGTACCTCACGTTTGCCATTTTACTATACCTATAAAATTAAATGCGGCATGCGACTTTTGTTTACTTTATTGTAACTTTCAATACTGTTTTACTGTAACAAACAGCGAACTTGTATCCGGAAAATCAATTAATTAAATAAATTTGGCTGACCTGTTCCAATGGAGACCTAGTGAAAGCAAGCCAATAGCCAAGAGACAAGAGTGGGAGAAACTGGGAACAGAGCTTGGTGCATGGAAGCTCAGGCGCTCCAGCCAAGTCTTCTTATTTTCCAAGACGATGATAATTCCATTCAAAGGCACAGAAAAGGTCTACTTTTTTGTATCTTCTTCTTTGTTGCTCAAAACCCGATTTTTAATTTAGACAAAAGTTGGCGGAAAATTACCACAGCTACAGAACATCCAAAGATAGGCCTCTGTCATCGGTGAGACCTTCTCCAGCCGATGCCATGACCTGGGCTCAGAACCTTGAAAAACTGATCGACTCAAAGTGTAAGTTCCTTATTCAGACATTTATCTGAAGCCCCCCCCCCCCCCAGCCAACCACCTAGAAACTGTGCTTCATTTTCTCTAGTTCCTTGGTGTATTTGAAGGAGCTTTTTTTTTTGTTGGAGGGGTGAGGAGTCACGATTCAGAGAATGAAGGTATAAGTTATCATTCTTTTTGTTATTACTTTTATTTATTTATTTTTCCTTTTCTTCTCTTTTTTTCTTCTTCTTTTTTCTTTTGTGTGGTATATGGAAAAAATGAGTAATTTGTGTTTAAACGAAATTAAGTTATTGTTAAGTTAAAGTTAAGTTAAAGTAGTTTGTGGTAGCCACCCAGTGCCAGTGCATTTATGTCTTCTCATGGGCGGTTACATATCATGATGGGTTATTATGTAATTTTGCAATAAAATAATCTAATCTATTCTGAATAACTAGCCTCATGATTCTACTTAATCACAGACACTATATGTGTTTACTTACTGCCAGGATCAAATAACTGGCTAAAGCTTGCTTTCTTGAAGATGGTTCAGCGGAATGGTTTCTCTTGGAAGGCGAAACTCCAGTGGGGGAAGGGGGTGAATGGGGGTAGCCTACCTGACTGGAAAATCTCTGTTTTCTTGATTTAACTAAAATATTATGGGTTCTAAAGTAGGCTACAAGGAAATCCAAAATATAGAAATTATTTTATTGTTACAATCTGGTTATAATAATATTTTTTAGTAGGAACGTAAATCAGTGTGGCCCAAGTCACGAATTTTAATCTTTGAAAATAGTTGTTAACGTTAGCCTACTGGAGAAGCAGTTACTCCTATTGGCTTACTCCTCTGTAGACGGATACTATTGAAACAAGAGCTGGAAGCTCATATGGCACTTGCAAGAATCAGATGGAAGTGATGGTCAAAAGTAGGTTTTTCACCTTTCGGTTAAGATACGCCAAACTTGCAAGGCTGGGTCACAGGATGGAAGTGATGAAAAAATTATTTTCTAAGCAAAGAACCTGGAGTCAAAAAGGACATGTGCTCATGGCGATCGTGAAAAAGTAAATTTTGCTTAAAAGTATTTTTTACCCCCCGCCGTCTAACCATCCCCCCACGATGGTCGGGTCGGGCAAGCGACTGTTTCTAAGTTGCGAAAAGTAATGCATGCCCCTATTTTCCGGATTCCGCCACCTCCCCCTCCCCCCACGATGGTCAGATCGGGCAAGTGACTATTTCCAAGCTAGTTTGGTCGAGTCCCTAATATGCATGCCAAGTTTCATCGTCCTAGCACTTCCGGAAGTACCCTAACTCAAGAAGAGTGGACCGACAGACCGACCGACGGAAAAGTGATCGGTTTATGGCACTTGAGCGGAGCTGCAAGTGCCATAAAAATGGGAGGAGGCGGTGGCCAGTCAAACACAAACCCCTGAATCTAAAAAAAACCCAATCAGAACTCCTTTATATTGAGGTAGGTCAGGTTATGTTACCACAGGTATCTAGCGTTTGGCATAGGGTATCCAGCGTTAGACATAGGCTATGCCAAATGCTAGATATACCCAGCGTTTGGCATAGGGTATCCAAAAATCGGGGATTTGTGGTAGACTGGGGGTGGAAGCTTTTGTCGGTCTGTGCTTGTATTTAAATACTTAGGCTATCTATCTAAGTTTCTGAGCTGCTTTTGCTTTAAATAATGTCATCATTGGTAAGCTTCCAGAACATGTAGTGCTTGCTTCTTCTAGTGTGAACCAGGGCTGTGCACACCTAAATGCTAAACTGCGAGAGATTCAGCAAAACACATGAACTCCAACAAATTATGCACTAAAGACCCATCGATAAAATCCAAATGAGGCAAAGACTTTAATTTTAAATGGGTAAGGTCGCAACTTGACATTCAGAAGCAGTGAAAAAGAAGGGGTCAAACTAATGGCCTTCTGGATAGTCGTTAAAAGGCAGAGGTACTACCAACATATCGACTGAACTGCAGCAAGAGTACTATAAACTCTTCAAAACTTTTGCATCTTTAAACTGCCAAGCCAAGACTTCCACACTTGGAAGAAAGAAACATACATCCAGCATTCACCAAAAAAGTTCACTCATCCTGTCTTATATTATTACCCAAAAGCCAAATACTGGACCGAATGGAGTCCAGTCTGAACTTGGTCTGGACTAATTTTGTCCACTTTGAGTTTACCTAGAAGTCAAGGATCTAATCTTTGGCCTTTAGTGCTCTGCGCTCTGCCAGAGTTTGTTTATTGAAAGTAGTTATATCAATAAATGAACCAAAACCTGAAGCCTTGTAACTTATACTATCTTCCACCTGTCTGTAAGCATTGTCAAAAAACACGAACAACGCAAAAAAAAGGACGCTGGAAGCTTGCTGGAAGGAAGGGCACCCCTGAGAGGGTGATTCCCAAAGTCACCACAATCTTTTTGCCCACTCTCACAATGCCTACGCTCAGAATGGCCACAATCAAAATACCCACGGTTCAAAATGCCAAAGATCAAAATGCCCACGGTTCAAAAGGCACACGATTGAGGTTAAAGACCCCGAAATCATCCAGAATATCAACGACCCAAAATGCAGACAGTTTAAAATGCTTACAGGAGAGACTAAAAATGTCCTGGTTCAGAATGCCGATGGCTCAGACTGTCGCCAGGGCAGTCCAAAATGTCCTGGGACAACAGACAATGAGATTACAAGGGACAGGATTACCATTGAAAGATACTGAAAGGGATTTTTTATTGTCTGTTGATCAAATAGGAATTATTTGCATGGAAGTACAAAAACAAGTCATATAAAATTGTTCCAACACAGAAGGCAAAACTAGGTGATCCAAATCTTGCGAAACGAAGTATGAACTGTTCTTAATTACAAATAATAGTTTATTATAATATTACATTGTAACTGAGACTGTACCAGTTCAACACAGGATTATCGCCACTCTAATTAAGTAAGTAAGTAAGTAGTTTATTTGTAGCCTGCCATGAGCGGAGGCAACTGAAAGAAAACAAATAAAACACATAAGGTCATAAGAGACATATAAAAAGACTCATTTTCGACCAGTCTTAGTACACTAACCCCTTTTCAGTCACAGTGCTCAAACGTCTAGCACCATGCCTGAGTGCTGAGCACTGTACCTTGAAATTCATGCATGGTGCATGGATTTCAGCATACAGTGCACGCATGGAAAAGCACAATTTCTATTGTTACACCAGGTGAAACAATAGAAATTGGGCTTTTTCATATGAGCACTGTATGCTGAAATCCATGCACCATGCATGAATTTCAAGGTACAGTGCTCAAACGTCTAGCACTCAGGCATGGTGCAAGACGTTTGAGCACCGTGACTGAAAAAGGGCTAGTGGACTAGACTGTTTTCGATCTTCGGCCAGGAAGAAGTGGATTGTGCTAACACATCTGAAACACATCAAATCACGACAAGTTTTGAATTCAGCCTAGTGGAGCAACAAACATAGCTTACATGACTTCAGTCCATGCCAACAGGCATACTGGTTGAGCAGCAACAGTCTTCTCCAGCAATCAACGTAAAATCAGCATCATTGAAACAGGAACATCTATTTTCTGCACATCCAATAAATCAAAACACACGATCACAACACTGAATTAAATACAAACATGTCCACACCAATTGCTGTTACTAAGCATACACTTTGCAACCACTAATAAAATCAACTAACTCATTCTTCTTTCAAATGACTGGCACTTGGGTTGCCTCTGGATCCCTTTAACCGCGTTTAGCAACAAATTCAAAATTTCTGCCAAGAAGAGGCGGACGCAAAGCAACCACCAGCGACGCTGAGAGCTACCTATCGTTAGCACCAAGCACAAACTCAAGTTGTGGTTCATAAATAGATGACTCTCTAACCCCCACAGCCTAGTAAAACTCGGAAAGTGACAACGAACAGCAAATGTTTCATGTAACAAAAGCATTCAGGACATATCACAGACATAAAAGTCTGAACAAATGATTCACCGTCCATCTCATCAATCGAATTTAATTCGAAAAAGCTTAAAAATCCAGAAGAGGTCAACAAAATCAAACAATCAATATTGACTTTGTTGGAATGTCAGTAAAATCTACTTCCTGAAATACTCAATTTGTGGTTCAAATGTTCCAGACTACCCACTCATCCTCATCTGCCCTGATACCTCCTATGCTTGGATCGCCTGATCCGTTACATTTGACCTTTTTAGCTTATCTATACTATTTTGATTCATTGCTTCAGCCATAGGGAGGAAGTACTACAGTATGTAGTTCCGGCCATGAACATGACATTTTGAGGGGAAAGCATCTACGAAAGATGCAAAAAACTTCGAAACCTAAATAACTTGATCCAGATTCCGTTATGTTTATTTATTCATAAATATTTTATTTATTTGTTTGGATTAGTTTTTTTTTAGACGCGATTTTAGAGTCTACAGTTTTTTTGGGTGTTTGATCAGAAACCGAGTAAGTGCATAATTTTGTTTCTTTTTTTTCTTTTTTCTTTTCTCTTCCTCTCTTTTTTCTTGTTTCTTTCTTTATTCTAGTGTCATGTAGGTTAATCTGTCAAAGGGGGGTTGTTAACCTCTTAACAAGTGTGAATCTCTGGAGGGTTTTGTAGTTCCTAGTATTTTTTTTTCCAATAAACCCCATATATAAACTAATAACCTAATGATACTGCAGCAGTACAATTTGAGAGAATATACATACAGGTTTCGACGGCCAACAACAACCATGTAGATCTTCATAAAAAAATAAAAAATTTAACAACACACTAATTAAAACTACTGAAACCAAGAAAAAACTGTAAAAGAGAAACTTCTCGACGACAACCAAATTGGGAGTATCAAACTCATACGCGGCCCAGCCAGGAAGGCCAGCGATGGTTGCTGAGACTCAAGAATGCTCTTCTGCAGAGAAAGAGCAGAAAAAAACTAGCTCTCGAAAAGAGAGTCAGTTTCAGTTTCATTGGACTATATTTAAAGAGAAAAAAAAAATACACAATTTACATTCCTGCCAGGAAAGCACAAATGTAGTGCTTGGCTAGGGCAGGGAAATAACCGATATTAACTTAAACACCAAACAGAATCAGCTAACTGAATATTCTATTTAAACAAAAAGGGAGGAGAAGAAAAAAATAGCCTATGGTTTCAACTTTAAATAAAAGGAGAGAAAAAATAAGGGAAAGAAGGAACGAGCAAGAAAGAAAACAAAAGAACAGAAAGACAGGGGGGGGGGGGTTAAAGGACGATAACACTAAACAATTTTCCTGTAATGACCTTTCACTGCTCGCTTGAAGGAAATGAGGTTATTCGAATTCCGGATATCTAACGGTAGCAGATTCCAAATTGACGGCGCAAAAAATCGAATTAGGAAGACCAACCAACATTGCCGACGCACTGCAGTTCCATTGATTCTGAACCCATCCAACCAACGAAACCAGTTACTGTATAGGACGCGAATGCTGCCTTCGCGCGCGCCTAACTTTTTTTTTTTGTAATATCATTTAATGCAAAGTGACCATGGTTGTCGATGCAAAACGGATACGTCAGCTTCATTTTCTTAGAGCTATATTTTGGCCCTTCTTGGCAAGGGTCCTCTTCAGGCTCAAGAGGACCCTTTCCAAGAAGGGCCAAAATTTAGCTCTAATAAAATATAGCTGACGTATCCGGTTTGGATAGTCAAACTCGATTCGCAGTCGGCTTGGGCTGAAGAAATATCTATAAAGTGAGCATGCAATGCAATAACTGAGCAGGACAATGGAATTCTTAAAGTTTGTAGTTTTTCCTGCATCTCTAGATCCTGGGTGCATGCCAGGATACCGCAAAACAGTATCAACCACTTAACACTGACCTTTTATTATTTTTTCAGATGGATGCGCCTTGTTTCGCGCTTTCTTGAAGCGGGAATTTAGTGACGAAAATCTGGATTTCTGGATCGCTGTGGACAAATACAAGAAACTTCCAGATGACAAACTTCTGGACAAAGCCATCAGGATTTACGAGGAATATATTGCCGAACAGTCAACACGGGAGGTAGGTTATTTCTTTTGGTCAGACCCGTCGTACCTATTCTGTAATGCCACTACGGCCTACTTCCGTCAACTCTTAAAGGACCCCTCGCACTATTTACTCTTCAACTTACAGTATTTTAAAATATTTGAATACTTAACTAGGCTGTGCTTTCAACAAATAACCCACGGTTTTTGCCTGTTTTAAGCCTTTTCCGAGACCCGTTGACTTGTAAGGAAAATAGGGAAACAATTTACATAACCAGTTTTTCTGATAGAAAAAATTCTCGCAGACAACCGTCGACAGCGTGGCGTGATACGCATCGAGCAAAACACGGCAAGTGAGGAAATCAGCGTGGTTTTGTTAGAGGGGTTAGAATGGACCGTACGAAATTGGGGTCTCCGAGTTTAGAAAAATATCGAGTGATTAGGTTGCGTTAGTATTATAGGTAAGACAGGTCTTTTGACCCTGAAGATCCGAATACGCCCTATTCCAGTCCACCGACCCAAGGGGACTAGTTTCTGTTGACCTCTACTGTCTCATCTCACAATCAATATTCGTGTAGACACTGAGCGTGTTCGAATCCAGACGCCCGAAAACTTCACATAAAACTAAGTAAGTAAGTAATTTATTTATTACCCGCCATTTCGGAAAGGCGGAGTAAATGAAGAAAGTAAACAAAACACATACAAACACAGAAAAAGACACTTAATTTTTAATCTTCGGTCAGGAAACAGTGGACGACGTCGTGTGCTGATTGGGCCCTGTCGTCCATGATTTTTGACAGCGATGAGGAAAGATCCAAAAGGGTAGCACTTGCATCTTGAATTTTGAACTTCTCCGTCAATGTATGGTTATGACATAATTTCGATAAGTGGAGCAGGTGCTTTGCATATTTAAAATAACATGATCTCATCTTTTTAATCTCCTTCTTTCGCAGAACATGAGTGACGCCAGAACGAAATAGTATAGAAGGAGCGCAGAAGGTGCTATACAAACTTCCCAAAGCTTTACGATTATAGCGCCCCCGGTTGGGGACGATGCGCCCATAGGCATAACTGTGCAATTAGTGTTACGAAAGTGCAGAAAGTTTGCCAAAATTCACAGATTTTGCGTCAGCAGCAAAATAGCAACAATTTAGAGGAATGACTTTCAGCCTGTTGACACGGGTCTGAAAAATCGGCCGATGCTCTATTATTTTCATGCATAATTAGCGGCTGAACTTCGGGGCGCATTTTCATCGCGGCCACCTACGGGGCTTTATAAATCCTCTGGAATGTGATCTTTGATGACTCTGAGGACAGTAAACAGACTGTTATTTGCGGAATGAGGTCAAACTTGAGCAGTTCCAGGTCATTTGAGTTTAAACTTCAAACCCATTCTGCCAAGTTAAACTAACAAACTATCTAGTAGATTTAACTGAAAGACATGTAAACTCGTTTGTACCGTGCTTTATCCGTTCGCTTAATATTTCCTAGTAGCGTTTATTGGTATTATTTGTCACTGACTATTTTCTGTGTTTTATTTTGTCGAATGCTAACTTGCTAGCTAGTTTTACTATTCTGGTTAACAAACGATATCTGTTTTTACGCTGAAATCAGCCTGATGATAATCAAACCTTAGCTTATTACCTTCGGCTGGTGACGTAATTAAAGAAATAGGGAATCCGATTAAAATTGATGTTGCAGAATATATATTCGGATATATTTCTATATAGAGGCGAGCGGCCAGCGAGGCGCCGGACGCGTTTACACTTATAAACTGTTCTATGGACAACCAGGTCCGTCGATAAATGGAAAACATTGACATCACGAGCCACAGATAATCGGCTAAAGTTTAGTCAACACCCCGCACCTACATCAAGTTTTCGAATTCCAGGTGAACCTCGACTCCGCAAATCGCCGTCAATTACAGAAAACCTTCTCATCTATCAGCGAAGAAACAGTAAACAGAGACATCTTCAGTCAAGCCCAGAAACGAATAGAGGGAATGCTGCGAAACGATGCTTTCCCACGCTTCCTCCAATCTCAACTGTATAAGGACCTTCTCGACCCCGCCCATGGGAGCGCCCCTCCCCCCTCCTTGTTCAGCTTGTGAGAGTTCCTAAGACATCATGAGCGATCTCAATCCCCCCAATCTGATATGGTGAATATCGTGTGATATAACAACGGCTAAAGACTTCAAATGAACATCGGTTGACTGAAATAAGCTCCGACAATACTAGCAACACTAGACAATATGAAAACTTCGCAGCGATCCTGGCGGTGTCCCATGGAAGCTCTCTGACCCTGTGGATCTGCCCGAGCATAATCAATCACTAGTGCAACGTCAAAAAGTAACAGTGTTGACAGCTCGATCGATTTAGTCGAAACTACAAGCAGTGTTAGGATCTCTGGTACAATTGTAGTAAAGCCGGTACTTTTTTTTGTCGGTACTGCATTAAGGAGAAAGCCTACATCTGGAACGATCGGAAAAGATCGATCAATTAAAGAACACCCGAGCTTCGAGGTTTATTTCGACGGTGCTCATGTGAAACATAGTAAAGCTGATAAACTTTGCTTTATTTTTGTTCAACTATGAAGTTTAGTCACTAATATTGGCAGATTTCTCCAAGCTGACCTTTTGATTGGTATATTTGCAATGGCTACGATCGCACCAATGAGAGTGAAAGTTGTCAGCGATTGGTCGGACAGTCGTCACGCTCGTTCCAGGACAGCCTCGATTGGACAATGCCAGGAGAACCGAAACGTCCCTACGGTGAAAGTTTAACAGTCCAATCCTACCCTGGGATTCATCCAAAGTAGTACTCCTTTCCTTTATGAAATGTCTGATTTTTTGAGAAATATCAACATACATTTTTATTGTACGGTTACAAGCTTTCAAATGCATTCTTTACAAGTTAGATTTATCCCCGAGAGGTCACACCACTCTCGATTTTGGTGTACATAAAGTGACGGTCGGAAACGGGTGCCCCGAAACGGTTTACATCAAGTGCCAGAGTGGGTAATACCCCGATTACCCTCCCCCCCCCCCCACCCCGCAGATAGTAGAGCTGCGTTTTCAGCTCTTAGCGTGCTATGCTCGAATCGTAACACGTTGCGCTTTCACCCGTTTTAGCGCTCTTGTTTTGTATAAGAGGACCCGGAATAGGGTTTGGTACTCTACCGACTATGTTCGTCCTTGGGTTCGGTATTGAACCCGAACGAAACAAGGGAGCTAAAAACGCTTGAAGTCACAGAACAAGGAACCCCTGTTAGGTTGGGCACTGGATGCACTCCGTAAAAATGACTTGTGACGAACACGGGTTGAGAATCGGGAGTCTTAGGTTTCGAATGCTGTACCAGAACTTATAACGAAAAACTACAGTTCACCAACAACGGACGGAAGTTACAGAACCCTCGTTCCACTTCACAGATAAAACTTGTCTTTATTCAAATAATGCATAAAACGGACACATCAGTTACGATGCTTTAGCAGCAATATTTAGGCATTTCTTGCCAAAGGTCCTCGTCAGGCTGTCAATCTTCAGGGTCAACATCGGGGAAGGAAACAAACTTGCAATTGTCATTTCCTTCCCCGACGTTGACCCTGAAGATTGACAGCCTGATGAGGACCCTTGCCAAGAACGGCCTGTCGCTGCTAAAGCATCGTAGCTGACGTATCCGTTTTATGCATTAGTTGAATATATGTTTCAAAGTCAGCTTGGCCCAAGGAATATTTATAAGGATTTTCGTGAACGGTCCTGTGTGTATATTCGTCAATCCAATTAAACAAGTAACAAATTATCACCTGATCATCAGCTTCTCCAACTCCGTCCTAAATTCTTCCTCTTTCGTGATTTTTTCAAGTTGGTTCAATTCCAACTTTTTTCCTGCGGCAACTTCAGCTTTCATTTTTTGTATTTGCTCTATTTTCTGAAAAAAATCGGTGGTTAATAATAAGCAGGTGTATATCCGAAGAGATGTTGCTATTTATAGTTGCGCATTTTGTCTCTGGTTCCTGATCCGTGTTCTGTGTTCACAGTTGTCTGGTTTGGGTAAAAAACGGTGTTTTGCTTACGCTGCTCCGTGTTTCATGTTTTGCGCTGTTCTGACGTAAACACAAATTTAGGATCCTAAGCATATCGTAAGCGGAAACTCTGCGAAATTGCAAATTATATTCCCAAATTATATTCCAAAACGACCACACTTTAGGATCCAGCTTTATCCTCCAAACTTCTGCAATTCTTTTTTTTCTATCTGTGAATCTCTCTGCAATTTTCTATCTGAACAGTGATAAAACATGCTAGGAGAGCAAGTCAGTGTTTTGCAAAACAGACAGCAGAACAGAGAACACAGAACAGCTTATAAAAACGGGAAAATGAGAAACAGCGTGTTCCGTGTTTTGACAAAAACGGGAAAAATATAAAACAGAGAGAAAACAGTGAACAGAACAGAGATAAAAAACGCAACTTATGTATCTATGTATACAGTATACATCACCAAAGCACTCAAAGATGCAAGCTACTTTTTAACCCATTCCATCTAGGAAGAAGATTTTTTACACCCGATTGGCTTTTATTTATTTTTAATGTTTATTTTTTTATCTCGTCCATATACTACATTACTGAAAGCTCAGTGTATTTTTTTCCTTTTCTTTGTCTGTACTGCGCTATTTTCTTCTTCTTAAGCGCGTAAATAAAATTTCATCATCATCAACTGTAAGCTTTAATAGTGCCACGTATGTCGCCTCAAAGTAACGACAAAAGTAAGCTCGGTATCAGATACCACTGTAACTACGAAAAATACTACAGACCGCGGTATCAGGTACCATGGCATCTGCAATAACGAAACTATTAAGTCCAAAGTCGGGTCAACTTTTAACTGAAATTCTTTTTACGAACAAGGCTAGTCGCGATTGGCTGGATGGATATGAGTTTGCTGCTCCTCGGGGAGGAGTCACGTGATGACAATTGAAAGGTGGCTCCGCCTCGGAGGAGGAGCCAGTGAGTCAGAAGGTTAACTTCCGAAATCGATGTTGATATCGTAAGATAACTGACCTTTGATCATAGGAGGATATGCATAACACACCTGTTCGAGAAAAGTTATTAGTTGAGTTTTTACAGATACCATGGTATCTGTTACCAAGGTAGCTGAATCTCCAGTTAGTCGTTTTTGCAGTTACTGCGGTATCTGATACACGGTTGCTCTGCAAAAACGACTATTGGCGAATTGCACTTTTCGAAGTCATCCCATAAGACCAAACTGATATCCAGTCACGTCACTAAATGCTAAACTTATTCTCACCAATTTGAAAAAAATTGATGAAAGGGAGATGACTTTTCAGACACCACGATCAGTTACCACGGTCTGTCCGTGGCTGAATATCAGATACCACGCTAACTGCAAAAACACCTTTTGACCGTGGTATCAGATACCACTGACTACCACCGTAACTACGAAACGACTTTAGACTGTGGCACATGCCATCGTATCTGCAAAACCGCAACTATTATAAGTTATTTGGTTGGCATTGGCATGAGGACGGTTTGCCGGAAGTGCAACCGAAATATCCGAATTTATACTTATCCCTCGCACATCATCTTAGAGGGATAATTAGCTGATCAATAAAAAAAACAAGAGCTACGACCTCATATGGCACTTGTACGAGTAGGCTGTACAAGAAAGTAGATGAGAACGTCACAAAATACACCCGCCATCCAAAAATGCGGTTCGGAAATAGAAATAGCATATTTAGTTTCACTCATTTCTGAGCACTTCCGGCATCGTCTCGATTATCTGTAGCAAATGCACATGACTGTTCAAACTTTCATCCACCACCTAACGCATCTTCTTTTATACCATCTATCAAGTTTCACTCGAATCTGAGCATTTTAGGAAAATTCCGGTACCCCCCCCCCCCCCCCCCCGGGGGTGGTGGTGGGGGGGGGGGGGGGGGGGTGACACTGAACGTCCGAGGCGATAGCTCACCAGACAAGTTTCATTCAAATCCGATCACCCGTTCAAAAGTTATGCACGCCACTAGATTCCTGACTCCCCATCCACCCACTCCCCCCACGATGGTCGGGTCGGGGAAACGACAGTTCTCAAGTCAATCTTGGCTGTTCAATCAACGACCGTTCTTAAGTCAAGATAATTCGGGTCGCTAATATGCCTGCAAAGTTTCCTTGTCGTTTTACATCTGGAACTATTCTAACTCACGACTACCGGAATTCCAGGAAACCCCCTCCAACTCCCCCCACAGAGCCCCGAAACCATCTGGCTCCGTCATATTCATGTAGGCCTAATGCTTGTTCCATCCATTAAGTTTCGTCCCAATCCCTCTGCTTTTAGAGTTTCCTGAGTCCCCCCCCCCCATCCCCACAGGTATCGGACCCAACCCGGACGTGACACTGAACGTCCGAGGCGATAGCTCACCAGACAAGTTTCATTCAAATCCGATCACCCGTTCAAAAGTTATGCATGCCACTAGATTCCGGACTCCCCATCCACCCACTCCCCCCACGATGGTCGGGTCGGGGAAACGACTGTTCCCAAGTCAATCTGTTCGGATCCCTGACATACCTGCCAAGTTTTATCGCCCTAGGGCATCAGGAAGTATGCCGAACTCGCGGGATCGCTAGAAATCCGGACCCCCACCCCAACTCCCCCACAGTGCCCTGATCCGGTCCGGTTATGTCAATGACGTGTCTAGGACCTGTGCTTGTTTTCTCAACCAAGTTTCATCCCGATCCCTCCACTTTAAGCGTTTCTCAAAATTTCCGGTTCCCTCCTCCAACTCCCCCAGTGTCATCGGATCCGGTCCGGATTTAAAGTGAGATGTCTGAGACACGAGGTCATCCTAAATATCAATTTTCATCAAGATCCGATCACCCGTTCGCAAGCTAAAAATACCTAAAATTTTGGCTTCACCCTCCCTCCACTCCCCCCCCCCCCCCCAGATGGTCGAATCGGGGAATTGACGATTTCCTATTTAATCTGGTCGGGTCCCAGACATGCCTGTCAATTTCCATCGTCCCAGCACATCAGGAAGCACAGAAATCGCGGGATCACTACAAATTCGGACTTCTCCCCCCCCCCAACTCCCCCAAAGTGAGCGGATCCGTTCCGGTTATATCAGTCACGTATCTAGGACTTTTGCTTGTACTTTCCACCAAGTTTCATCCGGATCCCTCCACTCTAAGTGTTTTCCAAGATTTCCGGTTTCCCCCTCCAACTCCCCCCCACTGTCACCGGATCCGGTCGGGATTTGAAATGGAGGGTCTGAGACACGAAGTCCTTCCATATATCAAGTTTCATTAAGATCCGATCACCCGTTCGTAAGCTAAAAATATCTAATTTTTCATATTTTTTCCGGATTCCCCCTCCCTCCACTCCCCTCCAGATGGTCGGATCGAGGAAGCGACAATTTCTAATTTAATCTGGTCCAGTTCCTGATACGCCTGCCAAGTTTCATCGTCCTAGCTTATCTGGAAGTGCCCGAACTAGCAAAACCGGGACCGACAGACCGACTGACGGACAGAAATTACAATCGCTATATGGCACTTGAGTAAGCTCAAGTGCCATAAAAACCCGAAAATCACGATTTTCTATTTCTTTGGCATTCAGTCCTAACAGAAGAGCTTAAAGTTCAATGGGCATATCAGACTACCCCAATCTCACTCTGTAACAACCTAGGAACAATGCTTACCCCCTAGATCAGCAGCTTTTTAAACAGTTTCCTCTCTATGATATTTCAAAGCGTAATTTTTTTGGGCCAGTACATGCTCAATTTACTAGCTTGGACAAAGATAAAAGTGATGTTTCTTATAATACTTAGTAGATCTTTATTTTATGCACAAATCAGCTTGTATAATTCAGATTTGAATAGGTTACTTGTTTTTGAATGATTTTTGTAGTTATGTTATTTTTTATAAGCTTATTGCATATTCTGGTACGTTTTATAAAGCAAGTTAATCAAGCTTCACAACATTGTTCCACAAAGAAGAAGTTTTAATAGGCACTTTAGGCCATGGAACTTCTGATGAAACACTAGAACAATCAGGTAAAGTGCATCTGCGGCTTGACTTTGGTGACATCTCAAATATATCCTTTTCTATCAAGCATTGCTGGGAGTTTCTGAATTTCTTGCCATGATATCCCAGCTCCTAAGATTTAATTCGCCGAAATCTCAGAGAGGTAAAGACAAGGGATAAAAAGAAAACGGCCGATTTTCGTAGCGCCTTCT
Source organism: Branchinecta lynchi (assembly GCA_023053575.1). NCBI lineage: Eukaryota > Metazoa > Arthropoda > Branchiopoda > Anostraca > Branchinectidae > Branchinecta > Branchinecta lynchi. The sequence goes on along the minus strand of JAKZAP010000019.1, from coordinate 16,701,631 downwards.
AAAGAAAGTCGGAAATGTTTATTTGTGAAGCATTTAATACAAAGTAAAGCATTAGAAGTGTCCATTGTGCTTTAAAGAAGTCGGTTTGCATTACCGTTTGGGGTATGGAGAGCCGGCCGCACGGACAAGACGGTTAGCACACATAAGCGACTTCGATGTAAATAATTTCATTCTGCATACCCTAGGGACCGGCAGGTCACAGCCTTCGACAGACCACTCATCTCTGCCGTTTTACTAACTCTCGCTACAGTATCGACACAAGAGTTGCGCTTTTGCAGATACCATTGGTATCTGTTACCACGGTAACTGATCTGCAATTAGTCGTTTTTGCAGTTACCGTGGTATCTGATATACGGTTGCTCTGCAAAAACGACAATTGCCGAAACTGCGCTTTTCGAAGTCATCCCGAAAGAAAAACAGATATTCAGTCACACCACTAAGTGCCAAGCTTGGTATCTGTTACCACGGTAACTGATCTGCAATTAGTCGTTTTTGCAGTTACCGTGGTATCTGATATACGGTTGCTCTGCAATAACGACAATAGCCGAAACTGCACTTTTCGAAGTCATCCCGAAAGAAAAACAGATATGAAGTCACACCACTAAGTGCCAAGCTTCTTCCCTACCAATTTGACAAGAACTGATGAAAGTGAGATGACTTTTTCAGATACCATGACAAGTTACCACGGTCGGACCGTGGTATCTGGTTACCTGTTACCACGATAACTGCCCAGATACCACGATACGACCAAAAACGCCTTTTGACTGTGGTATCAGATACCAAGATGACTGCAAAAACGACTTTAGACCGCGGTATGAGATACCATGGTATCTGCAAAAACGCAACTAATGTAAACTCAACTGACTTCGACAACCACTTCAACAACTCAAACAATGTGAACAGGGGAGGGGGTGATATTTTGGGGAGGAATTTAAGTTAGTGTTGTTGTGTTGTGTTTTAAGGCAGATCATCTGAAGCTTTCATGGAAGCAGAGGAAAGTATACTGGAAATTCTTCGAATGTTCAGGTTAGTATTTCCGAGTAGAGAATAAAAATGTGGTGCAAGTCATGTGTGAAAATTAAAGTATACCTCGCACCACTTACTGTATAATGTTTGGGTAGGATAGGAGTGTTTGAGTGAGGAAAGCTGATTTGGAGTCTCACTAAGTGTATGTAGAAAAAAAAAAAAAAAAAAAAAAAATTGATCACTAGATCTTGATAATTTGATGTCCGTCTTACACAGGTGACCTGTTGTCACATATTGAGACGGGCTATTGGTTTAAGAATATGTTCAATATGTTGTAGAAATGTTGAAGAAATAAATTCCTTCCTTGTTCCAATATCCAATGCTATTTGAATACTGGAAAACCAGGCTCTACTTTCAACAAATTATCCACGGCTTTGGCTGTCTGAAGGCTTTTCCAGGCTCCTTGACTTGTAGCAAAAACTCGGCAAAATTCAGAAAACCGGTTTGTGCATGAATAGCATGATCCGCGAACACTCGTCGGTAAAATAATGCGCATGGTAAAATAGTGAATCATGACAAGTCAAAATATCAGTGAGGTGTCGTTAGCGGGTTTAGAATGTCATTAAATTATCTGTTAATTAAATTAATTAAATAAATTAATTAATTGTCATTAAATTAATTGTATTTTCATTAATGAACGAAATTACGGAAGTAGGTTGCATTAGCATTACAGGTACCACGGATCCTTTGAGAAATAGGACAGTTGAGACTATGAAAGGTTCGGAGAATGTGTGAGGGTGTCTAATGAAGATTGACTGAGTATAAGTCGTTAATTGGAAGATGTGAGGAGTCTGGCAAGTTTCCTTAGGGTCGCTTTGCAACATCAGAAACTGCGCCTTTGGTAGGTTATTAATGATGTCTGACTTTGTTTTTGTTTTTTTGCCGTTTGTTACTGGTTTTGTTCATAGAGCGCTTTTAATTTTTTGTGCAATAAACTTTATCTCATCTTACCTTTCGCAATCCCGAGATTTGCTTCTCTCTTTCTTTTTCCGCTGGAGTCATTTCGCTTTTTGGTTTCTCGCTAGTTAACCGTGTTGCCTCGATTGGCTGTCCGACAGCAGGGGGCGGGGCCATATCTTCTTCACCACTTGAGGCTCCGCCTTCGTCTCCACCCTTCTTTCGCGAGCCTCGCTTCTTCTTCTTACCGGCAGCGCCCGGTGGGTTAGATACGGGAGGGGCTGTGAAAGACGTTTAGTTAATTGCATAAGCTCAACTGAAAACAAGAGCTGGAAGCTCATATGGCCATTGCAAGGCTGGGTTAGATGGAAGTGATGGTCAAAAGCATTTTTTTTCCCTTTTCCGTTAAGATGTGCCAAACTTGATAGGCTGGATCAGAGGTATTTTATAAGTAGTGAACTGATAGACAAAAATGCTCATCAGCCGGGATTTGAACCCAGGACCCTCTGCTTACAAGGCAGTCGGTCTACCAACCGAGCTACCCAGGGGCTTGTGAACAGAGTTTTGCCTACGGGCGGGATCACTGTTCCTATGGCCGGCTTCTACCAGACTATTGTAGTGGTTCGCGAACTCCGTTCACAAGCCCCTCGGTAGCTCAGTTGGAAGAGCGACTGCCTTGTAAGCAGAGGGTCCTGGGTTCAAATCCCGGCTGAGGAGCATTTTTGTCTATCTGTTCACTACTTACAAAATGTTTCCCTCTCAAGGGCGTCTTCTCCATTAAAATTATATATTTGGTTTTATTTGGTTTTTACCATGAGACCCCGTCTTGTGGGTCCTGGTATGTCTACGTGGCTCCGACAATGGATTCCTAGACTTCTAAATTATATTCGAAAAATAGATTATGGTTTATTGGTCACGGTACAAGTCCCTTGTGTAAAGTGCTATCTATGTATGGATCAGAGGATAGAAGTCATGGTCAAATTTTTTTTTTTTTTTTTTTTTTTCGTTTGAGATGCGCACTTTAAGGGGGCTAAAAATTAATTTCTAAGTAAAACCCTTGAGGCAAAAAGGATCATGGGCTCATGGCAATCGTGAAATAGTAAATTTTGCTTAAATTTTTTGTTTGTACTTTGCGATTAAGATGAGTTCTTTAAGGGATAGTCGGACCGGAGAGTGACGATGTCTAACCCAACGATCAAGTTTCTAATGCTCCAGCATAGTTTTATCGTCCTAGCACATCTGGAAGTACCTTAACTCACGATCACCGGAATTCTGGACACCCCCTACAGCTCCCCCTCCCCCTCGGTACCCGAATCCGGTCCGGTTCTGTCACTGATGCACCTGGGACTTGTGCCTGTACTTCCCACCAAGTTTCATCCTGATAGCTCCACTCTACGCGTGTCACAAGATGTCCGGTTCTCCCCTCCGACTCTCCCCCCCCCCCCCCCCCCCCCCCCGCCTCCAGTTTATCGGATCCTGTCCGGACTTGAAATAAGACATGCCGAGACAGGAGGTCTTTCAAGATATCAAATTTCGTTAAGATCCGATAATCTATTCGAAAGTTATGCATGCTACTAATTTCCGGATTCTGCCGTGTCCCCCTTCCAAGCGACTGTTTCCAAGTTAATCTGATCGGGTCCCTGAGATGCCTGTCAAGTTTTATCGTCCTAGCCCACCTGGAAGTACGTTAAACTACGGATCGCCGGAATTCCGGACCCCCCCCCCCCCCTCTCCAACTCCCCCGCAGTGTCCGAATCCGGTCCAGTTCTGTCAGTGACGTATCTAGAGCTTGTGCTTGTTCTTACCACCAAGTTTCATTCCGATCACTCCAGTCTGACAGTTTCACATGATTTCCGGTCCGCCCCTCCTACTTCCCTCCAGATTCATCGGATCCGGTCCGGACTTGAAATGAGACGTCTGAGACACAAGATCTTTCCAAATACCAAGTTTCAATATAATCCGATCACCCGTTGGAAAGTTATCGATGTCCCTATTTTCCGGATTCCACCACCTCCCCCACCCCCTACGATGGTCGGATCGGGCAAGTGACTATTTCCAAGTTAGTTTGGTCGGGTCCCTGATATGCCTGCCAAGTTTCATCGTCCTAGCATATCTGGAAGTACCCTAACTCGCAAACACCGGACTGACCGACCGACAGACCGACGGAAATGTGATCGGAATATGGCACTTGGCCGGAAGGCAAGTGCCATAAAAAAAACTGAAAAAATGAACAAAATATGAAAATATATTAAAGAAAATCTACTGGCACCATCTTCTCTCGCCAATTTCTTTCTTTCTCTCTAGGAAGAAGCGAAATTCGCCCACTGGAAACTTGACTCGAAGCGATTGTCGGTTCGTTTTATAAATTTCGCCTCTGGGCTGGATAAAAAAAAAATAGATCCAGCCCAGCCCAGAAGATAGCCTTCGCGCTGTTTTTGCGTACCGAATTCCACAGTATGATGCGAAATTCACCACATTGAAAACATGAAATGTTGATAAAGACTTAACTTGACTTTGCAAATTTCGCTTCGGAGCAGGATAAAAGTTGGACCTTCGAGCTTTTTAATAATAATAATAATGCTAAATATTTCTTCAGCCCAAGCTTACTGCAAATCATATTTGACAGTTCAAAACGGACACATCAGCTGAATTCTATTAGAGCTATCTTTCGGCCCTTCTTGGCAAGGATCCTCTCCAGGGTCAAGCTGGAAAATGAACATCAGCTCTAAAAATGACCAGGCAAGAAGAGAGAAATAAAGGTTATTCACTAACAATTCAAATCACGATATTTTCCGACCTTATTATACTTTCCGAAAAAATGCAACAAAAATTCAAACACCTCACCTAATCCTGGGGGTAGGCGGTTCGCTCGCTCAACAACTCCATTCACAGTTCTCGTTAGCATCGGAGGTGCTGCACCTGGCGGTCGATTTCGGGCGCTAGGTGGCACATATGCCTGCTTGGAGGCTAAAATAAAAATACGGTCACGGTTAGTCTTCTGGGGGCTTGGGGCGTTTTGGGTAAAACAACAAAAAGGCATGAAACTGCAAAGTCCAATGCGACAAAATTCAAATTTCAACATTCAGGACAGCATCAATACAATTCTTCGTGCATCTTCAGGTCTCCTTAGTCCTTACCCTCCACCAGCCCACACAATTCTTATCCAGTTTTTTAGTAGTTAGTGGACAATAAAAGGAAGACCAAAAATACACTCCGTCCCAACTACAACAATGACCTACGGCATCTAAACAACTGATTAGAAGGATAAGACAACCCTAGCACAAACTCACCAAAGATCCAACTGACGAAATCGCAAGTAATGTCAACGGAGCGTTACCTGAAATCTTTTGTTCCCTATTTTCTAAAGCATTTTAACGAATCTGAATTCCGAATTTAAACTGATATATTTTGCAGTTATGTTTTTGTATCGTAGATATTTTGAAATTGTAACACATATGTGACTATCTGACCGTGTATCCAATGTGACCATCCACCAATATTTCTGAGAAAAGATAACATGGAATTAAACATAAATATTCCTTCAGCCCAAGCTGACTGCGAATCATAATTGATGGTGCAAAACGGATACGTCCGCTGAATTTCATGAGAGCTACATTTCGGCCTTCTTGGCAAGTGTCCTCTTCAGGCTCAAAGCCGCTCAAGTTGGAAAAACGGACTGTGAGAAAACCAATGGTTGTGGCCGAAATATAGCTCTAATAAAATTTAGCTGACATATCCGTTTTGCACCATCAAATACGAACACGAAATATTATTAATATCATCACGTCCTCACGCTTGAAAGACGACTGGAAACACTTCTTAGACGCCTTGGAAGCCTGTGGCGGGTCTAAGGTAACACCAAAGATGACCAGAATTACTTACCTTGGGGTATGGCCGATTCAATTCCGGCCACTTTCTTGGCACTGATGGCTTTTTCGGGGAAGAGCCCCGCAGGTACAGGTTGGAGGACGACTTGGTTCAATTCGTCACTAGCGTCAATTCGGTGCTCGAACTGCAGACTTCCGGAGTAATGCCAAATTTTGAACCTAACTCAGAACGAAAATTATTAATAGTACTATTAACAGCTAACGTAATAAAAAAAAAAAAAAAAAAGCAAAAAGCCATCTTGGTCTTCGTCTGAAGATACAACTGGGATTCAAAAACGGAAATTCCAATATTCCAAGTTTTATTTAAATTGATGCATTCGTTTGACCCCTACGCGAGCCTGAAGGTTTCCGGCAATCTCTGTTGTGCTCTAGTATGACGTTCAGAATATCTACGGCCGTCCTAAGAACGCAAAATTCTACATGACGCGAAATTCTGAATCTCAATACAAACGAGGTACGACAAATCAAAGGGAAATGCCAATATTTGAAAATCCATTACTCGTGAACAGCTGAAGAACGAAGGAACGCAGTTTTATCGGGTCTTCAAGTCTCTTAAAGGAAATAAGTACCTAGATTACATCTGTTACATCTCTTATTCGATACTTTAAAGGACCCATCTTGCTTATTCTGTCTTTTATAATGTCCCTAGCTCCCTTATGGAATTGTAAGCTTCTAAAATCCCCACCTTTCTCCACTGTTTCTTTTTGTTCCTACGAATTTTAGCGCTTTTTCGGCCATACCAAGTTTTACCTGTTACACAACGCAAGTTTGCCAGAATCTTCAACGTTCGCTAACAACTCTTTCAAACTCAAGTATGGCAATCCTGTGCTTAGACTTCTTTTATTTGCTTCGTTTTCCCACTTTTTAACTACGGCGCGTTCAGTTTTGAAATGTATTGCGCCCAGCCGCCGCGATGGAGAGCAGGAAGGCTGGACAGGATCGACAAGCGCTGACCAGAAAATTGCTAAATCCAGGTGAAAAGTAATGGTATTTTCGATAAACATTTTTTCTGATCCATTTCATAATAAAACATCATGTCTAGTAATAGTTTTGCTTCAAGGTTATTACAAAATTACTTAACAATGAAAAGCAGGATAGTATGTTCTTCAACGACATTTCGTCCCTTCTTGAAAAAGGTCCTCTTACGGCTGTTGCAGGAGGAAATGAACATGTTGCGATTTTTGTCACAGGCTATTCCAAGCTGTGGGTACGCCTGATATCTGGCGTAGTTGATCAAGAAAATATGGACTGGGACTTGCGAAGATTTGCTTACCAAAAGAGTCTACAGTTAACATTGTTTTAGACGAGCTCTGCAGAGGCCGATGGGTAGCAAAGTGTTCCAAGAGTTGGGTCGGTGGGTAGATTTCTAAAGGTTGCCATGGAGCACCGTGAATGTTTTATTGTCGGTTGATGTTGCGGTAGGGTTAGTATTAGTTTGTTTGATAGTTATTTAGATATTATAATTGTTAGTTGAGTGTTGCATATTTGGACTGGTACAGTTGGGAGTGCTTATTTATTTTTATATTGTTGTCCAGCCATGACCCAAAGGGCTGTCTTGGGAATACATTCATTCATTCATATTTTACGCATTGTGTTAGATTATTACTGAAATGATTAATTGATAGACCGTATACATATTTATTTACGTATTTCCCTCAGAACTGAGGAGTACAAAATAATGTATAAAACAGAACTATGCCTAAACCATCTGGTCCATTCAATGACACATACATACCATAAAAAATACACAAGATTTCTACAACTAAATTACAATTATTTACCCACTATATTATTCACAGAATCACAGATATGGTCATCTTTGTCATCTTGATCACGGTCATCTTTTTCTTCAAAGTTTATATTTTAGTGTGATTATGTTTGACGTAAAGAATTCGGCGCATGCGCTGTCAAAGATATCTTTTATAAATAAAAGTCTACTCTACTCTACTCCACTTACCCGTTATTCACTCGAAGTCTCGGAGCAGTCGTTGCCGTGATGAAATGTTCGCCATCTGCCAGCCAAATAAGGTTCGTCGTGTCGGGAATATCCGTTTTCAAGATTTCTTTATGAGCTTTGACGTCCCAGATCTCCACTTTGCCGGGAATATTTCCAAATCCACCAAGAAGAAGCAGTGTGTTGCGAGTTAAGGAAGTAAAAGCACTATTCGGTAATGATAAACAAGAGTACAGGTTTCGATTGGATCCCAAAGAGGAATCATATTTGAAAATGCAAAACGGATAAGTCAGCTACCTTTTAACCGAACTATACTTCGGCCCTTCTTGGCAAGGGTCCTCTTCAGGCTGAAGCAACTTTGGCGCCACCACGGCCAAACAGCACCAGCCAACCAATTTCGAGAGAAGAAGTTCACAAAGTCAGATCCCTTAGGAAGAATCTTTAAATGTTTTCCCCAGAAATCATTTTCTAGCTTGAGCTGTTTTGAGCCCGACGAGGACCCTTGCCAAGAAGGGCTGAAATATAGCTCAGTTAAAATGTAGCTGACTTATCCGTTTTGCACCGTAAAATATGATTCGCAGTCAGCTTGGGCCGAAGTCTCATCTAGTCGAATCTACCAAAGCGGAATATTTGCCGATCTTTATAATACAGACAATCGGGTGTTGCAGAGGGTCGTCTTGTGCAGAATCCCATTAGCGGTCATCCTAACATACTCCTAAAGCAGATCCACACGTATTTCTGTCATCCCGAAAATGAAACAAGAAAATGGAAAATAAAATGGAAAAATGAATAAGTTCATTTTCCAGTGCTGAGCGGCTTGAGCCTGAAGAGGACCCTTGCCAGGAAGGCCGGAAATATAGCTCTAATAAAATGTAGCTGACATATCCGTTCTGCATTGTAAATACGAATACTTTCCAGTACAAAGCAGATCGGACAATAAAGTAAAGTTCGTTCGGACTCATTAGTTGCTTTTATGCAGATACCACGGTCTAAAGTCCGTTAATTGTAAAATCATTAACTGTAACAAAATTGTAAGATTACATGTATATGTTTCAAAGTCAGCTTGGGCACGAAGAATATTTGAATTCGGCTTGGCGGTAAACCGCTAAATAAGTCCAAGGTAAAAAAAACGAAACAATGGCGGAATGCGGGATTTCGGAAGCTTGTAATTCCAGAAGGGAGCTTGAGAGTAGAAAAGGCAGAATAAGTAAGAGGGGTCCTTTAAAGGTTAACTTCCGACATCGAGGTTGATATCGGAAAATAACATCGAGACGGCCATTGAAAATGATCCATCTGTGCCGAAGGAGACGTTGGTTATGAAAAATATCTACCAAGCGCAGCGAGGCTGATACTTTTAAATGACTGTTGAGCTTGTGACTCCTATATCAAGGGAGAAGGACACATGTTAACGGGTTTACCTTATTTGGACAGAACCGTTAATAAATATTCTTTGAGCCCAAGCTGACTTTGAAAGATTTATTCAAACAATGTTTACAACGGATACGTCAGCTACAATTCTTCGTCAGCGATATTTCGGCCCTTCTTGGCAAGGGTCCTCGTCAGGCTGTCAATCCTCTGGGTCAACTTCGGGAAAGGAAACAAACCTCTAATCATTACAGGTTTGTTTCTTCCCCGAAGTTGACCGGTAATCATTACAGGTTTGTTTCCTTCGCTGATGAAGAATCGTAGCTGTGAACGAAGAATCCGTTGTAAGTATTGTTTGAATACAAGCCGAATTTGTCACTCGCGCAACGCAAACCTGCAACAAGCTCCATGGTCGCCTACAACTCTTTCTCACATTTTCGAAATCACAATTGAAAGTACCAACATGAGAAGTTTCAAAGTATTATTTTTCTTTTGGAATACATTGTAGGACATCAGGTCTATTTTCTGTTTTGAACGTCTTTTGTTTTGTTTGGTTTTCCCTTTTTTACCCACGCCGTGTTCTATTATCAACTGTCTTGCGCACATCCGAAGCGTTGGAGTGTCCGAGAGCGGGAAGGCTAGACGGAGTCGACAAGCAGTAACAAGAAAATCAATAATTCCATGTGGAGTATTGGTATTATCGAAAAATAGTATCTCTGAGCCGTTTCATCGTGAAAAGTTCATTCCTAGTAAGAGTTCTGCTATAAGATCAAGCTAAATATCAAAGGATATAGTTTCCGTGTGCATTGTAGTAGACGGAATTTCTGGCTCCAGTTCCGTAGTCTCGTATTTGATTGCACTTCAAATCGAAACTCTTGCAGGCAGAAGGCATGAATCCATAGACGATGCAGAATTCGTTTCCCTTCGGACTAAACTCGAAGGCATAGATGGGCCCTTGTTTGTCTGAAAAGAACAAGAAAAACAAAGATAAAAAAGCCATCTCAGTAATCATGCATATAGGAAGCGAAGGCTGAAAGTATCCATTCCTTTCACTATGCCTTCTTTGCCTCCATCCCTGTTGTGTATTTTAATCACTAAACTCTCGATTTTTTTTTTCATGTTTTGTTTCCTCTGTCTCTCCTATACCGTGCAACTTTGGAGCAAAATGTTTTGTCCTTAACAGGATGAGCTTGATAATCTGGAAGCTGATGACGTCAACAGCGGAATCAGAACTGGGAGAATTAATTCTATTCGCGTAAATTCAAGAACAAAAAAAAATGATAATGTACACCGCAACATCCTTCTTCCCATTCCGACATGCAATCCTCCTAAGTTCTAAAATAGCGTTGGTCTATTGCTTTACATTTTAGATTCAGCGAAACCTTTTGTAGCGTTGTGTTATGGACGTTGTGCTCTTGCATACAACTTTACACTTTAGAGTTTTGAAGATGATAAATAACAACGTTACTAAAAACAGGTACAAACAAACTGTTATGTTTCTCCAGTTGATTTAATCAACTACTTATTATACGCTCTTGACAAAACATCCGACATAGACTCTTGCCGCTTGACTAATGAAATACGAACTCTTCTCATGTCTCACTTTTTACAAAAACACTCATTTAGCCACCTATGAATACCAGTTTATACGGATTGAACATCCGCTCTTTGTTGACCTAATCGGGAAGGAGAACAGAGAACGAGAATGGGGAAATGGCTATCAGAGCAACTTATCGATTCTGTACGTAAGCTTTTACCCATTCCCGATTCTGAAAAAAACGCAATAAAAAGAATTCTGACAAAAACGCAACGAATCTGACAAAAATGCAAGAACAGGAATTTTGACAAAAACGCAACAATTCTGACAACAATGCAAGAAAAGGAATTTCTCATTTTGTATCGTAAAAAACGAGAAATAGGAGAACTGTGAGAAGGTTCGCAACGGAACTGAGACCTAAAACGAAACTAAAAAACGAGGTTTTCCCTATTTAGAATCAACTCCCAAGACACTTCTACACATCTATAAAAAGTGATTACGAAGTACCAGACTAGAAGAAGTGAACAAAAAAGTTTCTCCGGAAAACAAAAAAATCAGAACCCCTGTTCTTTTGTTTTATGTCCTTAAGGCAGGATCCTGTTCCGAGGCAGGGTGCCTGTTCCGAGACAGGGTCCCTGTTCCGAGGCAGGGTCCCTGTTCCGAGGCAGGATCCCTGTTCCGAGGCAGGATCCCTGCTTTGATTACAGTCAGCGATCCAGGCTCCTACTCTGGACTTTCATTTTTACCAACGGATACTGACATGATTACGGAGGACGCGAGATAACGAGTGACTAATGGGTACAAAAACTTCACCAATCTTACCTGGCTGAATCATAGCTGAACTTCCCTTCGTATCGAGGAAGTAGAGGGAGTGCTTTCCGTAGTATGAGGCGCCTGATTTGTCCACCTCAGTTGATGCCATGATGATTACTTCTCGGCCGGTTTTATTCCATTTCACTTCCACTTGGTCACCCTGAAAGAATGGAGTGTAGACTTAGCGGAACAACTATACTCTCATAAGTAACAGAAACACAAGGATGCGCGGTTTCACCAGATGTTACCTGTAGTGTTTTTCAACGCATTAAAACGTCATGTACGCAAGAAGATCCGGAAAAACATCTGCTGACTTTGTCTAAAAGGAATAGGAAAAGTCAGCAGTTGCTCTTTTGGCTCTTCCCGGCCATGCTTGTTATGCATAACGTCTAATACATTACGTTTCCAAAATCATGACAGATCTCGAGCGTGTTCCACCCTTCTAACAACAGTAACTATTAGTTACTATCTCCGTTCCAACCTCACGAAAAGTTACTACACTGACCGTTGCAACCTTCTCGAAATAGTAACTAATAGCAAGAAGAAATAACGAGTAAGAACAATGGTCTCTCGTCCATCCACCGACTAAAAATGTTCCGAGAAAAATGAGGAGAGGTGGACCCAATACAGAGCCTTCTTGGTCACCCGTGTATACTCGTTGGTCTCCGCCGTTACACACTTGAGTAATTTACAAAGAAAACAAAGTAGCCCTCGCGAGTTCTGGCCTGTTCACACGGGAAGGAAACAGCGTTGATTTAGTTTGAGTAGACGCTGGCGTCTGATTATTGATGCGAAAAATAAAAGCGAACTTGGCGATGGTCATTCATAATCGCTTTTGTTATACCATCACCATCAATATGGAGATTGAAATCCCTTGTGACATTCCTTTTTATGTCTCTGGAGAGAACCATACAATGAAAACTGGGATTTAAAGCACACTCACTGAAGTCATGACCCATTGAGTTTCAACATCTGTAGTTTTAACTTTGTCAGACGAGTGTAAACTAAGAGTAACGTAATTAAGGCTTGCGAGGATTACTGAAATTACCAAAACGGTAGAATAGCATGGAATAGTCAAAGTAATACCAGTAGGTGGGGGTATATTTTGTGTTGTTTCTTCTTTTTTTCCGAAATGTATAATTGTATACATTTCGATTTACTGAGTTAGATTTCGATTCAGTAGTTAGTTGAAAGACGAAACTTCACCTCAACCTGGTCTATCTCGTTTGTCTTTTAGTTCACTACTTAAAAATTATTCGATGTCAACGGTGTATTTTCCCATCAAATAGAGTCTTTAGTTTTCGTACTGAGGCCTTGCCATATGGGATCTAGTTTGTCCTGGACCCACATAGGAGTCCTAGTTTTTTTTAACTTAATTAAAAATAGTTTCTGGTTACTTCGTCACAGTAAAAGCCTATTGTATAATGTTCCATCTGCGTAATATTTGTTCATTTTAACTCAGCTTACTAAACGTGAAACACGACCTTTTTTTTTTTTTTTTTAAGAATCTGCCTGTTTTCATCTGATATTCTCAGATGAGAGCAAATACCTGGAATGAAATTTATCTCTTCTTGTTCTGGATATTGACACCACTTAGTTGAACTGACCCCGAAAAGATACAATTTACGTTACCATATACAGATTGTCGTACTTTTAACTAAATTATCAGAGGGTTTGACACCTTTGTAATATCTGCTTTGCATCAAATGCCAGTTTCTGTATATTTGGATCTATTCTTAATTTCTTCGGAATTTTCTGGTCAACCCCCCAAAAAATTGTCGGAATCAATGAGCCGGCAACCGCTGTTACTGCGCCTAGTCCAGTCTGAACAGGCTTATCCCTTCTGCCTCCATTCGATTTTTCTTCCTAGGTGGTTTACTGCTGTAGAGTTAACGACTTCTGATGTCCCGGGTAAGCTTCACCTCCGCTCGTTTGCACTCGGGAGTCGACTCGACTCAGCTTGGTTGTATGATAGAGATAGGGAGACAGCAGTTCTTACTCTTATTTGTTCTTGCTAATAATAACTATTTGCTTACCATGCTCGAGAGCGTAGTAACTACGGATCTCTGTAACTTGATTGGCTGGATTACCCGTGTAGTGATATATTGGCGAAAATAGAAAAAATACGATCCAGCCTTGAAGCCAAGAAGACAAACTCGTGATGTCATGTGTAGTAACTACGGTAAGTAGCGTGGAACACGCTCAACATCCCAAGCGTTATCTGTGAAACTTCTGACAGTTCAGGGGTGTGCTGCAAGCTAAGACCAAAGAAGTGTTCTGAGGGAATTTACAAGAAAACAAACGTTTGGATTTTGATCTATGCTTTTCCTTAATATGGGTGATTCACCCACTAATTTTTTAGATATGAGTTTTACTTTGTGTTTTATTAGTTTAATATTTGACAGGTTTGATCATAGATCATTGTACAAAATGGTGTGATTTACAGTGTATCTTAAATTTGTAGTTGTATGTTGTATTTAGTTTGTAGTTGTTAAAAGAAAATGCCATATTCGTTAGCAGCGGAAGGATCGACCCAGTTCTCCTGGAGGTGTAAGGCAAAGAGCCGAACAACAAACAACAAGTGGAAGGTAAAGTGCCGTTGATCAACAAGAAGTGTAAGACAAAGTGTCGAACACCGTAATCTCCAGCGCCTTGGTTCCAGTGACGGTGGATCTGGAATAAACCGAAAGTCGCGTTTATTCCCGCAAGCAATCCCGTTGAAACGCTCCTGTTTTCAAATGGTAATTTCCCTTGGCTGTTACGCTACCCATCGCAGCTAGTATTTCGTCTCCGGGATTTTAACTATAAAGTTAAATCGTGTAATAAACTCATCAAGGTCAAATGAGGTAGTCGGGTTCCCAAACTAACACCAACAGATTGCACACACGAAAGGTACAGAAATAGCTTCGTTCCATCTTTCGTGACTCTTTTTTACCCAAGAACAGAAACAAACTTTGAGTTATTTTATTTGAATGTATGAACTTTGAACATGCGTAGATCTGCTTCAAATGTTTGAACTGACAAAGTTTTTGTCGTGAAATGCAAATACTCTTGATGACTAACACTTCGTGCCGATGAAGAATCGCCGTGTACCGCCTTGCGGAAGATCCGGAAGCGTCACCACGGCTGTCCCCAACGAATACCGTTGATTGGCTAACACAGGAGTTGAGTCATCGTTCGGGCGACGTTTCCCGTTCTTCCCGAGGTTCACTGGCGTGTGTTGGACTTAAGCCATATAGTGTTCGGCACCACTGCCGTGAAAGACATTTTTAATTAATCTCTACTCTCCTCTACTCCATGGAGAAGTCCTTCTAAACTCTATGTCCCTCTAGACAGGTCTGTTTGAAGAAGCAAATTTTCACTGCAGATCTTCGACTTCGAAACTTTGTATGGGAGTGCGTTTGAGATGAAAAGTACGAGATGCTCGTATGTTGGAGTACAGTACCGTAAAAATGAGGATTTATGTCTGAATAAGTCTTACTCACCTGGAAGAAGCTCTTATTTGCCAAGGCAGCGTTGTTATCCAGTTTGGGGTATTGGAAAATCCGAGCAAAGGACGGCTGCCCCTTGGTTCCTGCAAAATGTAACGTTACAAACGTTACAATGAACATAACCTGACCAGAGATGGGCGAATCAGATGACGAAAGGATTCGAATCCGAATCCAGGGCTAGGTACGATTCCAATTCGAATCCGACCTTAACAGAAATCAAACCATGTGCATCGCTTATAGTTTGAGGTGACAAAAAGCACTGATATGTAATTAGATAACCCGACATATTATTCAGAATGTTTGGTGGTGGACATCAAAATTTCGATTGCCTAAAAGTCAACCGTGTAAAAATTGGGGAAATGGAAAGTGGAAGGATGTAAACTAGAAATTTTAGCGAATCTCTGAACCCGACCCGTTAAAGTTATGTTCATTTGTCGGAGTAGGCTCCAACAATTACCTGTGTGAGCAATGAAAGACACTACTTCAAATTCCCCTATGAGAAGCAAATGCTACCAGAGCGTGTTCTCCCCTACTTACCGTAATTACTCCGCATGACGTCACGAATTCTGGCTTTTGCCGTCAAGGCTGGAAAGATTTTTCTATTTTCCAGCAGAATATCATGCCACGGAGGAATGCGACCAATCACGTTACAGAGAAGCGTAGTTACTGCGCTTACTACGCTCCCGGGCATGATAAGCAAATAGTCACCATTAGTTATTATTTCAGGAAGGTTGGAACGGTCAGCGTAGTAATTTTTTACGAAGTTGGAATGAAAAATATTAGACTAATAATTACTATTGCTGGAAGGGCGGAACTCGCTCACAGTCGTCACAAACACCACTAGTGTTTCCGCGATCGTTTGTGCGGTCCCAGTCCGTTTCCAACCAATAAGATTTTTGTGGCTCGCTTTTTAGCTCAAATATGACGAAAAACTCTCGATGTGATTTTATATATTGTGGCCGAATATGACGGGAAATACAGAGCGTGTTCCACCTACTTACCTTATTTACTACGCGGGACGTCCGGGATCTTGGCTTCTTGGCGTCAAGGCTTGAACGAATTTTCCTATTGTTGGCAAAATATCGTGCCGCAGGCTGATCTGGCCAATCACGTCAAAGAGATCGTAGTTCCACGCTACCTACGCTCCCGAGCGTGGTTAGCAAGTAGTAACTATTAGTTCCAGTAGAGGTATACGTATTTGAACGTTTGTTGACCTTGGACTTGTTTCAACCTGCGGGTCGAGTGTGTGGTAAACACTCCTGTTTCCCCGACACACTCACAAACTTGTGGGACAAGCACGTCAGGCGGAAAAACGCTTCTATGTCAAGGCTACCATGTTACTGCATTCTACTGCTTGCTACTATTAGCAAAACTGGATGCTACTATAGCAATACTGGATACTACTGGATCTGAGGCACATTAAATGATAGTATTCTTTACTATTAAATATCAATACATGCACCGTTTTCTTACAACTATCATACAACTACGCAGGGTACAAACTTTTCATCGGGTTGTCTGCTGTGATAACTTACACTAACAACCAAAGATTTGCTTACCGGCTATAAAGCACAGGACGTGGTACGGGAAGGGTCCAGGCGCAATGGAGAGATGGCTGATCTTGAGCCCAACAATCTTCTGAGTAATACAAGAAAAATTTTCCTTCTCAAAGAAGTGGATATCTCCATTCAAGTTTCGGCCGCATAGCTGATCGTCAGAACTCCAGGTCGGCTCCCTAGGCGATTCATTAGATTAAAGCACTGCTTACACCCTGAATAGTTTCCTATTTGACTGTGTTAAATGGATACCTCAGCCTTCTTGGCAAGGGTTCTCTTCAGGCTCAATATATAACAAGACCAAGTTTTCGATGAGATCTCAAAGGTAAATATTCCTTCTGCCCAAGCTGACTGCAAATCATATTTGATAGTGTAAAACGGTACGTCAGTTGACGTATCCGTTTTGCACTATCAAATATGATCCAAAAGGTGAATATTACAGATTAGCGGTTAATATTGTATGTACATATTGTATATATAGCTGCATCGTTTGCAGTTTTAAGAAACGAGGCGTTAATGAAAGTTAGGAACCTTAAGATGCATTAGCACGTATTTAATTCTAAAATTTTACCTACGATCCATTATGGGGCGGAGCTCTGGGGTTGCGAGGCTGCTAAGCAACTTGATTCGATTCAACTACAACATTACAAGAGATTAATTGGTCTACATCCAACAACTCATACACAAGTAATGAAAGGAGAATTAGGTTTGCTGTCTCTTAGAACGCGTAGGCTAGTGCAAGTAGTTAGATTTTGGTTAAAAATAGTAAGTCTCCAAGAAGATAGGCTGCTGAAAGTGGCATACTTAGAGGCCCTGAGATAAAAAAAAAAAGAAGCGTTATTGGCCTTGGCAAGTGAAAAAGCTCTTGGACGAAGCTGGACTGTCGTATGCTTGGAATGATGGACATAGTGATGCCGAAGATTTGGAAAATTTGATAGGAAAATTTACTTCAGTACATCAGGACCAAGAAACTCAGTTATGGAATGAGGCTATTCGGAAGTCGGAGTCGCTCACTAATTATCCGAAGTTTAAGAATTTATTTGGATTAGAATTTTATTTTAAGCTAGGCCTACCCGCAGAAATATTGAAGATGTGGTTCCAACTCCGGGCGAACTGTCTCCCATAACGAAGTAGGAAAAAGGTTTTTGAAAAGAAAGGTCTTTGCCGGTGGCCGAGTGTGCTTGCCGATTTTGTGGTGAGGTAGAAGAGAGTTTATGCCATCTGCTGACGGATTGCCGGGGGGGGGGGGGGGGGTAATTAGAGATAGTTTTTTTTAGGAGGGTACCTATACTATTTCCTGGTATTTTGGAGTCGACGAATCGTCAGGTAATTCGGTCTGTATGTGAATATTTTAAGTGTATACTGGAAGTTTAGATTGGAGGTAATTTGGTTAACAGTAGAAGCGTTAAAGGAGTAATCTTATAGTATGTAATACTGAAGGTCAATTTTGTTAGTTAAGTGCTAGAATGAATGCTGATGTACGGCCCTTTGTTGGCTTCAATAAAATTATTATTATTATTATTTAGGATGTATTTTATTGTCGACTCTTTAATCGAAGCATAGCAGCTCTAAAACCTCACAAAATGTATGCAAACGAAAACAGCTGGTAACACCGAGAGGCAGTGTCGTGTGCTGGCTAGGTCCTGTTGTCTGTGAATTTTGGCAAAACAAGTTTATGCTTTGCAAAGCATCAGCGACATCCCGATACAGGCGCTCGTTCGGGCAATATTTTGTACATTACATGAGCATGTAGGCCTAAACAGAGAGTGACTAATCGGAGTGAAATTGCAACTGAATATGACTATGTAATACAAAACTATATGTTTATTTATTTTTTCCCCTCCCTCCCGTCTTCCGTGCGTCGGTCCGAGAGGAATACTGGCAATAAGTTTTCCCGATATCCCGCTAATTCTTCTACCCAATTTTTACGTAGTTTCATTCTATTCTTTATTTCTGGTAATTTCTTGTAAGTGTATTAGTTAAATTGTTTCTTGTGTGTCTGTGTATTTTGTAAATTTGTATTCCTTTTCTAGCTTTTAGCTATTCGGATTAAACTTGATTGATTGATTGATTGGTTGATTTGTATGTGAAGCTGTCCATTTATCTATAAAGATACCATACAGCATAAACGTTATACGCTTAATATGCTTGTCCAAATAAAATATCAGGAAGCTGCGATAAATTATCAAAAAACTTCAAATACAAGAGGTAAAATAGTTTACACTTACCAATCCGTATTTTTCTTCTGGACCCAGCTTTTAACTATGGAACCATCCTCCAGTTTGAAGATCTTGAGATTATCAAAACCCTGAGGCAGCTCCTTGGTGACTGAAAAAAAGGGATCGTGGTTAAAAAAAAATACATTCTGTCTGAAAGGGCAAGTGGCAGTACTAGTACAGCTTTATCAAAAATAAACATTTTTTAATCAATAGCACAAGAAAAGCGAAGCCCACGAGGAAGTGCTAATTGTAGAAAGAAAAAAAAATCAAGAGAGAATATGGAGAACGCGACCATATCCCAAAAACTAAAAAAAAAAATAAAAACATGACCTTACGTTACCCCAGAAAAAAAAGCAATAACTACACAAATATTACAGAAAAAAACAAAGGAAAATTTCTTTAATTTGTTTGCAATGTCGTAAATTTAGACTTAACTGGTTAAAATTTATTTCAAAATTTAGTCAAAAGCTTAGAAGCTCTGAGTGAGCAATAAGATCTACATGAAACTATAATAGATCCAAGTATTCGTTCATGGAATCTTTATTTATTTTATCACAGGTTAATTTCTAACTTAGCCAAAGCCATGAACTCACATTTCAAGAAGCCAGTTGAGATGTTTTTTGTAAGGAAAGTATGTGAATTTTTCATTCACTCCCTGACATCAATGGTTACCACATGGCCTTTGGTAAGAACGTCCGAAAAATCGCTAGACAAAAACAAAATTGAGGATTCTTCTAGTGCAGAATGGTCAGGGAATAACTTGATTATGGATTTGTTTTGCGAGAGCAACACTTTGGTGTTGTCGTGGTTTTTTTTTTTTTTTTTTTCCTAGTCGCTCGATTTCGTCTTATTACTAGAGGACGGTAAGGGTCTAACGTATGCGGTTTTTACGGAAAGTGTGGACCTTAGGCCGGATTGATGAATATAACATTACATTTCGGAAAGCTCCGTAGAACTCTTGCCTGGGGGCCAAAAAGGAGGGTTTTTGCTTGTAATTGAGCCAGAGCCTACTGTGGGTGAAGTGAAGTGGAGTTGTATAGCCTATATCAGAGAGGTGTGTCTGAAGTTATGCAGCCAAGCTTTCGTTTGATCAAACCATGTTTCTGCTTTCGAGTAGAAAGCTCCGTTCTAGCAGGCAAGCAGACAGGTACCAGTTTTAAACTGAAGATGGACTAAAATCTTTAAGTGCGAAATATGTGCGGCAATTCCCTGGCCCCGCAGCCAATATATCTTCTTTGAGTGATAAATAGAAAAATTTACAGAATAAAAAAAGTGTCATTTTCCCACGGGTCCGAAAGTGCTGCCATCTATTGTTTCTACCCATTTCTGTTCGTGATTCAGCTGAGTTTATCATTCCATTTCTTACACCTGGGAGTGAGGAAGAGAAATGATATCAGATGGGCCTCTTCAACTTTACAAGTTCTCTCACTGCTAAAGAAATTAGAGCTTATCTTTTGCTCCTTTCTAAGTGGTGATATTAGAAAGTTGGCCTACGGCAAAAAAGTCAACTTTTGAACTAATACAGATAGAATGTTTGGAGGGGTTGACAACTTCAGTAGTGAGGTACACACTGAAACCAAAAATAGTCCGATCCCAATCGTGAGACATATAGGGTACTTGTAAGCTATTATTTCTTTCTTGTGTATTTGATCTTGAGAACAATTTGATACCATGTCTATCATGGGGAGATGGACTTTTAAGTAGGAATCGGTTGCTAGAAGGGGTTCATGAGGGGCTATAAGCTTGTGATAATTGGTGCACATTTTTTGTATCTCTATAAATCAGAGGGTAAGAAAACTAGTGTCCTTGGTCTATCACTGTAACATGGAATTAAGTCTTTGAGGAGTTGTTAACTTTAGTGGTAGGGTACAAACTCAAAGAATAGGCGGAACCCAATTGTGAGACATGTCAGGGACTTGTGCGTAACAATCGGCTGTTATACCAAACCATCTTCGGCGGTGAGAGGTTTCCGACCGTGTTAACGCAACGGATACAAATGATAATCTAACAACGACAGAGATTCGAAATAATTAGCAGAGTGGCATCTATGGTATTTTGATCCTTAAAAGTTACGGATAGCTTTATAATACGAACTAGATTATATAAGATAATGTTCCAAGTTTCCCGAGTCACGATGTCTACGATTGAAAAGGATAAAGTTCAACTGGGTTCAAAGTCAATTTAGTCCCTACTTCGAATTTTCTGTTCTTTTGTTTTACTTGTAAGCAGAAATCGACTGTTAGACCATAATCATTTTCGGCGATGAGGGGCTTGTAACTTTTGCTAGTTAGTGTACCTGTTAATCCTATTATCTGTTTCTGGTGTATCTGAACTGAAAACAATTTAGTAGTATGTCTATCACGGGGAGATGGACTAGCAAGTAGGAATCGGTTGCTAGAAGAGCTTCATAAGGGGCTAGAAACTAGTGCAAATTGGAGCACATTTTATTTGATCTCTATAAATCTGAGGGTAAGAAAATTAGTCTCCATGGTCTGATCCTCTTTAGCGCTGTAGCTTTATAAGGGAGTCTGTTCGACTTTTAGATCCCACTGTAAGATTAAGTATTTGAGGGATTGACAACTTTAGTGGTAGGGTACACACTCAAACAAAGAATAGGCGGAACCCAACTGTGAGACAAGTCAGGGACTTGTAACTAACAATCGGCGATTACTCGATAATCATCTTCGGCGACGAGGGGCTTCCGACTTTTCCTAGTAAGTATACCTATTTTGTTTCCGATGTTTTTGATGATAAGAAAAGTCTGATTCATGTCGTCGTTCAAGAATTGGTTGCTAAAGCATTGTCATTTCCATAAGATGCTACAATGGTCAATGGTGATGGTCTTTCACTGTAACCTAGAATAAAGTGTTAACGCAACGGATACAAATGATAATGTAAAATAGCAATATGTTTCGCAATAATTAGTAGAGTGACATCTATGGTATTTTGAACTAAAAAGCTATGGATAGCTTTATAAAACCAACTAGGTTATATAAGATAATGTTCCAATTTTCCACAAGTCACGATGTCTACGATTGGAAAGGATAAAGTTCAACTTGCTGCAAAGTCAATTTAGTCCGTATTTCCGCTATTCTGTTTTTTTTCTTCAACACCGAGGATAACCATGTGAAGAAAGACATTCTTCATGGACAGGGGCTGGAATCAGTCAAATTCAGCATTTAAACGTCAGCGAAGAAACAAAACCTCGCAAGACTTTAGTCGGCGAAGCCGAACAAAGGTTGCTGCAACACTTCACGTTGTCCAGGCAACGTAGGTCTAGTTTATTTTTATTTTCAGGAATCTGAAAATGTGATTTCAAAGTCTGGGGGGGGGGGGGAAGCCGGGTTCGTTTACTGAAATTCGTTGGTTGACTGATCCTTCTAGTAAAGAATGGTCAGGGAATAACCTGTTTATGGATTTTATTTTTATTTTCAGGAATCTGAAATCACCGGGGAGGTTAGGGATTTTTAGAATCATCGCGGCGGTGATCGGGGCAGGAAATTTGACTTGTTGAGCAGGAGCCTGGTTTGCTGAACATTTTGTATAGGGGCAGGAGTTCGTTGACTGAAATTCTTTTTACAAACAAGGGTAGTTGCGATTGGCTGAAGGATACGAGTTTGAACACCGTTTCCTTCCCACGAGTTTCAACTTGCGGGTCGACTGTATAGTGTATAGTAACACTACTCTTGATGACCACCTCTTCGTGCTGATGAAGAAGCACCCAGCAAA
Source organism: Branchinecta lynchi (assembly GCA_023053575.1). Taxonomy (NCBI): domain Eukaryota; kingdom Metazoa; phylum Arthropoda; class Branchiopoda; order Anostraca; family Branchinectidae; genus Branchinecta; species Branchinecta lynchi. The sequence goes on along the minus strand of JAKZAP010000019.1, from coordinate 16,679,157 downwards.
TAGCCAGAATCTTCACCACAGCTGTCTCCAACGAACGCCGTTGATTGGTTGACACAAGATTAAATCATCGTTCGGGTGACGTTTCATGTTCTTCTCACTGGCGTGTTTGGATTTAGTCACACAGACCATTCTGTTTCCGTGACAAAGAATCAGAAATGTGTGGAACACAAAAATGCAACAGAACACCACCTTTGGTGACACCCTTGCTCATAAATTGTAGGCTACCGGACTTACCTTGGTAAGGCTCGTACGTGCAAAAGTACTTCTCACTTGGTGAGAACTGGAGGCCTGATACTCTTCCAAGTGGCAAGTCAAGAACAGCCTTCCATCCATTTGCAACGACAACTCTAACGCTGTAAAGTGAAAAATCAGGTTTAAAGTTCAGCCAAATAGGACTAAATATGATAGTCTAGTTACCCATACCTTTTTACCCTACATATGCTTGAAGAGCCCATGAAAATCTGTTACTTGGTTACTCCGCTATCTATATAACTGATTTTCATCGAATGAGCTTTTTTTTCGGATTTGTGGTGCCTCTTTGTGCTTGTGGGTCTATGTTTGAAATATTTAGCAGCCACAATGGTAAACGACAGCCGAAAACGTGCAATAGAAGTGACATTACAATCTGGAACAAAACAATTCCTGACCTTCGCTGCATCAGTCATTGAAATAAATGCAGTTTCAGTTTCAGTTTATTCATAAAAAATAAAAAAACACCATTACCTCTTAATGACCCCACCATAAGGCCTGGCAATGGGCAGGGCTTATCAGTCACTGAAGTGCACATTTTTTTGTAAATTCAAATTTTCCGCGTCGGAGTGAACTTTGTCTTGTCGGACCAGCAGTGTATATTATCAAGATATTATGAATGTCACTACTAGAGCCCAAGATGGAAAAATTAAATTCCTTAGCAGAGTAAAAATAACCAAGTGTATTCAAATATCCGAGTTTATCCTCAATTCAAATATCCGAGAGATAATCCGAGTTTACGGAGACCTGTATAGCAATTTGGAGCGTGTTCCACCCTTCTAACAATAGTTACTATTAGTTACTATATCCGTTCCATCCTCACGAAAAGTTACTACGCTGACCGTTCCAACCTTGTCGGAATAGTAACTAATAGTTACTATTTGCTTACCATGCTCGGGAGCGTAGTAAGCGTAGTAACTACGCATCTCTTTAACGTGATTGGTCGGATTCGCCCCTGGCGTGAGATCCGGCTGGAAAATAGAAAAATCGTTCCAGCCTTGACGGCAAAAAACCAGAATTCGTGAGGTCATGCGTAGTAACTACGGTAAGTAGGATGGAACACGCTCTTAGTTGTCACGATCCGAGTTCCTGGTTCTCCGGATGTAAATCTGACAGTGCCGGTCAAAAAGGGAATAAGACAAGGGTCTATTGTTTCACCTGAGTTGTTCGAAAACTCAACCTCCGTGTATTGTTCGGGGTATTGCTGATAGGCCATGCTGGTGATATTCTTAGCCCAGCCGTACCGACCGGTACTCGTTCGGAGGAAAATTTCGATATCCTTAGCGTCACGTTGGAATGCATTTCAATGCAGATAAATCCCAAGTTGTACTTTTCAACTGGAAATCAAACCCGGACGTAACAGTGCGACCGGGCAGTGTTCATGTGTCGCCCCCTGGATTCGATCATTTACCTGGGGCTACCTACCCGGTAAGTCCATCAAAGAAACCCGTGTACTACTTATATAGCATATACGTACAAGAATCGCAGGTGCATATGGATCTATCTAATAAGCTACGTTTTTAACGCCCCGTCCTCGCGGCTATCTACAATTCAATCGACCCACTTCACATCCTGTCTACTGCACAGTTTTGGTTCTCACCAAATCGGACAAGAAACACATCCGGTGAATAATCGTTTTGCTAAATATATATTACGCCTCCCCCCTTGGACGAGAAACTCGAACATTTAGAGTCGTTATCAAATTAGTTGATCCACCAGCACCAGCAGCAGGGAGAAACAAATAGAAATATATAGCCAAAATATTGATCACGACTGGACAACCCTCTTGGTTTAATTTTGGGGTAAAAGTTACTGTGTATTTTGTAAGCTAATTCTCTTTCGTGTTTTCCTTTCTTTGTCTCTTTTCTCCATATTATTTACTCCTTCTTCGTGCTTTGAGCTTTGACTGGTTATAAATAAAAATCATCATCATCACCATTAAATCTAAGGAATAAGAATAAGCTGTATTTTCCATCAAAGAAACCCGTGTACTACTTATATAGCATATACGTACAAGAATCGCAGGTGCATATGGATCTATCTAATAAGCTACGTTTTTAACGCCCCGTCCTCGCGGCTATCTACAATTCAATCGCCCCACTTCACATCCTGTATACTGCACCGTTTTGGAGAATTCTCACCAAATCGGACAAGAAACACATCCGGTGAATAATCGTTTTGCTAAATATATATTACGCCTCCCCCCTTGGACGAGAAACTCGAACATGTAGAGTCGTTATCAAATTAGTTGATCCACCAGCACCAGCAGCAGGGAGAAACAAATAGAAATATATAGCCAAAATATTGATCACGACTGGACAACCCTCTTGGTTTAATTTTGGGGTAAAAGTTACTGTGTATTTTGTAAGCTAATTCTCTTTCGTGTTTTCCTTTCTTTGTCTCTTTTCTCCATATTATTTACTCCTTCTTCGTGCTTTGAGCTTTGACTGGTTATAAATAAAAATCATCATCATCACCATTAAATCTAAGGAATAAGAATAAGCTGTATTTTCCATCAAAGAAACCCGTGTACTACTTATATAGCATATACGTACAAGAATCGCAGGTGCATATGGATCTATCTAATAAGCTACGTTTTTAACGCCCCGTCCTGGCGGCTATATACAATTCAATCGCCCCACTTCACATCCTGTATACTGCACCGTTTTGGAGAATTCTCACCAAATCGGACAAGAAACACATCCGGTGAATAATCGTTTTGCTAAATATATATTACGCCTCCCCCCTTGGACGAGAAACTCGAACATGTAGAGTCGTTATCAAATTAGTTGATCCACCAGCACCAGCAGCAGGGAGAAACAAATAGAAATATATAGCCAAAATACTGATCACGACTGGAAAATCCTCTTGGTTTAATTTTGGGGTAAAAGTTACTGTGTATTTTGTAAGTTAATTCTCTTTCGTGTTTTCCTTTCTTTGTCTCTTTTCTCCTTATTATTTACTCCTTCTTCGTGCTTTGAGCTTCGACTGGTTATAAATAAAAATCATCATCATCACCATTAAATCTAAGGAATAAGAATAAGCTGTATTTTCCCTTTAACGTTAAGGGACAAAACATATCTTAAATGCCAATGCAACCTACTTCCGTAATCGCTACATTCATTCTTACACCCGGAGACACATGTCTCATACGGTACATCCTAACGCCTTAAAGACACCTCACTACTGTTCACTCTGTCCGTGCCTCACTATCTTCGACGGCGATTGTTTACAGGAAGCTCAGGATGGCTAGCTTACATGATGATGGAACTACTACTACTGTAATTTTGTCCATACTTTCGCTAGAAATTAACGATCCTGGATGAATACTTAAAACAGCCAAAGCACTCAGTCAAAAGTTTCATAACAGATAACACAAGGATGCGCAGTTCCAACAGACAACAGTTGGGATGTGATCTATTGTGATTTTGAAATGCTATGCATTAAATGTTATGCATAACAAGCATTGCCAGGAAGAGCCGAAAAACCGTCGAAAAGACATTTCCGACTTCATGACAACAAACAAAAAAGTCAGTCGGAAGGCAAGTGCCAAAAAAATGATTTGTAAAAGAAAACGCATCCTATCAATCTAGACTTCTGTTTCAGGTATTGCAAGTTTCTTGTAAGATTGCCACAGTCGGCTCAAAATATTCCTATACGCATTCGGAACTGTGATGTTTATGCAAGATCTTGTTTTCCTTCTCCATCTAATGGGGCTTCTTCACCACTTAGGTGACACAGGTAGCCTGTAGTACTTCGCTGGTAGTTTATTTCAAACTTACCCTGAGGAACTGCACCATGCCAAGTACTTTCCAGATGGGCTGTATGCCAAAACTCTGCAGTTCTTCAACTCTTCACTTTTGAAACTGGCATCTAAAGATGGTCGAGGAGGGCCGTTCCATACCTGGATACCGTTCTTTACTGTCCTACCTACAACGATAGATTATTTATTTATTTATTTATTTTATGACCCGCTGAAAAGACAGGATAGCGGAGTACAAACAATGAAAAAGAACACAAAACACTAAAATACACTAAAATTCACTCTAGAAGAAGGGACAAGCCGTGATGTGCGGGGAAGCTGAGATAGGACGTTGTGGACAATTTTTACTTATGGCAGAAAATTTCAGCGATATATCCGGAAGCTTGTAACGCGAAATCAGATGTCTGTTTTTATACCAGGGGGGGGGGGGGGTAGGAAAAGGAGGAATTATGCATATCGGTAATAACAAGAACGGAGGAAATGAAGATCTTTTTTCTTTAAAACTGAAGAGAGGCCAGAAAGAAATAAGATAGAATGGTCAGTAAAACTGCTGGAAAGTTTACTAAGGGCTTTTTTATTAGTTGCGTTTTTTGCCGTCATCCAGTTAACCGACCTGCGAGATTTCTCTCTATAAGCCGTTTTATTTCTTCTGTTAACCGACCTAAATCCTTATAAGCTGTTTTTTCGTCGCCGTTCGTCAGTCGGTTAACCGACCTGTGGACTGAGGTCTGAGCTCCATCCAACCGAACTACGCTCTTGGCACGGCGCGAAATTCAAAATTCTCGTTGGAGAGATAGGCGCCTGCGACTGGAAGACGCCATTTTTTCTTATAAGCCGTCTTTTAGAGCTCGGTCGAACCGACTGGCGAGACGAAAAAACGGTCAATAGTGGCAAGTAGGTAGGTTAACCGACCTACGGAGGAAAGGCAAAAAACGCAACTATTGTATTTCCCACGACTAGCAACGATCTTCGAGTATGATACTTGAATCTTTCTTTTTGCATCATTAACCGACTGAGACCGGAACGATTTGCGGCTGTTAGTAATGTGGATGCCCAACCACCGAAGAGATGTGACAAGGGGGATAGTCTTAGTTGGAAGAATAAGCGGCTCTTGGTTAGTTGAATGAAAGATAAGTATTCGTATTTATTAACGTTCAGAGCCAGACCGATCCGGTCGAAGGCAGCTGAAACAAAAGAAACTGACTTCTTTAATCCGGTCTTGCTTCGATTTATCAGCAGAATATCATCGGCATAAGCAATATAAGATATATTAATGGAATTAATAATACAAGTGGTAGGTATAGAAGACAGGATGTTAGAGATGCACATTTTAAAAATGGATGGTGAGAGAACCGCGCCCTGTCGAACGCCACGTTTTATCGGGATTCTAAAATCGGATATCTGTTCATCCCCTTTAGTGCGAAGAAAAGAATTTGTATACCAATAACGTAATAAAAAAAATAATAGAAATATTTATGCCATGTGAAAAAAGCGAGAAAAGGGCTTGGGTATGTACAATGCTATCAAAAGCTTTCGACAGGTCCAAAGCACAAATATGCAGTTCCAAGCCTATTTTTGTTGCCTCAACCAGGAGAGACGAAAGAACTCGGTGGGCATGTTGACAACCAATACCTTTTTGGAAACCCAATTGGTTTTCTCCGAAGTTAACATTATTAATAAATGAAGGGAGTAGTACATACTCGAAGACTTTGCTAATCGTACATGAAACGGTGATGGGACGATAAAAGGTACCCTCCGAAGGCGGTTTACCTTTTTTAATAATTGATGTTACAATTCCGTAAAGAAAACTATTGGGGACGGCAGAGGAACTCAGGCACGTTTGGAAGAGCAATAGAAGATGTTGCTAAAAAGGTGGACAATTTATTCTTGGATGTCGAGAGGAAATTCCGTCGTCATCAACAGAAGAGGAACGGAGACACTTAATAGCAAGTGAGACCGATGACGAATACACGGGGAGAATATGTGCTTGAGTGAGGAATGGGGGAAGTGAAGCACTCAGCAGCTTAGAATAAACGGCATGAACATAAAAATTAGCGGCACTAAAAATTGACGTATAATATGAATTCCATGCGGAATCACTGATAACACTGAGCGACGACTTTCCATCAATTTTGTCTGCATTAATTACTTTTGACCAATCACCTTGTGTACGTGGGAACTCTAGTCCTTTGGAACTGATCGAACGAACATGCTTCTTATAAATACGCTTAGTTCGTTGCTTAGTATCAAACACGGTGCCAGAACGTGGTCTGCCGCAACAAACAGTCTTAACCAAAACTTAGCCTTATTCTTCACTATTTTCAGTTCTGGGTCAAGAGACCAATTTGATTTCCGAGTATTTTTTCGAATTCTTTCTTCCGGCACGGCCACTTCTTCCGCCAACCTCAAACTCGAAACGATCTGGTCGTAATAATTATTAAGACACGAATTGTCATTTGAATACCGCTCAGAAGCCTGCAAAAGGTGGAATGGAACTTTGATATTACTAAGGAGGGAAGATAGCGTAACAGTATACAGCAACAAATCAGCACGATTCCAGTTCCTACGTATAAACCACTTATGTCTTCTATCAGATCTAATGGATGAAAGTGCTATATCAGTTGCAAAATTGTAAATGAAAGAGGTGAATGATCCACATCATACAGCAACAAATCAGCACGATTTCAGTTCCTACGTATAAACCACTTATGACTTCTATCAGATCTAATGGATGAAAGTGCTATATCAGTTGCAAAATTGTAAATGAAAGAGGTAAATGATCCACATCATTTTCATCCTCAATGACTAATATAGACGAAATATCAAGAGAGGGAGAGGCAACAACATGGTCAATGTTCGAAAAGCTACCAGAACTATGAACATAAGTGTACATTTTATCCTTATGAACTAACTTATAGTCAGGAAGAATATCAAGTACTAAATCAGTTCGAGCTGACTGCTTTAGTAAATCACTGTTAAAATCTCCTGCAATAACAAATTGGTAACACTGCAAAACAATTGACTTTAGCAGCCTCTCAAGCGAAGCGCAAGCTTTTGAAAACTTGTTGAGGGAAATCAAATTTTTACGATCACACGCAGGCATATCAGGGACCCAGCCAGATTATTTTATAAATAATCACTTCCCCAGTCGGACTTCCCCGGATCCGGGAGTCCGGAAACTAGGAACAAGGGTAGCAAAAGGGCAGTGTCCAGATGTGGTATCGATCCAACGTCCTCTTTAGTGGAATAATCACACACTAGACCACACGGCTATTGAAGCTTGTGTTTAGAGCCGAATGCAGGAACAGGTACAGTGCAAGGATCTTGGTCAGAACAAATGCTAAACTAAACTTTTATCTGATTGTGTACTGCCTATCCCCAAGAAAGTAAACTTCTGTCCTAATTATATTTTGATCCTGTTCCAGGGGACTCCAAAACCAGATTAACTTGGAAATAATCACTTCCCAGATCCGGCCATAGTGGGGGGGAGTGGAGGGATGGGAAGTCTGGAAACTACTAACAAGCATAACTTTGGAAAGGGTAATCGGACATGCATGAAACTTGACATATGTCAAGAACACGTGTTTCGGATATTCGGTTTCAAATCCGGACCAGATTCGATACTTGGGGAGGGAGGGGGCTGGAGGAAATCTCGTGAAACGCATCCACATAAGCTAGAACAATAAAACTTGGAACGCACATGAGGGAACCAACCAGATTTACTTCGAAATAATCACTTCCCCGATCCAGCCATCATGGGGGAGTGGAGGGATGGGGAATCCGAAAACTAGAAACATACATAACTTTGGAACGAGTAATCGGATATGCATGAAACTGGGACAACTGTGAAGAAAAAGTGTCTCATATTTTCAGTTTCAAATCTGGCCCGAATCCGAAAAGTGGGGGTAGAAGGGGGACCGGAAATCTGAGACACTTAGGTTCGAGACGAAAATGCTTGCAAAATGCTTAGGGTCCACAAGGTGGTGAGAAAAGCCAGATTAAAGGAACTGTCCAGGTACCTTCAGTTGACAGGGAGGCTAGACAGGTTTTAGGGTAAGAATGCGAGAAATAGCGGTAGAATAAGTGATGTGTTTTATCAATTGGTTTGATAGTGATGTTTGCATCAATTGTATTACAGAGTGATGTTTCACCATCAATTGTGAACTGGGGGATTGACAATGGGCCTTTTTTGGCATGAGTTTTGGCTGGAGTGTCTGGCCTACCACACCGAATAAATAAAGAAATACGGCAGAGGGATCGGGATGGAACTTGAAGGGAAGAGCGAGCATTAATCCTAGATACTTTACTGACAAAACAGAACCAGATTGTGTCGCAGTGGAGGGTGTCGGATGGGGGTTTCCTTGATTCAAATCAAATTCAAATCATTTAATGTAAACCAGATACAGTCTCTCATAGGCATAGCCCAAATATGGTATCTTTTAGTCAAACAGTTAAAACAAGAAAGATTTGTCAACGAGAAAAACAAAAAGAATAGGATAAAACGCACAAGTTACGAATTGTTAAAAGTACGAACAAAACTCGACACAAAGCTTCGAGAATAACGCTGTGACCTGGAGTAAACCGGTGTCAGTTTTGGAACTTTCGCAGCCGCCTCTCTGGGGAGTCGGGATCTGAGGGGGACAAAGGGAGGCGGGAGGAAGTTCTTGTAGATGGGGTGGAGGAGGAGGGTTGAGCCAAATTTTAGGCACAGTTTCTCTCGACGGACAAAAAGGGGGTCAAGTTTTGTATTCTTTTAGATAAAAAGAGTAAGGCAGTGGGGAACCTCCGTAGATGATTTGTAGAGACCTCTTCTGAACCCGTTCAATTTTATCACTTTCTTCTTTTGTAAGAGCGAAATGCCAAACAGGACATGCATATCTACTAGTGGGCGGATTTCCGGTGATCACAAGTTAAAGTACTTCCAGATGTACTAGGACCATGAAACTTGGCAGACATATTAGGTAATAGGGGTCGTTTCTGTTTCTGTTTTTTTTTTACTGTTTTCTGTTCTTTTTTTTTTTTTTAAATAACAGAAAAACAGAAAATAGGTAGCCATTTTTTTAATGCCGTTTCTGTTTCTGTTTCGTTTTTTATACAACCATTTTAGCCATTTCTGTTTTTATATTACCTATTTTTTCAAAATTTTCGTTTTTTGTTATGACTTATACGCGTAGCATCCCGGCATAATCTAGCGGTTTTTATTCTACCAGTGGATTATGCATCTACCGTTATTTTCTGCTTTTTGGAAGGAACAATTTGTGAGTCAGAATAGAGAGATTGCACCCTACCTGACGAAACGGATATTTTTCTACCATCATTAGAGGAAGCATAAGAACAAATTAACATTAGGAGGTATAGGACTTTCGACTCACAGACTAAATTATCAGCCTTTGATAGCAATTCTGAGCCAGTGAATTGCTGGAAAGGTTAATTGGCGATTTCTTGCTGGTATAATAACACTTTAGCGAAACAGAGTCTCGCATCCCATTGGTCGGTTAAGACATGTTTTTTTAAATCCAACCAATAGGAAGCACAGATCACTTTGTAGTGAAAGTTTGAAGCCTTCAAGCCCCCATTTCTGATGAAAATTTACTACATAATTATACAACTAAGAAAGAGCCAGCGAACTTTTCCAATGTTCAAAGTTTTTTTTTCACTTTTCGGTAAAGATGGGCACTTTAAGGGTGCTAGAAATTCATTTTTAAGCAAACCGCTTGTGGCGCAAATGTATGGACCCTCGGGGGATCATGAAATGATAGTTTGGTCAAAAGTATTTTTTTTCACTTTGCGGTTCAGGTGCGCACTTCAAGAGAGCTGGCAGTTCACTTCTGTACTTTAAGGGATTGTTGGATCTGGAAAGTGACAATTTGTGAGCCAATCTTGTCAAGTCTCTAATATTTCAGCCAAGTTTCATCGTTCTAGCACATCTGGAAGTACCTTAACACAAGATCACAGTGCACAAATCCGGTCTGTTCAGTTACGGGTGTACCTTGTTCTTGTGCTTGGCTTACCGTTCCAAATGGTCGCCTTACTGTTATCTTATAGACCTAAAGAAGTAGGAAAGAAAAAAACAGAAATACCCATTAAAACGGCAGTTTTTTGGTAAAAACGGTCCGTTTCTGTTAATCTGGAAAAAAAACAAAAAACAGAAATAGTTTTCCGTTTTTTATCACTTTTCCTGTTTCTGTTCCGTTTTTTATTCGCCATTTCTTACCGTTTCTATTTTATCCAAAAACAGAAACGGTGCCGGCCCCTATTAGGTACTCTCCCAAGTCAAACTGAACTACTTGAAAATAGTTCCTTCCCCTATACAATGATCTTGGGGGAGTGAAGGGTTGGGGAATCCAAGATCTAGTGACATGCATAATTTTAGAACAGGTGATCGGATGTGAATGAAACTTGACAAGTGTCAAGAACAAGTGTCTCCGTTTAATCCGATGGCGATAACTGGGGGGGGGAGAGCTGTACTGCCAAAAGGAACATGCTGTTTCACTTACAGGCGATCTTCTGTTCCATTCTGATGACAACTCAGTGATGGGTCGCTGAAAGTCAAGTAAAATGAAACAAATTGGCTGAGTTTTCCCGGCCTGGAGCTGGAACCAGTGTTGTCGCTTTCATCTTGCGGGACCTGTCCCTTTTGGCCGCAAAAATCTGGCGTCTAATAAACTCAGTCCTTTTTCCAGTTCATGCAAACGTTATCAACGAAAAACTTGTGTTGACCCTGTGTTAATTCCAGTGCTTTTCCTTTTTAGCATTTGGTGAAGATCTTCGAAGTCGCGGAATCCTGCGACAGTTTTGGCATGAATGCAATTTACTGCGACAAATTAACGCAGAAATACACGGCAACACTGCCGAAAATGGAATGAACTTTGCTGACGAATACATCTTCCTCTTCTGTGAGCATAGTATTCACGTCGCCCGTTTGCACCACCTGTTGTCATTACCAAAACTAATAGTTCTATTCAGCTTGGGTGGCGCTAGGAACATTTGTTTTATACGAAAATACGAAAACTGCCTGACAGGTCGTCCAGATTACCAAAAAAAAGTGAGCTTCGAAAATCTATTTTTTAGTTCTCAGGCCAGTCACTGGCACATTTACTGTCGTAACAATACTAACAATATACTATCGTCCATTTCGAACTTTTTTTCGATTATCAGGACATCTAGCGGGCTGCCGTTTGTCTAAAGGATTCGTACTCAGATGACGCTGTTCTCCTTCAATCTCAGAAGTAGGTTTGAAGACCAATGGCAGCGCAAGCTGGCAGTGCCTAAAGAGAGATATTCGATGATTTCAATGAGGTCATGGAAATTAATAAATCAAACAATTCAGCATTGCGAGCTATAAGATTTTCGACTGAATTATCGGCATTTGGTGACTATTATTCTTGAATGATGAGTTATCGGAAACATCTTCCCGCGTCCCGACCCTTTCTTGATCCTGACAATCTTTAACAACAAAAAAAACTCTTATCCTATTGGTCGTTTTGTATTTTCGAATCAAAGCGCGTCTTCCTATTGGTCAATATGCCAACCTGGCCCATTTTTTTTTTCGGTTAGCTTGCAATTAGTTCAATCCCTTTGTAGGGGTTCTCCTTCCATGTCCACTATAGTCATTCCGGTTAGTCTGTGCAGTTCATGTTCTTATTTTCGGGCGAAAGTTTTTTTGTCAAAAAGATACATGGACAAATAAAACGTAAGATGGCAAGGCAAAGGTAACGTAACGCAGTAAAACAAAAATATGCGAAAGGGAAGTCTGGAAAATGCTACGAAAGAGCAAAGCTATCATCATTACTAGTTCGGAAAGTCCCAAATATCTGGCAATGTGTTTTTCATTTGCCGTAGCTCACAAGATGTCGTGAGGAGATCAGTTTGATACCCGGCTCTTGCAATCTCGAGCTGGTAAAAAAGATAGGCTACTAGGAACTCTACAATAGAAACAAGACCTAAGGTTTCGATGGGATCCCAAAAATATAATATTTGATCCAGACAACTGAGTCTTGTCTTCGCCAGATCCCGTCGTCGCCAGGCTAACATTAGAGAAAAACAAGTTCAGATATACCTCTATAAGCCATATCTATCTTGACGATACTGACCGAAACTGCCTGCTTTACATCTGCCAAATTTCCGGTTTCAGCCGAATTCCGAGCGAACTACTTGTCCAGCAAAGAAAGAAAATTCAGAATCGAATTCAGTGTACGGTATCTCTTTGTCCTTAGAAAGAACATCTGATCAGTTTCAAAAAAAACTTCAGCTTCTAAAAAAAACGGTTACAACCGGATTCCGGACGAACTTTATTTCCGGTTAAAAAAAAATGATCGTCATATACAGACTCAGCCTCTATTCTTACCCCTAAATCTGTCATCTAATCAACTTCAAATAAAACTTATTACTTTTTACAAATTTTCCGGTTTTGGTCGGATTCCGGGCGAATTAGTTGTCCGGGTATAAAATACTTTTCACATTTAAGTGTTCAGCATGTCTACTTACCCATAGATCGAACATTCAATCCGCTCCAAAATCTAACTTTTACTTTTAACCAACTTTCCATTTTCTGCTGGATTCCGGACAAACTGGTTGTCCAGCAAGAAAATGGTTTTCACAATCGTGTTCAGCATGTCTTCTTACCCCTAAACCGAACATTCAATGAACTTCAAATGAAACTTTTACTTTTAACCAGCTTTCCGGCTTTTGCCGGATTCGGGTCGAAATACTTTTCGGACGAAAAAATGTTTTGCATATTCGTGTTCAGCATGCTTTCTTACCACATAATCGACTATCACATTAGCTGATTAAAAATATTTTGTTTGCCCCTTATTTGAACCCCCACCCCTAAATTTTGGGCTACAGAGCCCATCTACGAACTTGACCTTACCGTTGACCCAAAGAGTCCGCACACTAAGTTTCATCAAAATATCTCATCCCTTTCCAGAGTTATAGTGCTAACAGACGGACAGACGGACAACTCCTACTATGTCATAGGTATCCCTCCACTTACGTTTTGGGATCCCAAAAAGCTATCGGACTTACTAGGCATTACTGATGTTGTCATTTATTGGCATTAACCCCCACAACCATCTTTCCAATTGCAGTAGGCTACACAATCTTCCTTTTCCATCGTTTGAATCTTTTAAAATGGCGTCCGAATACATCGTAAGAGAAGCAAAAAGAGAAGATTGCCAGGCGATTCGTGGACTGATACAGGTAGGCCCTTTGTAATACTCTCCCGGATAGGCTGGTAAGATAATAAGTTAACTACCAGATACTTTTTATTCGAGCTCACTGAAGCCGCTGTTAATCCATCCCTCTCTACCCGAAACACTTGACCTTTGCCAAATGTCTGTTATAATCAGGGTTTGACATAGCTTATTGCATGTTGTTGGGACACCTTGACCCACTAATACAGAATTTTAAACGACCCTTCGTTTTTATTCTGCCTGTTACTTGGTCCCTAGCTCCCCGATAGAATACTTTTGATGACTAACTCTTGCCGATGAAGAATCGCCGTGTGCTTAGCAAAGAGCTGTTAATTGGTTTACATAGAATTTGAATCATCGTTCGGGTGACGTTTCTCGTTGTTCCCAAGGTTCAATGGCGTGTTTCGGACCTAGTTAAGAGCTTGGTCACACTGGGCTCAAAAAGCCGCCTATTCGACAAACAACTGAAAATCCCTACGGGACGTGAGATTTGATGGGCCTTGTGGCAGCTTGGGGATAATGAGCAGACTGCAATTAGGGTTCCTGTAACATAATTATACACTCTGTTTTGCTCTAATTGATCTCCTGAATTTAAAACGAGAACATTCAGAATTAGTTGGATCTTGTTCTTTTTCTTTTTTCTACTTTTGCAACCCAAAAAGCCAGGAAATGAGCAAGTGTGATCAAGTTCTAAATATAGTGTTAAAAATCACAACTCTTCGCCGTTATTTCGCTTTGCACCAACGACTCTTTAGTGTTTGTCACCCGTGCCGAGTCCACTCGGAGTCCTCCTGTCACTCGATAAACCACTGGTTCGGTATTCAGATAACTTCTTCCTGAAGTGTTTTTTCATCACCACTGGATGCAGAATTTACTTCGAGAATCCCAGAGAAAAATAACACTAGAGAGTAGCGCCAAGACATATGCTTTGTATGCTTTGCAAACGGGCTATACTCGTAGCGCCGCCCACTACGCTTGCGGTATTTAAAGCGAGACAAACTTGTGGGCTTAGAAATTTCTAGTAAAAGCAAAGGTGCGGTCTGCACACAGCATGGAATCAATGGAGGCTGTGAGTAGTTATATATACCGGCTCCCACTCCACCCTCCCCCCAATTTCAAAACCCCATTTTAACATCAATTTCTTAAATTTTAACATCCTTTTTGCCAAATTATCCCCCTTTTTAAGAACATTTTTAGTTTCTTACTTCCAAAATAAAGGATACAAGAAATGAGAATATTACCCTTTACTACATATAAAATACTACAATATACTACTACTTCTTTTTTATTCAAATATTACTGAGTAAACAGTTCTAAATCCACATATGTTTCTTTGTTCTTGTTTTCGCGTACAATCGGTTGCAAAACCAGATTTTTCTTTAAAAGTAATTCGTTAGCAATAGCATTATATTTCTGTGTTATAAACAAATCACAGGGTTTGTCATTATGATTAATAATTACAACCAACTTATCACCATATTTTGTCTTAGCGATTCTCATTTTAACAATAGTATATTTCAATCCAAGAACTAGTTCTTCTTTCCTGATTGTCTCATTGTATTTATTCATTCTGATTGTATTCAAGACTTCCTTTGTGGAATCCATTTATTAGCGGCTGATTTTATTAAATAAAAATCCAGGCTCACAAACTCACATACATATTTTTATTGATAATATCTAATGTAGCTTTTCTTTCATAATATATAACACAGTAAACATTATATGGTACGGGTTGATTATCTTTCAACGTTAAACTTATTTTAATATCAGCAGTTGTTCCATTATAAATATTTGACTCGTGTTTAGAAACATCGAAACAGAATAGTGGGTATACTTCTTTAAATTCTTCTATACTAACAACACTACCAGTATCAAATGCTAATTGTTTATAACCCAAATGTATGAACCTATTGTAAAGATTTGAGTATTTACATTTATCATCGCTAAAATCACATTTAAGTGGTTCTTCAGGATATTTATCCCCATTAATTCTAAGTTCTATGTCTGTTAAATTCATATGATCAAACACCGTATTATTCA
The DNA here is from genome assembly GCA_023053575.1 of Branchinecta lynchi. Taxonomy (NCBI): domain Eukaryota; kingdom Metazoa; phylum Arthropoda; class Branchiopoda; order Anostraca; family Branchinectidae; genus Branchinecta; species Branchinecta lynchi. Next base: position 16,663,911 of record JAKZAP010000019.1, on the reverse strand, counting down.
TTAATTGATTGTTATGCTTTTCATTTTTCTGTAGCATCACAACTACTTTTGTTGGATTGTTTCTCTCAGAAATAACTTTCCAAGTGTGTTCCTTATTCTGACTAACATCGCTTTTATAAGTATTACATGCTTCCCACATCAGATTATGCTTTCTGTCCTTTGCCAATCCCTTTTCTAATTGACTCATCATTTCGATACTAGGAGCTACAATAGGGATTTTCCATGATAAATACTCGATGACCACTTTCAAATTAGTATTTTCGTTTCTTATAATCATGTTGTTATCATCATTTCTCCTTAGAAATATTTTATGCGATGCACCTCTGAAGAATCGTTTGTTTCCTTTTAAGAATCCAAACAGTTCTGATAATGGTAAATACATATTTACTAATTTACTGCTCTTTGTTCTGTTATATCTTTTTTCAAATCTTTTATTATAATTATCATTATTGGTCAACCTGACTGCTGCAACCCCTGCAGTAAAAGAAGCAACTACAGGATTGATTTCTTTTCCTTGATTATAATCTTTATACCAGAAATGATTTCTTGCTGCACTTCTAGAATAATCATCAGAGTATTCAATCAACTTTGTAACGGTAGTTGTAATACCAACATGATTAATTTTTTCAACCGATTCATCGTTTATTACATACTCAGCGGTACTGAATAAATTAAATCCATTATTCGTTAAAGTAGCAACATCGATTGCAGCTATAGGAGTCCCATCTTCGTTTACTATTCTTACACTAACATCAAGATAACTTTCACTTGGATAAAACCAGGAATCTAATTTCTTTGTTACGAATTCAAACTCTGATTTATTAGATACATTCACATCTGTTTCTCGAATTTCTTTAAATTCATATTTAACCACTGTTTCATCCACAAGTGGTTCATCAAAAATGTTCCATTGCGGACTGATAACTTTATTTACTGCCATTTATATAAGAAAGAAATTATTAAATAAAACTTATTTCAGAATCTTTAATCCACTTCCAGTCATTAACGTTTTGATCAAGTCCTGACTTCTTTGATTTAAAATCCTTTTATTTACACCTATAAGATCCTTCATCGATTTTTTGTTTCCAATTACATCAATGAGTTCCTTCTTGTTTACATCGATCAGATCTTTCCCATATTCTATTGCTCTGTTTTTCAACAACTCAAATCTCGGTTTAATAATATTATTATACATTGACATAGCCCCATCTTTTATTTGTTTTGCTGACGTTTGAAATAACTGGGAATTAACAATGATTTTGAATACACTACCGATTCCACTTCCATACTGCCTTTTATAAAGTAATCGCTTATTATTAATCAACATTTATAGGTAAATAATTTTATTTCACTAATCCTTTAAGCTTTTCTTAAATGCAGTACGTATCCAACGTTATCACCATTCAAATCGACAGGTCTTCCCAACTGATCAGTAATTGTCATTCTCAAGGAGTAAATAAAGTCTTTTGTATTAATAGGAAGGTAGATTAATTGTCTAGGATTCTCAACAATTTGACAACCCGGTTCTGAATTCGGAACAAATGTCCAAATGACATCTGATTTACTTTTGTTTACGATAGAACTGTTTACGAGAGAGCAGTGAATTTGAATTTTATCAACGCTTCTTGTTATATTCGGAAGCTTTGTACCTTCATTGATTTTCTTAGATATCTCACTATCCTTCTCAAATCCTAAAATCTGACACAAGTCACTATTAAATCTAAACACATATTTTTCTTGTAATAGTATGACAAATCTCATAGATGCTGGATTGGATGAAATTACAATAGGACATTTATCTTTTGGGGTATCAAAATACTGACAAAAAAAATAATTCAAACAATCATCGTTATACATCCCATTAGGAATAGTAACATTCATCCATCCCCCCTCTTCATCTTTCCTGTATTGAAATGTATTATTTCCAAATTTATCACTTATATTATGCCATGAATACCACAAAGTACACTGATTCAAACCTATTTCATAATCCCAATTACGATTCAATTCGATTGGTTGACTAAAAGTTATATCAATGATACTTTCATTACCTTCAATGTTTAACAACACTATTTATTAGAAATATTTTGTATATATTGAATTGTAATTTCTCTTCGTAAGAAATTTATTTCGCATTAACGAATCCAAAATATCAATAGCTTCATTTCTCACCTCATCAGATGTATTTCCGTTTACTCTGCTACCTATCAAAGTGTATAATTTTGAAATCATTTCATCACAATTCATAAATATTCCAGTTCCTTGTTGTCTGATAAAGGGTATACTAGATTGAATTTTTTTTTAATCTATCCTTATAGTCTTGTATAAATAAAATAATTTTATCATACTTATTCGAACTACTTTTACTTTTCAAACCACCATAACTTTGACTTATCGGTGTTAATTCAGCCAAAGCATCTTCTATATTCTCTGGGTTATCATAATAAAAATGAGGCATCTCAAAATATTCCCCTTCATATCTTCTATGATTATCTCTATATTTCACATTAAGTGTTTTTAATAACTCTTTATCATCACCTTCATTCAGATCAACAACTTTTATACTTGTTGGAGATGCTTCTAAAGCGGCTGACTGCATTTCTACCCCTGAAACTGGAAGCTGATATGGTTGAATCGTTTCACCTAGCTGGAGAAGCCCTATTCTTGAACTATCATCACCTTCCTGTAGTTTATTTATGATCATTTCAGTGTTTTCTTGTAATTTTTTGATGGTATCTTTAGTGTTTTCTTTTTGTGCTATAATAACTGGAGCGTTTAATTCTGAAGCATATTCCCGAAATCCTGCCTTCTCCATCTCATTTTGTTGAACCTTTCTTCTCTGAATTTCTCTGTTCTTCACTATATCCGATAAAATATCCCTCAAGCGTCTTGAATCCATTTATATACAACTAATTTTATTTCATAATAAATTTTGAAAGTTCTTTTTCATAAAACCCTCCTTGAATTAATTCCCCACTTTTGTCAGATATTTCATAAGTAATGGGAATGGTAGGTCTGATGGTTGCTATCTGAAATACTTCATCCGTATAATTAGGTAAATATCCTTTATCGAAAATACTTTTTTCTTTTTTAATTCTGACTAAATCCCCTACTTTGACGTTTCCTGTGATTTTGTAGTCATCTACTGGAGGAAACAGAGCACTAAAAACCTTTTTCTGATTAACCTTTTTACTAGCATCAACTGGTTTCATTTGTATTGAACGGTGATACGAGTTATTATAATTACTCACAAATAAAGGTAAAATATCAATCCAATTAGTAGTGTTATTGTGAGTGAAATATTTCCATAACTTTTCTTTTAGCGTTCTGTTGAATCGTTCTACAATTTGCGCTTTCAATTCGCTTTCAGATGCAAACCAGTGTATGCCGTTATTTTTCAAAAAAGTTTGAACATTTCTCATCACAAATTCTTTACCTTTATCAGTTTGTAGTTTCTTAGGAATTCTTTCTTTAAATATAACACTGAATGCTTTTATTATTTCAGCACCCGTTTTGTCTTTCAGAGGGATACACCAAGCATATTTACTAAAGCAATCAATAACAGTTAAAATGTAATTTGTTTTATTATTTTCTTTTTTATATTTCTGCATGTCAACTAAATCAGCTTGCCATTGCTCATCAACATAGTGAACATACACTCGCCTCCTTTCAAAGTTATGATAGGAAGGTTTGTGTAACGTATACACATTCTCATTTTGCAACACATTTTTTATTTTATCCTTGGAAACCTTAACACCATTTTCTTTTAATTTTCTGTAAATATCATCCACACCTGAATAATTAGAATAATACGTCTTTAAAATATCTGTTTCTGCGTTGAGGTTTTTTTTAAAAAGCGATTTTCATTGAACCACAGATAACGCAATTACCTTTCAGCATTGGAACATTATTTTTTTGTGACACTGCCTTAAACATTGATTCAGTGTCAGTGCTCTTTTTACATTTCATACAGTAAATCTCCATTTATTAGAAAACAATTTTCTTAAACGAAAAGCTACCAACTCTTCATTTTCCGCTGGATGTAGGAAATGCAGTGAAAACCACAGTTTAATTCATCTATATTTTGAACAGCAAGATTTTCATAAGCTATTTTTTTCTTTGAAGTTTTTAGATATTTAACTATTTCTTTTCCTGGAGGAATCGAAAAATTCGACATAGGGAGATTCAGGTAGATTACAATAGGCAACCCAATGTGTTCCAGGCATTCCACGTTTGTCATAGTTGATTACACCACATTCCGAATCGTTTATATGTTTTGGTAGCGTATCTAAAGAGAAAACACCTCGAAACTGTGGTATACTCCCTAATGCATCCATAATATCAAAATTAGTTAGAGGTCCTACTTTACTTTTGCTTCTTTTTTGATGTCCCCGTTTTTTGGCTTCTTAGGTCTACCACGTACCCCATGACCGATAACTTTTTGCGTTCCAGGAAGTGTAAGCGCGCCACCTGTGGTATCTTCCTTCCTAGGTCTTCCACGTCCCACAACTTTTTGTGTTCCAGGAAGTGTAAGCGCCCCACCTGTGTTGGTTATGTTATCCACCAATTTCTTACCTGCGAATGTACCCAAAGCAGCAGCTCCGCTTGTTAAAGCTGCCTTACCAAGGGCTACAGCTAACGGTATTAAGAATGGAAGTAATCCACCTTTTTGAATCGCTTCTCTCATCTGCTTGTATGATACATCTATGTCACAACCCTTATTATTCATTTTACATGTTTCAATTTTATCAATTTGTCGTTTACTTAAAAGTAACTTGACTGGTTCCCGTTCATTTTGTCTACTGTGACTAACACGTATCTGACATTTTTGTTTAGCACCAAAACATTTCTTCAGCTTTCCTTTCTGAAGCTTTGATAAATAAACTGTATACTCAAATGTTTCAACCATTTATTAGAAAATTAATTTATCATATGAATTTTATTTCTTTAGTTTAGTTTTCATGAAGTCTTCTGTTTTCTTAACAAAATCTTGATCAACAGGTTTTTGCTCTAAAAGCCTTTTTAAAATGTTTACGACTGCTCTTTCAATACCATTGATATGCAGATCTTGGTCCAAATAATTTGAACTAATATTACTGCTCATTTTTTGTTGGTTTTCGAGCTTTTTGTCAATACTTTTCCTAAGGTCAAGAAGCTTTTTGTCAATACTTTTGCTAAGGTCGCCAATCTTCGTTTCAATACTTTTGCTAAGGGCTTGTTGGTTTTCGAGCTTTTTGTCAAAATCTAAAAGATACGTAGTTAACGTTCCTAAATTAACAGCATCATGTTTGTTTCTAGGATCTTGAACATTTGTGATTACTTTATCCCCAGCATCAAGTTCTTTTTCACTAACTCCAATTGATTGTTTTACAAATAACCCTTTATCTTTGTTCCTTACCAACGAATTATCAGGAGAATCATCTATCGCAGTTAATCTGTTGATATCTTCGCTAAAGTATTGGTTGGCTTGCACTTGTCCTGCAGTCATTTGTTCTTTAAATTGATTCATAATCACAGTCATAGATCTTAAGCTAATAGCATCCTTGTCTGCCTTGGCATCACCTAAATTTATAATTCGTCTATCATGTAGGTTAATGTTACCATTTTCGTCAGTAACTTTCGATTCGTTACTAACCTTTTTTCCAACACTACCAAATTTATTCATTTATTATAGAAATAAATTATCCGGTAAATTTTTCAAAGTTTTTCCTGTACTTAAGGGTTTTATCTTTTGTTTTTAAATCTATGAAGAAAAAACCGTAGCCCTTGGTTGCAGTCTCGAATTGTTTGAGAAATTTTTCATTGTCTATACTGGATACATGGCTTTGTCTTATTAATTTTACTTCTTTTGGATTAGAACACTGAAAGAATGCAAAATAATTGCACTGGAGCCTTACCACCTTTGGCGTTTTATGATAGCTTTGAGACAAGTAAATAATTGAGGCATTTTTCTTTCTTCCTCTTATGAATAAATCTTCTATTTTCTTCTGGTCTTTTTCAGTGACAAAATCGTCAAAGATAATCAAGTTTTGGTACTCAGGGTCTAAGTCGTCAACATCGACAATATCATCAAGATTGTTACTTACTGTTAAGACTTTCGATTTACATTGTGACTCCAAAGTGGTTAAATTGGTTATAAGGTCTTGATATTTATCTTCTTCAAGATCTTTAGCATACAAGTATATTCGGTTGAAACAAATATATTCATAAATTAAATTCAAAAGAAGGTTAGTTTTCCCTGTTCCAGAACTACCACAAATTAAGAGTCTGAATGGCCACTGAGGTGCAAGGTCGTGCTTATTCTGATAAGTGTTCTTTTCACTAAAATCATAGACTTTGATTGGAGCCTTTTCATTCATTTATTTAGGAAGAATTTTTCATTATAAGATTTACTTGAGTATTTTAAGTATATACTTGAATTTATTAAGTAGGTACTTGAAGTTTTTAAGTAGGTACTTGAAGTTTTGAAGTAGGTACTTGATTTTTTTAAGTAGGTACTTGAATTTTTTAAGTAGGTTCTTGAATTTTTCAAGTAGGTACTTGAATTTTTTAAATAGGTACTTGAATGTTTATTGATGGTAACCTATTGGAAAAGTTGTGAATTTATCACTGGATACAATCCTTTTATCGTCTTTAGGATCTAGGGCTTTTTTATTCTGTTCTTCTAGAAACATATTGTGTTTGGATGACCTTAAGTTGGACTGGGTTACTGAAAGGTTTTCCGTTTTACCAAACAGTACATCCTTATAGTTTTGAATCGTAATTTTATCTTTAACTATATTGGTTTTTATTCCTTTCAGTTTTTTGCTAGCTTTTGAAGGGTCTTGGTTGTCCTTTAAATAAGCATATACTTTTGATCGTAATCCAACAAATTCTGTCATAACCTGTCCACCTAATTCATCTTTCATCATTCCTATCACTTTCTTATTTACATTAGGAAACCTGTATGGATTATCTTTCGCATAATCAGATGTATCGAACCTCTCATTCAAATCCTGTTTGATATCTTGATAAAAATCTTCAGTTCTAATATCATATATGAAAGAATCAGTGTCCATATAACACAAATCAATTTTATCTCCATATTTAGGCTTCATATAATCATAATGGAATTCATACATCAATAACTTGGATAGTTCCAATACAGCAAAGCCGATATACATTGGTTTGTCTAATTTTATCTTTTCCTTTGACATTCTTGCTACTGAAAAGTTTTCACTGAATATTATTTCAGATTTAAAGTTGGGTTTCTTTATTATTTTTTCTCTTGTTGTATCATTCGTTATTATTTCCATATCCGCTCGCTTCCTTACGTTTTCCATGGTTTTTCAAAAGCAAGCATTATTCATAAGCTTAAAGAAGTCCTTTTCAAAGTCATTTGTACCCTTAGTTCTAAGTGCTGTGTTGTGGTCTATATATCCTCTTAAGTAAGCACTTTCAGTGAATCCTAGTATTCTGTGTACTCTTTTCAATATCAAGCCTTTTTGTAAATAAAATTCTAGGTTCCTGTGGTGAACTACATAGTTGGTTTTATCTAATACTGTGGTACATAGCTTACCGTTAAAGTGTTCGGGTGCTAATGGTAAATCCTTGTGTAATTCGTGTAGTTCTTTTGGATATTCTAAATCTACCTCATATATAGCACCCACATCTTGTCTCACCGACTTAATCGTAATCACCGACTTGATATGACTTTTCAGATGGTTGTAATACTCGATTGATTCGTATTCATTCCTTTCTTTCAAATCATCCGGTATGGAAATGAATTGGAAATCATTCGCTGGTAAATCTTGTGACATTGCCCACCCATATAAATTATTTTTATCCAAATACACTAAATAATTAGATGGCTTATTCTTATTATAATCACTTGTATATTTATTATTTGCTTTTGCGTATCTTTTTATACATTGGGATACACCACCTCTTATTCCTTTTTCTATAAAGGTATACATGTCTTCCTTTGAGAATAACGGTAAGTCTACTTTCGAATGTTTTAGCAAAGCATCCCATGTTAGTCCTGGAGCTGAGAAGTAATGAAGTGGATCCAGATCATAATTATGTATACACACATTTCTGAAATTCTCCACAACATCCGACAATATTAACACATCAGTTTTTAGGTACAATTTAGTATAATCAAGTAATGTTTCACAGTTAAATTGTTTCCATATAGATACCGCTCTTTTATAATCACTTTTGTCAATACCTTTCCCCGTCAACCTAGAATAAAAGCTTTCTATTGATGGTAACTTTGCACATTTCATTTTATCGAAACTATCTACGAATTCATAGGGATACACCCCTTTTTTAATTATTTCTTTGAATTCATCGTCATTTTTGAAGCTGTTAGATGTGAACTTGAAATTCTGTCTTAGATGATTACAAGGTACTTTGCAATCACATGTTGCTAAATTTGCTGATAGTTTGTCTAAAGATGAAGCCATAAATCTAATTGAATCTATAAACCGCATCTCATATTTTATTTCCATATCCGCTTTTGTAATACTTATTGATTTTGAGAATGAGATGAAACTTTCTGCACTTTCAAAAATTCCGTTATCAGGTATCAACTCTCTAACAAATAAATGAGAATCATATTTTGATAAATTATGCATTACTACCGGGATATGCCTAGGAATCCTGTATTTCATATTACATTCAGCATGAGCAAATCCCCTATCTTCTCCTGTCATGTGGTCGTGATCAAAGTGAGGATTTTCAGTAATTTCAGTTGTACAGATGTGACAAGTCTTATTCATTAGATTTTTCCATTTTTCGGTAATTTCTGCATTGGTATAAGTATGATTTCTTTGTCTGCTTTCATATTTGTTTGCAATTTCTGTGGATACTTTTGTAACGGTTTTAACAAAATGTTCTGCAGCGTCTTCACCGAAATAATCGTTCTGGTTTGTATCAAAGGAACAGCATACCTGAAATCCGTAAGCAAATGGTTTCTGTTTGGCCACTTTTATTGTTTTCTTTCCGTTTACCTGATTGTATTCTTCGTTATAAGACTCAAAGTCTGCTATTATGCAATAAGGTACTTTCATTTGTTTTGCAATATTTTTATATTGTATACTTGAACCTTCAGGAGGCATTATTATATCAGGATATTCGCAATTATTTTTACTTTCATGTTTTTCAAAGTGTTCTTCTTTTGTAAAATGCCTTCCGCAAAAAGTGCATAGGTATGTCTTTGTTTTATTTTTAGAGATTTGACTACCAACTAATCTGCTCAGATCCTTTACCAGTACATAATGATTATTATGTACTGTCAGCCTTCTTCTAACCGTCGAGGTGATCAGTCGCAATTTTCATTCGAGTTTGGAAGGATAAAGTTCAACGGTTTCTGTCTTCAAAAGACCGTTAGGTTGTCTCGACCTTGGGCATGGCGCCAACGGATAACAATGGTTGTTCGTGGAGTGGACTCTACTACCAACCAGTGCTGAATTTTTTTCAAAAAAGTCTCGATGTTGGTGTTGACGAAGATGTGGTCAGGAAGTTTGCAGCTGAATTCTTTTCCGTTGAAGCCATAGTCACGGCTAAGAAGCTATTCTGGTCCTGTGTTTTCGCCCCGGAGCTCCCGCCAAAACGTAACACATCTGCTAATCATTTAGCAGACCTCACCGCTGCATTCAAACGTTGTGACAATGACAACGTTGAGCTACCTGACTTCGTTATCAGGTTCCCGAACGAAGTGCCCGTTATTCCAGCTGTGGCTTACTCTCTCCTGACCAGCCAGATCAATGCGTGTGCCAAGGATATTCGGTTCATTGCTGATCGAATTGCAAAACATGAGGGGTCCACTCCTGTCTTTGGAATGTCGAATCAAACAGTCACGACCCCCTCGCCTGTGCACACTGTTATTGTGGACAATATCCCTCCTTCCCTATGTGACGTAAATTCAAGAAATCAGCATCTCGATTCCGTTGAGGGTCGAGATGGCATCACAAACGTCAAAGCTAGTGTCAGGCAAAACCGTCTAGTTGTACAGACTTCGAGTGCGACATATGCTGACATTGTTGCCAAATCGATAACAAAGGGTCTTCCGCCCGGGGTTACCACTAAGGTCATACAACCAAGATTCTTTGGGGTAATACGTAGTGTTCCAGAGCGCATCTCTTCTAGTGATTTGAAGTGTTTGCTTGATGCCGTGGAAGTCTCGCAGATCTCAGATTCCCGGTCTTTCAAGGTTGGCTATGTAGATCAAGCTTCCCTTTTAAGAGCTTTAAAGTGTGGAGTTAAGATCGGTTACGAGCATTTCCGTGTCCATGAATTTCATCGCATGCCGAAAAGATGTTTCCGTTGTCAGTCACTGGACCATGTTGTTGATAGATGTCCACTTCAGACAGATACGCCTAAATGTGCTAGATGCTCTGGATGTCACGTATATTCAAGAGACTTGCCTTGTAGCCTACCCCCCAAATGTGCCAATTGTGATGGGGACCATGTGTCTTTCAGTTTTCGGTGCCCGAAAATCAAAAACGCATTGAAAATAACGGTGTGATGGCTCAGATTTCAAATGTACTCCGATGTGTGTCTTTGAACATAAATGGGACGAAAGATAAGGACCTCGAACTGGATCGATTACTCTCCGAAACTGATGTGCTGTTCCTTCAAGAGCATCTTCTTTCCACTACTAGTGCCGACAGTCTGCGCCGTTCGATCGATCACTATATATTCGTGCAACCTGCTAGAAAAACGAGAGGCCGTCCTTCCGGTGGACTAGCAATTTTTATCCGTTCTTCCTGTTGCCTCAGACCTCCAACTGTCTTTCTTTCGGATAGACTGATGCTAGCTGTACAGTTTGGCGACCTCGTTCTAGTTAACGCATATCTTCCGTGCGACCGTCGCAACCTCGCTTCATTTGGATTATTTGCTAAATCTTGTAACAAGATCAAGTCTCTCCTTTCAGACATCAGTAGCAAAGGTCTTAACTGGATTCTTGTTGGTGATTTGAATACCAACATCCTGGCTCCTTCTATACGCACTGACCTGTTTACCGAGTCTCTTCCTAGCGGGTATTGTATCGTAGAAAAGTCCTTGCCGTATACCTACAGACACAATCGTGGCGGAACCGTTTCGAACCTTGACCACCTTATAGTCTCCCATCCATCTGTAGCTGATGGAACGGTTGAAGTTGACGACGAAAAAATTGAAGATGACCATCTGCCGTTGACTTTCAAATTGGCACTCCCCGCCGATTGTGTTAAAAGCACTACGTCTCAACCTCAGACATGGATCAAGAAAAGGAACTGGAATCGTTTAGATCCCGTACTTTATATAGCTACACTGACCACCCTTTTGACAGCTGTGAAAATTCCGTTCCACTTACTCCAGACTAGTCTCCATGTGACTGGTTCCTCCATCGACTTGAACTTTTATTACTCTGAGGTCGTTCATTGCTTGAAGACTGCCGCTAACGTAGCCGTACCATTCGAAAATGTTAGGGTTGGAACCCGAAAGCGGCTTTGGAGAGTTTGTCCGGAGGTTAAGAAAGCCAAAAATCATGCGAAATTTTGGTTGAGACTATGGATAGCTTGTGGACGCCCTATCAGTGGAACCGTGTTTGACCTTAAAAAGAAGACAAAGCGGGAGTATAAGTTTTGTTTGAAATCCGCACGTTTAAATGGCGCTGATGCCCCTACAGACCGCAAGTCTTGGAATAAAGTTCTTCTTTCGGACAAATGTTGTGCAGTGTCTCCGTCAAAATTGACCTCCTCTGACTGGATAAACCATTATCGCAACTTGTTCACTCAGTGCAATATGCGCGTGCAACAGTTTTTCGACTCTTTACTTTCAAGGTTTCTCCCTGTTAAAATTTCTCAGTCTTCTGTTTTTGCGGTTACTAGTAATGCTGTCGAAAAGGCTGTTTACAGACTAAAAAAGACTGGATCTGTCGATATCGATGGTATTTCTTCAGAGTTCTTCAAAACTGATTGTCCTGTTCTGATCCAACATCTAAAACTACTGTTCCAAATGTTTCTTTCCCAATCTCAGGTCCCGAATAGCTTCCTTGTTGGAACCGTAACATCTGTCCTTAAGCGAGGCAAGGACCCTGAACTATGCAATAGTTTCCGTCCGATTACAGTATCATGTACAGTCAGTAAAATTTTTGAGTATGTCCTTCTTCCCGAACTTCTTGAAAAAGGCAATTTTGGAAATATGCAATTGGGTTTCAGGGATGGTACGGGTTGTGCGCATGCTCACCACGTTCTAACCAAAATAATGCGACAGGCCACTCTAAACAGATCAACCATCCACATTTGTTCCATAGACATCTCTGGGGCTTTTGATAATGTTGTCCATTCTCAAGCTTTGTATTCGCTTGCTCGTTCTGGAGTCAATTCTTCTATTCTTTGCCTTTTAAAGTATTGGTACGCAAATTCCAGCATTCGGGTAAAATGGCAGGGTCAGTTATCGGAAAATATTTCCGTGAACCATGGAGTTCGCCAAGGTGGAGTTTTGTCACCGTATATATTTAAGTCTGCGATTTCTGATTGTTTGGATTCTCTTCTTCCTGCATATTTGTTCAAGGAGATTTCGATCAGCTACATTGCGTATGCTGATGATATCCTCCTAGTCAGCCGTACAAAATCCACTCTTTCTAAAAATATGAAAATTTTAGCAAACAAACTTTCAGACATCGGACTTGAGATCAATCTGTCAAAATGTGAATATCTTTGTTTCGGTCGCACAACAACCTCTGAGCCCTCTTCTGTTGCAATTGGTTCTTTTTCTATTTTTTCGTCTGAGTCTCTGAAATGGCTCGGGCTTACCTTCAAATCCACATTATCTTTAACGTGCTCCTCTATTTTAAAATCAGTATCAAATTCCATTAGATTTGGTTACGGGCGTTTGGTCCCAAATAGAGGAAAATATTCACGCAAGGCGCTCGGAAAGTTGTATAGTGCTTTTTGCGGCCCATATATCCACAATTGTTCCGGAGTTTACCATATCCTAAGGAAAAAAGATGTTAAAAATTTGAGAAGTTGTTTTTTCAAGTATTGTAAATTTCTGATGTATCTTCCAAAATCTTTTCGTAATCGTAAATTGGTTTCGAATTTTAATGTTCAGGATAGTGTTAATACACTTTTTCGTTCGCATTCAAATCTATTTTCCCTCCACAAACATCCTGCCCTCTCAGCCCATGAAATTATTAGCCAGTTTTTCATTCCTGAACCCGATTAATGTGCTTGTCACTGTGTACAAATTTTAAGTCTATTTAGTGTTTGTTTTTTTTTTATATGAAAAGAATGTTGTCGTGTTTATTTACATTGTTTTGTTTAAGTGTTTTAATATGTATATTTTACTTTTGTATTTTATACTCCGCTGTTACGCAAAAAGCGGGTCATAAATAAATAAATAAATAAAAAATAAATTATCGAAATATAATAAATTAATAACATGTTTAGCTGTTTTGCCATTGATTGTACTTTTTAGTATACGACTTCTGATAATTTTCTCTTTTTCAATTTGAAATAAACAAATCTTAATGTTGTATCTATTTTCAAATTTGTGTATATATTTAGTATCCATTGGGAAGTTGGTAACCCCTTCGAAATCAAATTCGTTCTCATATTGTTTATATTTCGAAATTCTTTCCGAATGATCCTTAGCTGGATGTAGATTTGCTAAGATAGACCAAAGGAAACATTTCTGGTCGTTATTTTTAATATTCAAGCAAGCTCTTTTATTTTTTACGAAATCTGGCAGTATTTTAAACGTTCTTCCCATGTAAGATTCTATTCGTGTCATCCTATAATCAATTCCTTCATACCGACTAAATTGTAGCCCAGATCGAGGGGTATTACTTGAAGAACTAAGTCTCTTGTTATTATCATTCAAATGATTATGAGTAAGAATGCTATTTTTCTTTAAAATCCAAGAAGTACTGTTGTAATACACTACTACTTCTTCATCATTCTCCTGTCGATGGAAAATAACACGAGTTACAAACTGAACTCTATACTGATAAAGTTCATTCATTCTTCGTCTCAAATCTGTGAAAACAAAAGCAATAAGAGTATGTTCATCTCTTCCATTGCTTTCAACTGATACGTTTACAGTGTACAAATTTTCATTTTCCCTAGAGATAGTAGGTTGTTGTTCTTCTTCAGTTCTAAATAAATGATCAGGAATTAATTTTTCTTCTTTGATTTTTTTCTTATTTATGAAGAGAGTTGATAAACCAATTGGTTTCTGTCTACTGTTATCACGTCTTTCTGTTTGATCTCTTATGATATCTCTATTTTTCTGTACGGAATCTTTATGTTTGGTAATAATATTATTATAGTATTCTCCAACTCTTTTTAGTACTTCTTCTCGGTTTCCACGAGTTGATAGGTTCTTGTGTTTCAGAAATTTCTTTAATTCACTTGTCTCTTTTTCTTTGTTATCATTGTATTCTTGTTTTAGTTTTGTAATGGTGATATTATTTTCTTTTATCTCATCTTCCAGAATTATTCGTAATTTCGGTTCTGGATTGTAGTCTGATGGTCTGTTCTTATGGATTCTTTCGTTTCTGCGTTCAATATTAATTTTTTCTTCAGCTATTAAAATATACTTATCAAGATGGTTTATTATACTATTTGTTATTTCATGTTTCTTAGCTCCATTTGTTTTTATTTTATTAATTTTCGCATAAGTCCTCAGTTCATTAATTCGGTATTGCGGTAACCTTCGTATAACCGCTTTGTTGTTTGATATAACCTTTTTACAAAGCTGAATAACCTCTGCAGTATTCATCATTTAATAGGGGAACATTTTTATTAATGAATTTCTCCCGTCTGCGTTTTCTCAGTCGTAAAGAAAAGCACTGGTTTCAGTATGCGTTTCACAGAGCAAGCGCTGTCTAGATTCTCTCCGACCAGTCAAGAAAGATTCAGTAGAGTTCCGTAGATAGCAGATGTGTTTTGCGTTTCACAGAGCAAGCGCTGTCTAGATTCTCTCCGACCAGTCAAGAAAGATTCAGTACAGTTCCGTAGATAGCAGATGTGTTTTGCGATTCATGGAGCAAGCGCCGTCTAGATTCTCTCCGATCAGTCAAGAAAGATTCCGTACAGTTTCGCAGGTGGCAGATGTGTTCCGAATCGCGAACCTTTCATTCAATCAAATAATTTCTGAAACAATTTTATTACATAATAAATGGAAGAATTAGAAAAGAAAATGTATGTTTACCGTCGCAGTTACAAGTACTACAATCGTATAAGTAATAGCTTACTTGTATCCAAATTCCTCTTTTCGGCAGCAGGAATGTCTGCGTTTCTTGTGCTACCTTTAGCTTCTTTAAGTTTGGGTGCTGTTATCATCGAAATAATTGAAAAGCAGTTAAGCATTGCTGATAGAAAAGCAGAATTTAGGACTGTTTATGATTTTTATACTGAGTTGTTGTCAATGCTAAAATGCGGACAATTAACAATTGAGGAGGTAATTCAGCGAGAAACAGAGATGCGTAAAACCTTTCGATTTTTTCCTCTCGAAAAATATATGAAACAAGTCCGTCTGAATGGTTATAAATATTGCAAGAATGAATCTATGAAAACACAAGAAAATTTACCAAAAATATAAAATTTTTGCAAAACCTCCCACCCCAGACTTTAAAGATTGAAGATGTTGTTCAAATATCATATCTACACACATATACATATGTCTGGGGTAGCCCCGTATGGGGAGGAAACTCATCTCTGAGTTTTTTTCGCCATCACTCACTATCAACGGATTGCTGGTAGTGGGATTCGATCTCACGACATCGTTGATACAATGGTTTCTAAGTTTGCACGACTTAGAGCATTCTGCCAACGGGGCCCGAAAAATCGCCGCAACGAAATGTTTTGTGATGTGAATCATCTAATGCGCAATGAGATTTCCTGGTTTTTTGTTGCCTGAAGAGCTTTATCAGTACTAGAGGTAGAATTGTTGGATACGTTGAGGAGATTTTAATCTGATGATATGATAAATATCGATCAGAGAGAATCAAGTATATACAATTGCTGATATTGAAATAAGTTTAACGTTGAAAGATAATCAACCCGTACCATGTAATGTTTACTGTGTTATATATTATGAAAGAAAAGCTACATTAGATATTATCAAAAAAAATATGTATGTGAGTTTGTGAGTCTGGATTTTTATTTGATAAAATCATCCCCTAATAAATGGAGTCCACAAAGGAAGTCTTGAATACAATCAGAATGAATAAATACAATGAGACAATCAGGAAAGAAGAACTAGTTCTAGGATTGAAATATACTATCCTTAAAATGAGAATTGCTAAGACAAAATATGGTGATAAGTTGGTTGTAGTTATTAATCATAATGACAAACCCTGTGATTTGTTTATAGCTCAGAAATATAATGCCATTGCTAACGAATTACTTTTAAAGAAAAATCTGGTTTTGCAGCCTATTGTACGCGAAAACAAGAACAAAGAAACATATGTAGATTTAGAACTGTTTACTCAGTAATATTTGAATAAAAAATGAAAAATGTAAAAAAAAAAAGAAGTAGTGTATATTGTAGTATTTTATATGTAGTAAAGGGTAATATTTCTCATTTCTTGTATCCTTTATTTTGGAAGTAAGAAAATAAAAATGTTCTTAAAAAGGGGGATAATTTGGTAAAAAGGATGTTAAAATTTAAGAAATTGATGTTAAAATGGGGTTTTGAAATTGGGGGGAGGGTGGAGTGGGAGCCGGTTTATATAACTACTGCTGTGTCATATTTTTGCAATGTTCAGAATACGAATTTATTGGCGCAAGCTCTGGTGAAAGACTGAATGAGTTTCAGTAGGGACGTTCTCTATCGCTAGTGGTGCTAGTATTGCTACTATTAGAGTGTGTGTCAATTTTGCCGCTACTCCCTAGTGTTATTTTACTCTGGTGAATCCCCAAAGACTGAGAGAACAAAAAGGTTTAAAAGAGTGAATAGGTTCTATAACTTCAGAACAAATGAAGCTCAATGAACAATGAAGCCCCTTGACAACTTGGAGTCGCACACTAGCCACTGGCTGGTAATTCACAGTACTTCATCACGATTTTTTTTTTTGCGCAATTAGTTTTCATGATAAGATTGAGCTACGATCTGCTCAGATGCAAACATTTCCTGGAACTCGCTTACATTTCAGGAATTGGCGGATTATGAAAAGATGCCAGATGGACCGAAAATCACTGCTGTAGGTAAGAACCCCCCCCCCCCTTCACCGTTCCAATTTTGAGGCTAGCTGAAAGGCTTGAGGTGGGCTTATTCTGACCAAGAAAAAATAATCACAAGAACCTCCGTCTCCCTATCTCTGTAATACAACCATGCGGAGTCGAATATATTCTGGATACCCTACCCAACGCAAACGAGCGGATTAGGTGCTACGCTTAAAGGACCCCTCGCACTATTTACTATTCAACTTACAGTCTTTTAAAATACTTGAATACTATAAAA
The DNA here is from genome assembly GCA_023053575.1 of Branchinecta lynchi. Taxonomy (NCBI): domain Eukaryota; kingdom Metazoa; phylum Arthropoda; class Branchiopoda; order Anostraca; family Branchinectidae; genus Branchinecta; species Branchinecta lynchi. The sequence continues at coordinate 16,646,475 of JAKZAP010000019.1, read as the reverse complement.
CTAGGCTCTGCTTTCAACAAATAACCCACGGTTTTGGCTGTTTTAAACCTTTTCCGAGACCGTTGACTTACAGCGAAAACATTGAAAAAATTTACATAAAGAGGGGTTAGAATGTACCGTACGAAACTGGGGTTTCCGAGTTAGAAATATATGGAGTGATTATGGAAGTAGATTGCGTTAGTATTGTAGGTAAGGCAGGTCCTTTAACACCATAATTTGCTATACCTCTACAAACAGCTATATCGCGGTAGAGCCCCGCAGAAGAAATTTTCTTACAAACGCCGTCTGAGTCATCCTTTGTAGTTGATTGGTTGTCTACAACTGAGACGTCAGGCTTGACTCGCGGCAGCGCGGGTTTCTCCTTGCCTGCAGGCCTTCTACAGTTTCTCATCTGGTATGTGCATCGGTGAAGAGGGAAGTAGACGGGTTCAACTCAAAGCAAGAATATACCTCTAGCTCCGCTCAGTTTTGTCGAGGTGTCCTTGCCAAGAAGGGCTGAAATACAGCTCTAATAAAATGTAGCTGACCTATCCGTTTTGCACCGTCAAATATGTGTCTATAGTCACTGCATGGGACCAAAGACGGAGGTTCTATTTGGATTATTTGTTCTTGTTCTTACTGAATTTTGAGGACTATCACAAATCCTGATATATGCCAACTGCTGGCTACTTTCTGCAAGATGCTGCCTACCCTAACCTAATAAAATATTGATGATTTGAGCGAAGTTTAGAAACCAACCAACTAGAATTCATTTATATTGGAGTAGGTTATTTAGACCCTAGCCGTGACGGTACTCAGTATTTGATATAAGCTAAGTTTGTTTTGTTATTTTTTCATAAACGGGTTTCCAATAAAGAAAACAACTAACCCTTGAATGCCCAGAGGCAAACGTGCAAGGGACTAAATTACACGAGCAAAGAAAAGAAAGAAAAATACAAAATAATTGACAGCATGATTTTGATTTGCTTTTGTGTATTTTATCTGTTGACAAACATATATGTTTTGATATGTACATGTACAGATATGTTTATGTATATGTACAGATATGTTTTGATATGTACTGAGCTTTCTTCGAGACAGGGAACAAGGACACTCGGGAGATGATCCCTGAATAGCGAGAAGACAATCTCATCTACTACCTGGGGATTTTAGTCAAACTTTATACATCATCTAGTTCAAATCGAGTTGAGTGATGCGTTATCGCTGGTACCCTCCGAAAAAACATTCGACAAGCGAAACAAATATATTTTGACCGACAAGTTCGACAACACTCATGGGATTATTTTTTTTTTTGGGGGGGGGGGGATATTAGGGTTAGATGATTTCTCAGGCTAAGATTCGCTCTACCATTTTTGGAGAAAGTATTGTAATCCTCGGTGGTTGGACACAAAATATATTCGAAGTCAACATTCATCGTTGACGTTGATGTCGTTTAACTAGATGACATATAAATTTTGACTGACAATTTGCAGTTAATTGGCGGTGTCATACCCTGAGGTCACACCTCGAGGGTGAAAGAATTATCATGCCAAAAATCGGGAAAAAAAAAATCTCCCGTCCCTGAAAAGTTTCCGTTGCGTCCGCGTTACGATGTGAAACATTTGCGCCACTCGTACGCCGGGAAATAAAAGAACAAATCTTTTCGTGTATAAAGCAGCAGCGTGAACCATGAATTATTTTTTTTTTGCGTACTAGTTTAGAATCTTCCAAAAGGTTAAAGTTTAACTGAAAAGGCAACTCATTTATTTATGATTTAACTGAACACAGTGTACGATTTTGCTTGTGTTAAGGAGCTATTTAAGTTTGTCACTATTTGTTCAGTATGATGTTCAGAATATCTACGGCCGTCATCCCAACGGAAATTCCAGTATGGCGCGGAAACTTTGAATCTCATTTTCATGGGCCAGCGATCAGCTGCGGAAGGTAACTCACTGCTTGAACACTTGTTTTTCGTAGATCATTTCGTCAATCACACAACACGTGCACAAGCGTATAGAGGTACCACAAATCCGACAGGTAAATCCGACACAAATCTATACCACAAATCTTTTTTAGTTAAACTTTAAGCTCTATATACTGTTTATGTTCCAATCTTCAAAACTATGTGAACGCTGGGAAACTGGGCTCTTCTTTGAACAAATTATCCACGGCCTTGGCTGTTTCAAGCCTTTTCTCGGGGCCATTGACTTCTAGCAAATCTCGGCAAAATTCAAATAACCGGTGTTACGCATCATAAGCTTACATACGTCCGGAGCATATTGCGTATGGAAACTAGTGAATCGTGCCAAGTGTGAAAATCATTAAATTGTGAAAATCATTGTGAAAAATCATTGACTGTCTTAAGCCTTTTCTTGGGGACTTTGACTTCTAGAAAATCTCGGCGAAAATCGAATAACCGGTTTTACCCATCAATATCGGGATACGCTAACACACATCGGGAGCATAATACGCATGAAAACTAGTGAATCTTGGCAAGTGTGAAAATCATTGAGGAGTCGTCAGCGGGTATTAGAATACAAGGGTGTCGGGGTTTGAGAATTAATGGAGCAGTTACAGAAGCAGGTTGCATTGGCATTATAGGTACGACGGGTCCTTTAAGGAAATTAAAGATTATTATTGGGATCCCAAAACGTAAGTGGAGGGATACCTATGGCATCGCAAAAGTTGTCCGTCTGTCTGTCCATCTGTCCGACTGTCTGTCTGTCAGCACGGTAACTCTCGAGGGAATTGAGATATTTTGATGAAACTTGGTGGGAGAATCCTTTGGGTCAAAGTACAGGTCAAGTTCGAAGATGGGCTGTGTAGCCCTATATTTGAGGGTGGGGGAGGGGTTTGAAATTAAGGGGCAAAACAAGTATGTTTTGAAAGCTATTGAGATAGTTGATAAAGGGGAAAGAGACATGCTGAATTCGAATATAAATTTATTTTTCTCGCCGGATAAATAGTTCACCCGGAAAGTTTAATATGAAGTTGATTAGAGGTTCGATTTAGGGGAAGAAGACGTGCTGAGTCCGGATATGAAATTGATTTTCTCGCCGGACAATTAGTTCGGCCGGAATCCGGCCGAAACCGAAGAATTTGTTAAAAGTAAGTTTTCTTTGAATTTGATAAGAAGTTCGATTTGCGGGTAAGAAGACATGCTGAATTCCCATATGACAACCATTTTCTCACCGGACGTATAGATCGCTCGGAATCCGACTGAAACCGGAAAATTTTTTAAAAGTAAAAGTTTAATCTGAAGTTGATTAGAGGTTACCGGTATCCGGCCGAAACCGGAATTTGGGCAGAAGTAAGGAAGGAAGGAGATACGACGTAGGCTATAGGGTAAAACCATATGGTGAATCCATATCTGAATATTTGACAGCGCAAACCGGATATCTGAGTATATCTGAACTTGTTGAAATTCAGTTGGCGTATCCGGTGGGCTCTGTCAAATACGAAATTGGTCTTCTCCGATTATTACCATTGGTCTTAACCTGTTTGTAGATTTTAAAAGTAAAAATATTTAAGAAGTCTGTCGAAGACCGAATATCTACAAGACCGAATTGTCGGGAGCAATTATTTAAATTTTGGGATCCCATCGAAACCTTTGGTCTTGTTATTAATGCGATGTAGGCTCACAGTTTCAACCTTTCTGGCTGCGGCAGAACGCGACGCATAGGACGGGATACAGCACCTCTTGGAATGCTAAATTCTATCCCGACGGAGGGAACTTGTTTCCCGCTCCAAGGGCATGATTACAGTTTGCTGGAGGAAACAACGGAGGAGGAAATAAAAAACATTTTGAAGAATCATAAAGAGGGCACAGCGCCGGGGCTGGATGGAATCCCTATTATGGCTTATAAGAAGTTCGCACTGTCATTCGTTCCCATAATGGTCCTCATTTTCAATGCAATTCTTAGCACATGTAAATGGCCCGAAGCATGGAAGACGTCAGTAATTTTGCCGCTTTTCAAAAAGGGAAATGCGGAGGAACACTCAAACTATAGACCCATATCCCTAATACCAACGATGTGTAAAATATTTGAAAAAATTATTGATGTGAGACTGTCAAAATGGCTTGAAGTGTACAAAAAAATTAGAGAAGAGCAAGGAGGCTTCCGGGCCGGATACAATACAGCGGACAGAATGTTTGTACTGCATGCCCTTTCTGATAAATATGGAAGAGGAAAAAATAAATTTTACGTGGCTTTCCTAGACCTCCAAAAAGCTTTCGATAGCGTGGATAGGGAATTACTGATAATGGAATTAATTATAATTGGACTACCAGGTCAATTTGCACAGCTGGTAGCTAATATGTACGGAAGTACAAAAGCAGTCGTTAGAGTGTTTGGAAAAGGAGTTTCAAGGATATTTGAACAGACAAGAGGGGTGAAACAAGGAAGCGCCCTGTCACCTCGGCTATTCGGAATATTCGTAAACGACATTGTAGAATTCTTGGAGAAAAGATGGGCCCCATCCGTTAAGCTCGGCAACAGAACGATTTCGGCTCTGCTGTTCGCCGACGACATGGCAGTAGTAGCGAAAACAGCTCGTGAACTACAAATTTTAATTGACCTGATGGCAGAATACCTTGAATCGAAGAAACTACGTTTAAACCTCGGGAAGACGGAGATAATGATCTTCAATAAAGGAGGAAGAAGGAATTTAGTTGAGAATGAGAAATTTTGGTTCAAAGGTCAAGAGATTAAGGTAGTGGAAAAGGCGAAATATCTGGGATTTACCCTGACAACTAACTGCAGATGGAAGGAACATGTGAGCGAAATGTCAAAGCGAGGGAAAGCAGCAGTGGGTGCAATATTACGTAATGACCTAGTGAAAAAGTCGAAGTCATTAAAAATGTTTAAGCAAATATTTGATTCGAAAATTAAACCGGCAATCCATTACGGAGCTGAGCTATGGGGCCTGGAGGCCGCGGATAAGCTAGAATCAGTCCAGTTTAGATACTACAAAAGACTTTTTGGGCTGCACCAGACAACACATAACCAGCTAATCAAAGGAGACTTCGGTATATTCTCACTGAAACTGCACCGGCTTTATCAAGTATTTAAGTTTTGGCTGATATTAACCCAACTTCCTGAGGACCGATTGGCTAAACAAGCTTATAATGATTTGCTTCGAATTAATAGGAAAACTACTTGGACTCAACAAATCAAGAAATCTCTTGACAAATTAGGCCTCTCTTATTTGTGGATGGAAGGAAATGGACCCGGAAACACACAATGCCTTGCAGAAATTATGCAGAGATTGAAAGATCAAGAGATACAAGAGTGGGGCTGTTTAGTACGTTCGTCGGAAACACTGAAAGAATATAGTAAAGTAAAAGACACTTTTGGGGAAGAATATTATTTTAAGTTAAATTTACCTTTTAAATATCTAAAATCATGGATCCAGTTGAGGGGAAATTGCCTTCCAGTACATAGGGAACAACGATTTAAAAAAAATAAGGGTACAAATGGTAAGTGTGGGTATTGCGGAAAAGAGGATAATAAATTAGCCCATCTCCTCATGGAGTGCCAGGAGCTTGAAAGTCTTAGGGATGAAATTTGGGGGGACCATCGTTTGGTGCTACTTTCTGATATCCTGAGGTCTTCGAAGCCTGGAACCATATGCAAAATGGCACGATATGTGGAAAAGGCGGGAGAGCCTCAGTCGAGCCCGAGTGAAAGAAAATAAGTATTGTTTTATATTGAGTAAGTGTTCTGTGCAGTGTATGTTGTGTATGGCCGTAGGGCTCAAATAAACTTTTCTTTCTTTCTTTATGTGTAAAGCAAGTGTGATATTTTTTTAAGACTTGGAAAAAGATGGTTTCGGAGAACACCCGTTTTATCACGCGTTCGCAGCTGAGATTAACAACAAAGTGATCGGCTACTGCATATACTTTTACACCTACTCCACTTGGGAGGGAAAGGCTCTCTACATCGAAGACATCTACGTCCAGGAACATCTGAGAGGGAGAGGAGTTGGGTCAGCATTCATCAAATCTGTGGCGAAAGTATGTAATTTACGTTATAGAAGTAGCTATTCTTCAATGATAAATAGATGATATCAACGTTGCCGACGGTGTGTATGAATGAATGAATCTTTTTATTTACCCACTTCTTTAAAACAGAAATAGTGGAGTACACAGAGAAAAGAAAGAACACAACTTAAACGATGATGTGACAGAGGTTGTCGGCGAAACGTCCCCGTGACAAAACGTCCCTATGACAAACGTCCCCAATCGAAACGTTCCCTGGCGAATGTCCCCCGCTATAGATTTTTTTTTCATCGCTGAGGGTTGTTACTGAAAGGTCCAGGTTCTGTCTTCGGTATCTCATTCCTCTTCGCTGGGAGAGTGTTAAGTAAGTTAATTATGGATTTAACGGTAGGAATAGCTGCTGTAAAATCGCGGCTTAGAAGAATACTAATTGAGAATTACAGAAGTAAGGTAAGTGATTCCCACTTTCCGGTTTTCTCTTGTTTTGTTATTTATAGAAAGTCTATCGATGTCGACTATTATTTCTTCTTTATATATTTATTTTTGTTTAATTGTGACTGTGCCTCATAGCCTTGCTTTCGGTTAGCTGTATGATTATTTAGCGGATGGATATTATTGGGTATGATTCGTCATGTTGAAGTTATTTTTGGTTTTACTTTTTTTTTTCGTTTGCACTCGAGCTCTGCTGTCAGTAGTGTTAAAGATACATTTGTTTTTAAATAAAGATAACCTTGGACTGCGAACCTTGAACCTAGCTAGGCCTGTAAGATTACTGATTGCGTCATCAGTTCAGACAAAAATTCTTGCAGAACGTCCCCATGGCGAAATGTCCACGGCTATAGATTTTATTTATTAACTGAGGGATAGCTAGGCCTATGAGATTACTGATTGCGCCGTCAGTTCAAACAAAAAATGTTTTTGGAATATAACATTTTAAAAACCACGATTGGTTGACTACTTCAGCATTTAACCGATAGTGAAGTAACGTAACATACCACAAAGTGTTGCTCCCGGCTATGGTCGTTTCTGAAAAAAAAAGCGCAAAGATATGTTGTCAGTTTTCATTTTATCCTTTATTAATTGGTTTATTTGTGTGTTAGTTTACGCTGCGATATAACTGACTGATCTCGCTTGTGTTTGATATTTATTATTAGAGGATTTTATTAAAGGATCAAACCCGGCTTGCCTAGATTCACTGTGTCTCTCTACCTAACTAATCGTTCCATCCGCTTTCGTTTCCTCGCTTCCCATGTCCTATGTATCCACCATACCGGCACTACGCTAATTTTTGCGTTCTCCTTGTTTTACTCTCTTTGAGCCACGAAGTGTTTAAAAATGTATGATTTTGTGTATGGCCTAACGGCTAAAATTAAAGTATCTATCTATCTATCTATCTATCTATTGGTGCTTCTCAGATTGTGCATGTTGCTTCGAACGACCTAGAAGGCTAGAACTGATTAGTTTTGAGTCCATTGCAAGGGCATATTACACTAAGTATTTTAATTGGAAACAATACATTTATGAAGCAACCGGTCCCATGTCCGATCATTCCTGTTTCTAAGAAATGTTCTGTGATGCACACTGAAGTTGTTTTACCTCGATCATACCTTGAAGATCGAGGCGAAGTTCAAAATCTATGCTTGGAGAAGTTTCGCCACGGGGACGTTTGTCATGGGGACGTTTTGTCACGGGGACGTTTTGCCACGCGGACGTTTCGTCGGTAAGCCAATTTGTCTGTGTAAGCTCTGGCGTTGCGTCGCCACAAGTGCGACGCAGAGGTTGCGTCGCTCAGTGTGAACGCACACGCACACACGTTGAACGCACACGTTGCGTCGCCACAAGTGCGACGCAGAGGTTGCGTCGCTCAGTGTGAAAGGCTCAACGAGTTATTGTGAAAGTCCCTTAAGACAGAAGATGATGGCATTAAATGCGCATAAAAGCAATCCTTCCGTTGATCGCTGTTTTTTTAATAAGCTTAATTTTATCACTAATAGTTTTATAATTGTAAATAACTAATTTAATTAAAACAAAAATTATAAATTAATTATTAAATTAATTTAAGAATAATTAATTTACTAATTGTAAGTAATACTTACTTTAATACTTGTATTAATAATATATTACTAATATCCATAAGGACACGTGTTTCAATAAATCAATCAATCAATCAATCAAGTTTATTACAAATAGCTAAAAGCTAGAAGTGGAATACAAATTTACAAAATATACACAGACGCGAAACAAATTAACTAATACATTTACAAGAGTTTACCAGAAATATGGGATGAAACTACGTAAAAATTGGGCAGAAGAATTAGCAGGATATAGAACAAATTGATTGCCAGCATGCCTCTCGGACCGACACGCGCGGTCTCGTGTCGACCCACGGTCTCGGACCGTGTTTCGAACAAAGTGATATTGTAGATAGTGTAGATTAACAATTCGATTACATTGGACTAAAGAAGAGTTTTTGCTCAATTGTCCAGTCAGAAAACCAGTACCGGAAGATTTAGCACATCGGCTATTTCCCAAGTTGCGTTAGCGGAATGGGTTAGGTCCCCGAAGATTTGAAGACCAAAGATCTGTGCAACAATTGCATCAGACCTTGCAAACTACTGGTATATGCGATATTTCTATCCAAATCAACGGAAAAAGTACGATTGTCCCGTTGTAAAAACCCGAGTTTATCCTTGGTTTTTATTTCCTAACATCGAACAAATTTCTCCTGGATTGCGGAAACCGAAATTTACTGTCAGATACCTGTGAGATTAACGTTGACGGTTTCGGATTTGTGTGATGTGCGTTGCTTGTTCAATGGTTTCCTTTCGATTCCTACTTTGAAGTTGATTGTGGGGTTATCTCAATTTTTCAATTAAGCGTTCCTATCGGATTAAACACGATTGGAAACGCTACTGGAATTTGACGTCTGAAACTCCTCACTGTGTCTGGTTTTAGTGTTACGGCTATTGTTATTGATTCTTTATTATTTCTATCACTTTCCCGTAGTTTTCTTTTGTTCATCAGAGTGTACTAGCTTCTGAGTTTTGAATCGTGTTTGTCATGCGTTTTACGCGTCAACTTGGACAAGTGTTTCCAGTTGTCGTTGCATCCGCCATGAGCGCTAAATTGGCAAAGGGCAAATTGCAGAAATAAGCGAAGTTCAATTACAGGTGGCTGTCAAAAGTTCGTGTTGCAGATTGGAACTCAGTGTTCTGAACTGGAATGAACCATCAAGAAAATTCTACGAGAGTCGAGGCGCTATCGACTTGACAGAATCGGAAGGATGGAACAAGTACAGGTTCCCCAGTAGTGCTATTCAGGCTTTAGCCAAGGATTAAAGTACAAAGGGTCCAATGAACTGTTATGATTTTTCTTTCTAGATACACGTGTTGTAGCGCGGGCTCAAAGACCAAAGGAAATGTATTGTCATTTTTTTTATTTATCGCCCATACAGTGAGTAATTAAATAAGAAAACAACAAAAAGCTCGCTTTTCCAGTACTGCAGGTTAAGGCCACTTCAGTCCGTATTGTTTGTGTAGACTGCTATTACATGTCATGGCAGATCGGTCAGCATATTCTTCCGGTATTCATCAAAACGCTTCCAGAAATCAGTCATGTCTGGACCAGACAACAACTTGCAAACCGGGTTGCCACATGTCGCGTGATAGTGTGAATTGTCACTATATTTTGTTTTTATGGCACTTGAGCTTACTCAAGTGCCATATAGCGATTGTTATTTCTGTCCGTCAGTCGGTCTGTCGGTCTGTCGGTCTGTCGGTCTGTCGGTCTGTCGGTCCCGGTTTTGCTAGTTCGGGCACTTCCAGATAAGCTAGGACGATGAAACTTGGCAAGCATATCAGGAACTGGACCAGATTAAATTAGAAATTGTCGCTTCCTCGATCCGACCATCTGGAGGGGAGTGGAGGGAGGGGGAATCCGGAAAAAATAGGAAAAATGAGATATTTTTAGCTTACGAACGGGTGATCGGTTCTTAATGAAACTTAATACATGGAAGGACTTCGTGTCTCAGACCCTCCATTTTAAATCCAGACCGGATCCGGTGACACTGGGGGGAGTTAGAGGGGGAAACCGGAAATCTTGGAAAACACTTAGAGTGGAGGGATCCGAATGAAACTTGGTGGAAAGTACAAGCAAAAGTCCTAGATACGTGACTGATATAACCGGAACGGATCCGCTCACTTTGGGGGAGTTGGGGGGGGGAGAAGTCCGAATTTGTAGTGATCCCGCGAGTTCCGTGCTTCCTGATGTGCTGGGACGATGGAAATTGACAGGCATGTTTGGGACCCGACCAGCTTAAATAGGAAATCATCAATTCCCCGATTCGACCATCTGGGGGGGGGGGGGGGAGTGGAGGGAGGGTGAAGCCAAAATTTGAGGTATTTTTAGCTTGCAAACGGGTGATCGGATCTTGATGAAAGTTGATATTTAGGATGACCTCGTGTCTCAGACACCTCACTTTAAATCCGGGCCGGATCCGATGACACTGGGGGGAGTTGGAGGAGGGAACCGGAAATTTTGAGAAACGCTTAAAGTGGAGGGATCGGGATGGAACTTGGTGGGAAAAACAAGCACAGGTCCTAGAAACGTCATTGACATAAACGGACCGGATCAGGGCACTGTGGGGGAGTTGGGGTGGGGAACCGGAAATTTTGAGAAACGCTTAAAGTGGAGGGATCGGGATGAAACTTGGTGGGAAAAACAAGCACAGGTCCTAGACACGTCATTGACATAACCGGACCGGATCAGGGCACTGTGGGGGAGTTGGGATGGGGGTCCGGATTTCTAGCGATCCCGCGAGTTCGGCATACTTCCTGGTGTCCTAGGGCGATGAAACTTGGCAGGTATGTCAAGGATCCGAACAGATTGACTTGAGAACAGCCGTTTCCCCGACCCGACCATCGTGGGGGGAGTGGGTGGATGGGGAGTCCGGAATCTAGTGGCGTGCATAACTTTTGAACGGGTGATCGGATCTTGATGAAAATTGATATTTATGATGACCTTGTGTCTCAGACACCTCACTTTAAATCCGGGCCGGATCCGATGACAATGGGGGGAGTTGGAGGAGGTAACCGGAAATTTTGAGAAACGCTTAAAGTGGAGGGATCGGGATGAAACTTGGTGGGAAAAACAAGCACAGGTCCTAGACACGTCATTGACATAACCGGACCGGATCCGATGACACTGGGAGGAGTTGGAGGAGGGAACCGGAAATTTTGAGAAACGCTTAAAGTGGAGGGATCGGGATGAAACTTGGTGGGAAAAACAAGCACAGGTCCTCGACACGTCATTGACATAACCGGACCGGATCAGGGCACTGTGGGGGAGTTGGGGTGGGGGTCCGGATTTCTAGCGATCCCGCGCGTTCGGCATACTTCCTGATGTCCTAGGGCGATGAAACTTGGCAGGTATGTCAGGGATCCGAACAGATTGACTTGAGAACAGCCGTTTCCCCGACCCGACCATCGTGGGGGGAGTGGGTGGCTGGGGAGTCCGGAATCTAGTGGCGTGCATAACTTTTGAACGGGTGATCGGATTTGAATGAAACTTGTCTGGTGAGCTATCGCCTCGGACGTTCAGTGTCACGTCCGAGTCGGGTCCGATACCTGTGGGGATGGGGGGGGGGGGGGTGGAAAACTCAAGAAACTCTAAAAGTAGAGGGATTGGGACGAAACTTAATGGATGGAACAAGCATTAGGCCTAGATGAAATTGACGGAGCCAGATGGTTTCGGGGCTCTGTGGGGGGAGTTGGAGGGGGTTTCCTGGAATTCCGGTAGTCGTGAGTTAGAAGAGTTCCAGATGTAAAACGACAACGAAACTTTGCAGGCATATTAGCGACCCGAATTATCTTGACTCAAAAACCTGACACAACATACCCCCGGAAACTTCCGTTCCTAGATCCGAGCATTTTTGGGGGAGCAAGAGAAGAGAAATATGGACTTCTGTAAATTGCGAACGAGTGGTCTGATTCGAGTGAAACTTCATGGGTGATACGAATCGATGGCCTCGACATGTAAAACATGCGTTCGAACCATATGCGACCACGATTAGGGGAATTGGGGGTGGGGGGACTTTTGACATGCACAAAAACCAAACGGATGGACCGAATGAGATGCAATTCGACAGTGCCGAGTTTATGCGGCCTAGATTTGTTATTTGGCGTCTGGGCCGGATTCGGCCAAGGTAGGGGGGGGGGTACTGGAAACTTGCAGATAGGCTATGCTCCAATTTCAGTCAAACTTGATGAGGGAATTAAGAGATTGGGCCCGAACCGGCTCCGACAACGTTGGTGGGAAGGGGGGGGGGGTACCGGAACTTTCCAAAAATGCTCAGATTCGAGTGAAACTTGGTAGATGGCATAAACGAAGATGCTTTAGGTGGTCGATTTTTTTGTATTCCGAACCAGATTCGGCCACGGTAGGTGGAAATAGAGTGAGTACCGGAAATCGTGTAGCACGTCTAGGGATCAAACAAATGGATTTATTGGGATGAAAGTTTGAACAGTCATGTGCATTTGCAATCGAGACGATGCCGGAACTGCTCAGAAATGAGTGAAACTAAATATCCTATTTCTATTTCCGAACCTCCTTTTTGGATGGCGGGTGTATTTTGTGACGTTTTCATCTACTTTGTTGTACAGCCTACTCGTACAAGTGCCATATGAGCTCGTAGCTCTTGTTGTCACTCTTGTCCTACGTAGGACATACAGATCCCTCTATTTTAGAAAATTACCAAATGTGTTATTTTTGCAGCAGGGATTCTGACCCGAACTGACTATTTCAAGTTTTTTTCATGGAAGTAAAATTAAGGTGCGTCATTTGTACAGAGACGATTCCGACTAAAAGTGAACATTTCATGAAAATAAATTTCACTCCCGATTCACACTCTATTTTGGGCCAAAAGTCACTCTCTAAATATTTTTGATGTGGCAACCCTGCTTGCAAAAGGATTCGAGACGGATATGTCAGCTAGGATATAAGAAACAAACCTGCGGTCTTCCAGCTACAGCCTGAGCCTTACCAAAAAGCCCGAAATATCGCTGAAAATTATCCTAGCTGCCTCGAGTCGTTTGCAACGTCTAGCCCCCACTCAATACCCAAGATGAAGCCACGACTCGATCCGACCGCTGGGGCATCTAGTGGCGTGGGTTGGAAGGGCCCGACATGGGGATGCTGGGATCATAAGTTGTGTTTTTGCCGATACCATGGTATCTGATGCCACGGTCTAAAGTTGTTTCCGCGGTTATCGCGACGTCTGATACCACGGTCAAAGGGCGTTTTTGCAGTTATCGCGGTATCTGGCCAGTTAGCGTGGTATCTGATATTCAGATACCACGGTCCGACCGTGGTAACTGGTTGTGGTATCTGAAAAGTCATCTCACTTTCATCAAAATTTGCCAGATTGGTGAGAATTAAGTTTAGCACTTTGATATGACTGGATATCGGTTTTTCTTTTGGGATGACTTCGAAAAGCGCAATTTCGGCAATTGTCGTTTTTGAAGAGCAACCGTATATCAGATACCACGGTAACTGCAAAAATGACGAATTGCAGATCCAGTTACCGTGGTAACAGATACCATGGTATCTACAAAAACTCAACTATAGTTTGACTATGGATCTAACAAAAGGTTTTTGGGATCCCAAAACGTAAGTGGAGGGATACCTATGACATCGCAAAAGTTGTCCGTCTGTCCGTCCGTCCGTCTGTAAGCACGATAACTCTCGAAGGGAATGAGATATTTTGATGAAACTTGGTGAGAAGGTTCGTTGGGTCGTCGGACCAGTCAAGTTCGTAGATGGGCTTTGTAGCTCTACATTTAGGGGTGGGGGAGGGGATTGAAATTAAGGGACAAACAAAATATTTTGAAACAGCTAATGTGATAGTCGATTATGGGGTAAGAAGACATGCTGAACACGATGGTGAAAACCATTTTGTCATCGGACAAAGTTTGTTGAAAGTAAAAGTTTTATTTGAAGTTGATTAGATGTTCGATTTAGGGGTAGGAAGACATGCTGAAGACGATGGTGAAAATTATTTTCTCGACGGACAAGTATTTCGCCCAGAATCCGGCCCAAACCGGAAAGTTTGTTGAAAGTAAAAGTTTTATTTGAAATTGATTAGATGTTCGATTTAGGGGTAGGAAGACATGCTGAAGACGATGGTGAAAACTATTTTCTCGATGGACAAGTATTTCGACCGGAATCCGGCCCAAACCGGAAAGTTTGTCAAAATTAAAAGTTTAATTTGGAGTTGATTGGATGTTCGATTTAGGGCAAGAAGACATGCTGAACACTTATGTGAAAACAAGTTTCTACCCGGACATGTAGTTCGTCCGGAATCTGGCCAAAACCGGAAAACTGTTGGAAGTCAAAGTTTTATTTCTAGTTGATTAGATAAGCGATTTAGGGGTAAGAAGAGATGCTGAGTCCCTGTGTGACAATCGTATTTTACCCGGACATATAGTTCGACCGAAATCCGGCTGGAATCGGAAAATTTGTTATAAGCTAAATTTCTATTTGAAGTTGATTAGATGTTCATTACTGGGGAAAGAAGATACCCTGATTTCGTCTTTGAGCTTTCTTTTTTCGCCGGACAAGTAGTTCTGGAGTTCGGCCGAAATTGGCAGAAGTGGCAGGAAGTTTTCGTCAAAACAGATATGACTTATAGGGGTAAACACACATGCTGAATCCAAATCTGAACTTGGTTTTCTCAGGTGATTAGCTATTCGGCCTTAATCTGTTTCTGAATTTTATTGTAAAAATGTTCAAGGAGTCTGGCGAAGACTGGATCTGGCTAAGACAAGACCCAGTTGTCTGGATCAGATATTAAATTTTTGGGATCCCATCGAAACCTTTGGTCTTGTTACTGTAGCAGGCATATAGTTATGCATTATCGATTTTTTTAAGTATTTGTTTTCTGTTTTTTCTTGTTAATTCCCGTATGTCCAAAGAATTAAGGATGTAAACCAGATCACAATAAATAAACGCGTAAATTATACTAAATTCGTTATAGTGATTTTTTGAAGATTCTGTAACTGAGCTAAATAATATTCAGCTTCCGAGACCAAAAATGTCAACTGGCCGATGATTTCTTATTCCTACATATCTAAACGTCCACATGGTGATCTAATTAATTTTTTTAATGCTCTTACACGCCACTCGTTCTTCTCGAAGGTTTTAGACTCGTTATTTGTTCTTGGTTTTAGTAACTCGTTCGACCACCGCCGGGAGATCAATGAATAGTTAATTAGCAATGGCGGACTTGCTTTCAGGAGTGAATTGAGTTCAATTAATTTGTGAATAACGTTGGCTACCGTGACGATTTTGAGGAAAACAAAGGTAACAGTGTGTTCG
Source organism: Branchinecta lynchi (assembly GCA_023053575.1). Taxonomy (NCBI): domain Eukaryota; kingdom Metazoa; phylum Arthropoda; class Branchiopoda; order Anostraca; family Branchinectidae; genus Branchinecta; species Branchinecta lynchi. The sequence goes on along the minus strand of JAKZAP010000019.1, from coordinate 16,631,123 downwards.
CAAAAATCCGACCCATCGAAAATGAACAAAAAACTAACTTTAGGCAACGGTGAGCTTTGACAGCATTCGAAAAACGAAAATTAGGCAGCCGGCTAAGCCAACGGCGAACAAAACTTCAATCAAAAATGCAGCTCATATTTGAACTTTCTGTTCCCGCCGAACAAGTTACTGACCGGAATCTGGCGATAGCCTCAAATTTGGCAGAAGTAAAAACCTTATTCTGAAATCGATCGAAACAATCTTATAGGGGCAAGAATATCTGCTGAATCATGATTGACCCTTAATTTTCAAGCCGGATGATTAATTAATTCGGTAAGAGTACATATTGAATCTAAATATGAGCTTTATTTTACCGACGGATAAGTAGTTTGACAAGTGTCCGGCCCAGACAGGAAATTTCGAAGAAGTAAAATAAATTCTGATGACAATCAAAACTGGTTGGAAAAGGTAGGTCCACTAAAAAAGACACGGCTAATTGGAGATACCACTTATTTCTCGGACGGATAGTCCGGTAGAAATGGGCTCAAAACCGGATGTTGTCGAATGAACGTAATTCTTTTATATGATTTTAGCTTGAATAAATTTACTCCATTACCTTCGGGATTGTCCGTGACCAGATTATACGCTTCGCTCAGGGTTGACAGTTATTCCACGAGTTGAGACGTATCCCCCTGATTTGCTTCAAACCCTTCAGCATTTATTTCACATCTTTTGTCTAAAGGTGAGATAGCAAATATCCCAACAAAATCCCAGGTAGCGTTCCAGCGACTTAATATACGTTACCGTCGTTATTATTCTTGTTATTATTGCCGTTCGAGGGACCGCCGTAATCAGTAAATTAGCTCCTGCCCAGAGGCGTTACTAGCCAAAATGTTTGGGGGGCGGGGCGAGGCATTTACCGACTGGCTGGTAATTTGTACCGACTTTTTCTGGAGAAAAAATGATTGTTTTCAACAACCGACTGTTTTCATGAAGAAAATCAACTGTTTTTAAAAAAATCGCGGCGCTTCGCGCCAAATCCGTTATTTTTTACCAACTGGCCCACAACATTGGGGGGGGGGCCTCCCCCCTAGTCGTGACGCCCCTGCTCCTACGTCTTATTATTTTCGTTCCACGACTGCTACTATCGTTACATTTTACTTAGGATGGTCCCGAGCGTCATAAGTCATAATAACTATCGGTTCTGCAGGAACTCTCGTTAGAGTGATGACGTGTGTCCGCGTTATTATTTTCTTTCCAGAGAGCGTTATAACTATCATAATACGGCGATCGCCCCTCCTCTTATCATCGTAACTTGTAATAACTCACTGGAACGCCACCTCAACATGCCCGGTTCTACCTTTTACGGTAAAACTAAAAGCGGAGGTTCGCATATACCTTTTAACTCTTAACTCACAATGGGTAGTGCTCCTATACTCGCCGCTGTTCACTTTTGAAGGCTGAAATACCCACGATTGAACTGTTCCCCTTATTCAATGGGTTGGGGTGTTTCTGAGTCTTGTCCCAGCCTTTTAAGCCCACCCTTGTAGAGTTGGAAATACGAAAAAATGTCGAAACATCGACTGATCCAATCAACACCAGGTTCAATCGCTGCCGACTACGTTCTAGCTGCCTCCATGCTTCTGCTGTCAACCAGTTACACATTCATTCAAATCCTGCTCGTGATTTTAAAGCCAACATCGAGTGTTTCCTGCCATGCGGGGCTCGGCTAAAACTCATTCCGGTATTTTTGACCAATAAGCTCCTCGGAGGGAACAAGCGGGATACAAATAGGATGGGGAGTTCAAAATCTTGTTTAGTTCACTCTCAATTGCTCGGAATACTAATTGTATATCTAGGCGACTTTCATATCTTATTCCCATGCTGTGGTCTTGAATCCGCTCTGAATCTAACGAAAGAAGGAGATTAAAAAGATGAGATCATGTTATTTTAAATATGCAAAGCACCTGCTCCACTGGTCAAAATTATGTCATAACCATATATTGACGGAGAAATTCAAGATGCAAGTGTTACCCTTTTGGATGTTTCGTCATCACTTTCAAAACTCATGGACAACAAGCCCAACCAGCACACGATGTCGTCCACTGCTTCCTCACCGAAGATTAAAAATTAAGTGTCTTTTTCTGTGTGTATATATGTGTTTTGTTTATATTCTTTATTTTCGTCATTAACTCCGCCTTTTCAAAATGGCGGGTCATAGATAAATTACTTACTTACTTACTAATGCCAATTGTTGTTTGCCGATTTAGTTGCCACCGAGACAAGAGAACTCTTAGTAAAGAAAAGCAACTAGTCATCTCTCTACCCTCGGGTTTTTCCAAAGTCTTGCCTTTGAAGTGCGAACACACCATCAGGATTTCGTGACCGGATATCGTTGAATTCGTATCAAGTTGAAAAAATCTCAGCTTTTCCACGTTGACTGATGATGGTGCTGCAGGAATTCAAGGCCGCAAGCGCCCGACCCTGATCATCTATTCAAGCCATAAGTCGAATCAGGATTTCTGGCCGGATTTTCTTCAACATCATACAGTTCAACAAACCTCACCTTTTCCGTATGGAAGTGATAATAATAATAATAATATAATTGCAATAATAAGGCTTTCGCCTCTATAAATTTCTCGGGACACTTTACACACTAAATTGAATTTCAGCCAAGTGGTAGTCGACACCTGCTTTGAATTGGTTGATATTTTCGGCATTTACAACACTCTCTGGGAGATTATTCCAACATTCTACTATTCGGTTTCTAAAGCTCCATTTTCCGATGTCTTTTCGGAACTTCTTACCACTCAGTTTCAAGTTGTGTCCTCTGAGACCGTTATGGTTGAAGGTGGAGACATCATCAGGCCTAATGTTATCGGAAAATCTTGACAGGAATTCCGGTTCCCATCCTGTTCCAAGGGTTTACGGACGGAATAAGGGCTCGTGCACAAAACGTAAAATTCACTAATTTATTAACATAAATGTCTAGATCCAATTTTGTCAAAAATTAACATCAACAATACAGCAAAAGCTGCACATCGAACCAAAGTCAAACGAGTAAAATAACGTCTAGATTTCATACACTGTAAGGTACAGTAAGATCCCCACCGACACCCAGATATTATACGTAATTAAACGCTTGCGGCAAGATTAACAGGAGATGACGCTCGTCTATTTTAAGGGGTGGCTACGGGGATTAATCTTGTCTCTCCCAGGATGAGATTACCTTTAATTCGGATTAATCTTATCCCCGTAGAGATAAGATTAGTCCCAGTAGCAAATACTGCATTTAACATTAATCCTTACTCAGAGAAACTTTGTACAGTGTAGTAGAGCCGGGTCTGTTTGAGTGGGGGGCTGAGGGGTCACAAGCTCTTATAGGAACAAACAATATCATGGCCCTTTGGCTAGAGTGACATGCTGTATGGGTTCGCTGTGGCATGGTTCCGGCATTATACGAGCAAAGAAGTTACAGATTTCTTTGTGTTCTCTCCCTTCACTTATTAACACCTCTACAATCCGTAGTTCCGGATATCCGAGGAAACGCAGAGGTTTATTCTCGGAAGGTTAGACCGACACACTGGCCAGAAGTAGCTGGCTAAAAATATAGTGCTGGGCGAGTTTAGATTTCGATATCAATATGTATGTATGTATGTATATATTTATTCCCCATCAAATGGAAACAGATGGAGTGTAAGATGGAAATGGAACCATACATCGATTTCGAAACGTGGCCTAAATATCGACACTGGAAACAAAATTTATAAATTTTCAATTGTTTCCTAATTACTGTGAACAACTGAATCGTATATCCGAAATTGGTGCAAATGGATTTTCGTAAAACTAAATTTTTAGATTCTTCGAATTTTTTCACAGATGATGCAAAATGCTGTTTGACTACAGTTTCAGTTCAATTTTAGCGAAACGAGAGGTACGCGAGGGTGGAAAATGGTCTCGAAATATCGATTAACGAATCAGTGAGATTCTTCCACAGCGGAGAAATATTCCAGGGCACATAAGGAAGATGGGGCAGTTGGGAAATTATGTGTAGTAGCATGAAGAGATCAGTACGAAAGATAGAGAACACATAAGGTCGCCAGGTCAGGGTTTATCATTCCGACCCCTTTTCACATCTCTCTAACTTTCAAAACTATCAGGAAAAAGATACATCTGAGGCCAAAGCCATGCAAAAATATTGTAGAAAATTAAAATTCTCATAAGCATAGAGTCCCACAAATACCGGTATAGTAAAGGCACAACTTTTTACAAATTAGTAAAAACTCAGCAACAACTAAAAATAGTTGTAGTTAACAAATTGATCACACAAATGGTCAAATTCGGCCAAATGGTCAAATTAGACCGATTGGCTTATTCCAGTTCAGGGCTCCATGCGGACTAGTTTGTCCGAGCTTTCAAGAAGGTTGAAATTTTTAGAGTTTATATTGGTATAGGGTATATAGAGGGATTGCACCCAGCCCAACGAAAACAGATCTTGGCAGTTCTGACCAACGAGAGACCAGGTTTTGGTTTGATAATGCAAAAACTGACCAATGATACGAGATTGTTCTGGAGTAAAAGTTTGAAACCAACGGGAAACCTAGTAGAGATAAGATTAATCCCAGTAGCAAATACTGCAGTTAAGTTTAATCCTTATTCGGATAAACTTTTTACAGTGTAGTCTTTGATGACTTACATTGTAAAAAGTTTCTCCGTATAAAGATTAAAGTTAACCGCAGTATTTGGTACTCGGATTCATGTTATCTCTGTTTGGTATTAATCTTATCTGCGTAGAGATAAGGATAATCCGAGTAGCAAATACTGCAGTTAACTTTAATCTTTATACGGACACACTTTTTACAGTGCACTCTTCGTGCAGATGAAGAATCGCCGTGTGTCTACCGAAGATCTAGGAGCGTCACTAGAACTGGCAACAACAATTGATTCAGTTTAACCCTAGGTTCACACAGAGCATCGCGGCGATGAACGAGATTTTTCAATCGCAGCGACAGAAGATTTTTATCGCCTGCATGTTCACAGTGAATTTTCGTCGGCAACAAAATTTAACGCGAAAAATAATTAAAAATAACCATTAAAATAATTAAACTAATAAATTTTTTTTTTTCTAAAAGTGAATCATCAAAAGGGTCGTCTATGTTGCTGTTGCCTGCATAAAATTGTACGATCACCCGATTAAAGTTGAATTTTCCCAACGCTGAAAATCGCCTGACGAAGCAACAGAAATCGCCGATTTTAGCGACGAAATCTCGGCGATGGCCGATATCTCCTCAGTGTGAACCTAGGGTAAGGATTCGTTCGTGACGTTTCCTGTTCTTCCCGAAGTTCACTGGCGTATTTCGGACTTCGACATATAGAGTATGTAGCTAGCCACCCGTCAATACATAGGCCTACTGAACATTCGATCTTTTTTGACCAATGGGAAGAACTATCGAAAACCAGAATCGAGAAGTGACTCTCGAAGGAATGTCTGTATTCTGAAGACTGCAAAACTCCCCCGTTCTCGTTTCTGACAAAAACGCAAGAAAAGAAGAATTATCCTCATCTTAAAATTAAAAAAAAAAACGCGAAACAGGAGAACTGTGAGGAGAATCGCGAGAACTTAAAATCGCAACTAATATTCAATTATTTGTTCTGTTCTTTTCCAATGGCGGTGATGAAATATCCGTCTTCGTCGGGTAGGCTGCAATCTCTCCATTGCTTGGAACAGTAGATCGACTGGCGTGCGTGCAACCAATCGTATGTAACTATTCTAAATGTTTCTTTTGTCGTGTAGTGTACGATTACTCCGTCGTCCTATCCAATGGATAATTTAGTATTAATAAATGATCGATTGCTAGCACAAAACAATTTCAAACATCCCAGGCAATCGGTGATACAGGACGCTAAAACAGGGGGGAGAGGAGTTACACCCTCGAAAGGTAAGCAGGCACAAAGAGGTTATCATTACAGTACTCTTGATTTAAAAAAGTTTGATTATCAGTAATTGGTCTGTTTTTTGTGCTCGGTTTCTCTCTCATTTGTATAAAAGTCAAAAGCACTGGGAGAATAAATTATATTCATACTGAAACCATTCATGCTATTCCTTTAAAATCTGATCCGAGCCCATCCATATTACAGCCGCGAAGACACTGCAGCAGAAGCTGACATATCGCAAAACTATAGCATCGCATGAAACTTACAACGGAGTACATGAGTATAAAACGAACGCATTCATGATATCAACCCAGTTACCAACCCCTAGAGCAATTCTTGCACTTTTGACCCTAACAGAAGATGTGACTGCTAAAAAAATACACCATATCTACGATACCGTTTAAAAGCTTGGTTTATGCTAAGATGTAAAACAGCACACTACGAGCTTAGGCTTTCTTGCAACGCCTTTAAAACACATAATCAGTTTACCAACACCCCTAACCAGTAATATGACCACCAAGGGCGTCAAGACTAGGGGGGGGGGAGGGGCGCCCCCCTTCTCCCAATGTTCTCGGTCAGTTGGTAAAAAATAGCCGACTCAGAGCCACGAATTTTTCTTGGAAACAGTCGATATTTTTAAAATCAGTCGGTTTGTCGTAAAAACACTCGATTTTTTCTTAAAAATAGTAGTTTATCTTAAAATCAGCCGATTTTTCGTCAACCCAGTCGTTTTTTCGCAATACTAGTTGTCTTTATCTGCAAAAACAGTCGGTAAAAATCCCCCCAAACATTTTGGCTAGTAACGCCTTTAATGACTACTTGTACAACCAGTAAACCGAAGTGGCAACTGATTACCAGTGATTCTGAAAAAACGATATGACTTGTAATGCATTAAGAAAAATTATACGGAGAAAAACAGAATGAAATTAATATGATAACTAAATCAAGTTTGAACACGCGTTAGTGCAAGTGACGTTGATTAAGGTTTAGATTTGCAACGTTACGGAGTGTTTATTCAGACAATGTTTCAAAGTCAGCTTGGGCTCAAAGAATATTTAGTTACGGAGTGTAGGTGGAGACGTACCACCTCGCATTGGCTCACTCCATTGTGAGGGAGAAGGGAAAAGAAGCCAAGCTGCGTAAACAAAATCGGATTAACCCAAGCGTTGCCCGCGCGTCACAGCCTATTTTATGTTGTTTTCGTCTAAAATAAAAAATGAATCTTATTCTGTTATTTTCTTTTTTACTGATTTCAATATGTTATTCCTGTTAAATATCTGTCGTGATAGTTCCACCACTTAAAGCGTTCCACACGCGTGCCATTTGCCCATTTTATGCTGTTTTCGTCTAAAATAAAAAAATTAGCTTACAGTATTTTTTTTTTTTTTTTTACTTGTTTTAACTTGTTACCAGAATTTCGGTCGAGTAATAAAACCGTCTAAAATAAAAAATAAACTTATTATGTCGGTTTTTACTAGTGCCATTCGTCACTTCTGTTAAGTACCATTTGGCAGGCTAGTGGACAAAGTGATATGAATTCAAGCTTATTCTGTTAAGATATATCTGGACCGAGGGTTGAGTCCTTCACCAAAGTCGAGTCTCACACCAGACCGATTACAACTTTCTCTCTAAGGGACCCGTCTTATGGAGGAGGGTTTTTTTGGAGGAGGGAGTGAGTTTTTACGAGATTGTTTTATAGAAAATTTAAAAGTTTGAAAAGAGAAGTTAAATTTTGAGCTGGTAAAGTATAAAAAGATAGTACTTTTAAAGCGAAAGTAAAGTAGGGTAGACTGTTAGGTAAATTTTGTATTAACGTCACTGAGCTGGAGGTGGAGACGTAGCCACTTATTTTAGTTCGATCTAAAGTTTTAGTTCGGTCTAAAGCAAGAACAAATGAAAAAGATGCTACGCGGGATATACAAATAAATAAATAAGAGGCAACCGAACTTCCATACTGTCCATTCTGGCCCGCATCGACAACTCACTGATTTTCGAACTTGTCTTCTTCCACTATTTTCGATTTGTAACATTGTCCCGACGAGAAGCTCGCTCGTCATAGCAAATGGTTATGCGTTTTTTCCGGGTATTCGCTAGAAGTCAACGGGCCTGGAGAAACGCTTAAAACAGCCAAAGCGGTTGTGTAATTTGTTATAAGCAGAGCCTGGTCTTAAAGTATTCCACTATTTTAGTATACTGGAACATATCAGTAAATGGTGCAAGGTATGCTTTAACAGCTCGCGCAACCCCTGGTGAATCCGGAGGAATTTATTCTCAACCGAGAAAATTGTCCGTCGGTTCCTTACGTCGAACGCTTCTCGCGGCTCATAGGTCACGCCGCGTTACAGACATTCACATTTTCACCAGCGATTGGCCGTCCGGTTTATGTACTGCACACTATACTGAAATAGCGTAGGTTGCGCTAGCAACGGACGGATTCCCTTACAATCAACCAAGTTGGTTCCGGATCCGGTAAGGTCCGTAAGCTGTTCGGAATTCTTGATTGCACTCGCACACAAAACAGGCTGATCTTCACACTCAAACTAATCACAAACTCACTACCATTTGCCAACAATTCCGTCAGCGTTTGTACATGTCGATTATGTGGTGCCTATAGGCGTCTTCAATGTTTTTTCGCTTCAGTTTGAAAGCGGCGGTAACAAGACCAGAATCCGGCGTCCATGCTTCTGAGCAGAGCCGGACAGCTTGAGGGATTTCAAACTTCTCCAGATTTCCTGAAATAGGCATAAAGTAAGTTTCCGACAAAATACTTCCAAAATACCTCCCCCAACAAGATAGCTTCAGGGGGTCTTGTTTCTTGCTTTATATTTATGTTATGTAGTCTTACTAGTACGAATAAATGAATGAATGAATGAATGAAAATAATGAATGGATGAATGAATTTATTTCCAAAAAGCCTTGCGGGTCGGACAAAAAAGTACTAAAAAGACATAGATCAGAGGGAATAGCCTGTAAAAATGACTATTTTTGTGTGTTTCCGAGGGGGGGGGGGTTCAACCCCCTAATGGATTACGGCCTTGGCTGGAGGAACCTCCCAAGCCAACAAAGGTCCCCAAAATCTTTGTTCCCCATAACTCTAACCAAATCCTCCTCCATCCTATTATGTCATCTCTTTACGAAGATGATTTAACTCAACGCATCTACCCACCAGATGCAAGATATCCTCTCCTAGTGAACCACACATAGGGCAGAAGTAGTAACAGTATCGGGTTACAGTCCTACTTTAATCACCAGCTGGACTGTATTTGATAGATTTTTATCAATTCCGAGCTACTGGTGACAAATTTGCACCTGCTGGTGTGGCTTGTTCTCGCCCCCCTCCCTCACAACCAGTGCGTATATAATTCATTCAGCCTAATCGATTTGCAAACCGTTTTTGTTGGTAATAAACGGGTTGGTCATATTCTGACTCTGAAGAATCTGTTTCCGTTTTTCGATAATAGCTAATAGTTAAGTACAGTGTATTGTTTAATGTGGCCTACGTCAATTGTTATTTATTGTTATGAAAGTTATTTGTGACAGTGTTTTTTAAATTTATTTATAATATCTCATTATATATTCTTTGAGGGAAATAAATAAATGAATGAATTTTAGATTTTGTTGGTATAAATAATAATACTAACATATTGCAAAACAATAAGGCCACAAAGCCTCTACGCAGTTCTTTTAAAACATTTAGTGTCATACATTTGAGAAAAAAACATTTCAATATTCTGGCCGTTCCTGGCAGGGGTTCCACAGCAGTGTTGCCACTCGTCGCAGAATTCTGCAATTTGTCACAGTTTTGACCTATCCCCAGGTTCATAGCTGTAACAAAAATTTGTCGCAGGAGTACCAAGGCATGTCTTTTCAGAAAAAGTGACATTCGTTGCGTTTTTGCAGATACCATGGTATCTGATACCACGGTCTAAAGTCGTTTTCGCAGTTATCGTGGTATCTGACACCACGGTCGAAAGGTTTTTTTGTAGTTATCGTGGCGTCTGGCCAGTTATTGTGGTATCTGATATTGAGATACCACGGTCCACCGGTATCTGAAAAGTCATCTCACTTTCATCAAATTTTGTCAAATCGGCGAGAAAGAAGTTTAGCACCTAGTGATGTAACTGGATATCAGTTTTTCTTTTGGGATGACTTCGAAAAGTGCAATTTCGGCCATAGTCCTTTTTGTAGAGCACCCGTGTATCAGATACCACAGTAACTTCAAAAACGAATAATTGCAGATTCAGTTACCATGGTAACAGATACCATGGTATCTGCAAAAACGTAACTATTGCACATCTTATGAAATCAAATTGGGAGTTTATCTTAACCGATTGATTTTCTGTTCCTTACTTTGGTCTTTTTCCCAAAACTCGGGTAGTTCCGAGACGCGAATCGAGCTCATAGGCAAAACTGCATATCTCTGTAATTTGGAGTATAGGCACTGTGTTTATGTTTTTTCCTTTTGTTTTGGTGCGATGTCCCGTGTTGGCTTTTGAGCATAGAATCTAATTCATGCCGTCACACACACGGGACGTTTACTGGTCTATTTTCCAAACGTTCTGCATCAAACATTGTGCATAACAAGCATTACCAGGACGAACCGAAAATCCGGGGAAAATCATCTGTTCATTTTTCCGACAGGATGATGCAAAACCAAAAGTCAGTAAATGTTTATTCGGCTCTTTGGTTGGCACAGAGTTTTAATGCGTAATGTTTGTAAGTCATAAAGCTAACATACTTATCTTATCTGTTGAAACCACGCATCCTTGTGGTACCTTTTATGAAACTTCTCACAGTGCAGGCTTATGCAAGCGGCACAATAAGTTTTTAAATCAAAAGAAAACTCACGTTTCTTGGCGAATTCCTGCAGCTCCTGCAATACTTCCTTCTCTATTGATTTATCCTTGCAGAGTTTTTCGAAAGGATAACTCGAGACGCCATTCTGGCGCTTGTCCGCCATTTCCTTCAGCTTCGCGGCACTTGGACAAATGATGGCAACGGCGTAATTGTGGCGCGAGTCGGCGTGAACGCAGATATTGTCAACAACGGGGCACGTTTTCAGTTCTGATTCCACCTTCCCGAGGGAGATGTACTCACCGGCCTGGAGCTTGACAAGGTCCTTTTTACGGTCTGGAATGAAAATAAAAGTCAAGGAAAGTTCCAATACAACATTATGTCCAAAAATACGAGCTGAAGTACAAAATAAACCGACGAAAATGCGTTGTGCCTCATTTTCATCGAATTAACTTTTCTTGGGGTGTGTGGTAGGCCTACCTCATTAGGTTGTACCTCTATGCTTGAAATAAATAACAACTACACCGGTAAATGAATGTCAAAAAAAAGTCTATTTTTGGTGGTACGTCGTACGGGGATTTCTTCAGAAATTACCTTACTATCTCGAACTGAACATTACCTAAGCTTCACTTCATTAGCCATGGAAATGCACGATACTGTTATAATTCAGATTTGCCACGTCGGGTGAACTTTGTCTTGTAGGGCGAGCAGTGCAAATTCTTAAAGTTTTGCTGAAAAGCCAACTTATTTTTGTTTCATTTAACTGAATATACTTCATTCTTTGCATTATGTTAAGGGATTTTTTTTTTCATTATTTGCTACAGTATGACGTTCAGAATATCGACGTCCGTCCTCACAACGCCAAATTCTACTATGACGCGGAAAATTCCAGTCTCAATACAAACGCAGCTTTTCGGTGGCCAATGACCAGCTCGCGGAAGGTAGGTCACCGCATGAAAACTTGTTTTTCGTCAAGCAAACAACACAGGAACAAGCGCATAGAGGTACCACAAATCACACGGAAATTCCACTATATGCGTCTTCTCGCCGTTCCCCGAGGACTCCTCGGGGAATCGAAGAGAACGGCGAGAATAGAGGGAGTGACTCCACACGGACTCCGCGTCCAGGAAACAACGAGAACATGGGGAATGCTTCCAAAATGAATTTTCTTCTGAAAAGAAATATGCAGTTGACAAAATTAGTCTGGATCCACTTTATTTTTGGTTTTGTTTATTGTGATTGTTCTTAATTAATTTTACATTGCTCCAACACCAGCAAAAATTGATTCCCCTCCGAATCTGAAAGGGAGTCCTTTTCGATGATGGTGATGATAACTGGAGCACTCCCCGTCGGTGGGGACTCGAGAGAATACGGGGAGTGAGTCCCCAGGACAAACAAAAACGCGGGGACTCCTCAAGTGGAGTCCTCGGGGAACGGCGAGAACACGCCTTACATGAAAATCGACTGTTCGTGAATAGCGGAGCAACGAAGTAACGCATTTTAATCGGGTCTTCAAGCCTCTTTAAGTGAATAACTGATGGATAAATAGGTTGTCCTATCTCAGTCCTCTTCGGTTAGCCTTTAACAAGGTGCAAAAAAATCAAACATTCCTTAGCAAAATCCAGTTTCTCATAGACATAAAGATAAGCAGGCTTTTCCATTAACTTTAAAGGACACTTCACACTGACTTGAATATTTCAAACCTAGGCTCTGCTTTTAACAAATTACCCAAGGCTTTGGCTGGTTTAAGCCTTTGCCCAGGTCCGCTGATTACTATTAGGTAAAACTGGCCAGCCAGTCGGAAAAAACACCTTGGCCCCCTCTCAAAGATTTTGGCTAGTTACACCTCTGCCGAGAACGATGAAAATGAACCGGACCAGATCTTCTATCCACTTTCCATATATTGCCCTACCTTGTCTGGAAACATCACGAGTATGTTCCACCCTACTTACCCTAGTTACTACGAATGACGTCACGAATTTTTGCTTTTTGGCGTCAAGGCTAGAACTTATTTTTCTATTTTCGTCAAAATATCTCTCCACGGGGTAACCCAGCCAATCACGTTACAAAGATCCGTAGTTACCACGCTTACTACTCTCCCGAGCATGGTAAGCAAATAGTTACTATTCGAGAAAGTTGGAACGGTCAGCGTAGTAACTTTTCGTGAGGATGGAACGGAAATAGTAACTAATAGTTACTATTGTTAGAAGGGTTGAACACGCTCCATATGACCATAGTTAAGAGGAGTGAACCAGCAGATATTTCGATCGTTATATGCACTTAATCTGCAAGTGTCATAAAAAGCTTCTTTTTTTTTTTTTTTATTAAATTGACAAATCCAAGCTGATCGCCATTTTCACTCAAAAGAGAAGGATTCAGACAAATCTGAGTGGTGGCAGAGATGGGCGAATCCCAATCTAGATTCGGATTCGTATCCACGAGTCGTCATTTTAGCCGGATTCGAATATTTTGCTTGTCGGGGTGGATTCGGATTCGGAATCGCTCAAGCTTTTAGTCTGTATTCTTCCAGATTCCGTTTCCCAATTTTTACACAGTGGGCTTAGGCAATCCATTTTTTTTTATCTCCACCCCAGCCATCCTCAGTAATCTATCAAATTGTCTGATTACCTCAGATATCAGTTCGTTTTGTCACCTTTGAATTTTAAACTATAACCTATGTGTATGAGTTGATTTTTGATTTTCAAATCCTCAGCATGAAACTGTGGATTCAGATTTCAAATCGGATTCGTATCTAGCCCCGGATTCGGATTCGAATTCATGATCGGATTCGCCCATCTCTGATTGGTGGCGATCAGATTTGTGATTTTCAAATTAGGCCTATTTATCTTTTGGTGTAATTAAACTGGTCGGTAGGAATCAGCATAACAGCATGGCGGTGCTGATCTCCGATCTGCTCTCAGCCGGGAAATTGAATGAACAGTTGGAGCTATCCTGATTTTGGTGAGATCCTTCCCGTCACCTTTCCCAGACTTCTCTAGGTACCCATTAGAAGCTGGGTGTACTTTGGCATTGTCTTACAGGGTCACGCCACCAACCCCCCACCCTAAACCAAACGGTCGGCACCATCGAGACTCGAACCAGCACCCACGTGCTTACGAGTCCAGTCTGCTAGCAACTCAGCCAGAACGGACAGGTTCAATTAAACTAGTAACCGCTTACCAACAATCTGGAAGGAGCCATCGTCATGTGCCACAGCAATGTCTCCAGTCTTGAACCAACGCGTTCCATTTTCATCATAGAAATCCTCCTTTGTCTTACTCTCTTGTCTGTAATACCCAACTGCGACGTTGCCGCCACCTGGGGAGAAATAAAAAATAAAGTTCTTGGGCTATATAGACTACAATAGTCATTTACTGATATCTAAATAATGGACAAGCCAAGGGCCGCGAGAGTAAGCTGGGCAGCTTAAAGGACACCTGAATGAAGGGTACCAAGTATCATCCCTATCTGTATGACTTCCGTTAACATTGCCTGCGGAAAATCCAATCCAAATACGAAATAGTGTTTCCAAGCTATGATTTTTGCTCCATTTTGCATCTGTCCTTATTTCAGTACCGAACAATTTCAGAAATGAACAAATATCTCCAATCAACCCTTCTTCTGGAATATTTTTTAACTAGTTGGGCCCAAACGTATATCTAGAAGAAATTCCAATACGATCCGGCCATTTGAATGAACTGCGCTTTTTGTCTTGGAGTCTGCATGTGCAAACCTGCAGAAACGAACATCCATATCTTGAAAACGTCACGCTCAGGAGAAGAATGCTCTCCGTGGTCATTTCTGTAAATGCATTCTCCATGGTGTGTTCAACTATGGTTTCATTGTTCAGGTGTCCTTTAATCTCCAGTGTTTTTTTTCTTTCGGTATATGGGTATTTTCACTTTCGATAATCGGTATCGGTATTTCGGTACCATGTTTTGCTTTAGGATACCTCTGGTTTCGCCAAAATTTATGAGCAAAGTTGTCGTAAAAAAGCACTTGCATCAACTCAGACTAAAAATAAAAAAAATAATTACGAGGACATATTGCTCCAATTTCGGATATATAAATGTAACTTATGGATTATTTGCAAAATTATTAATGAATAAAATATCATTTTCGATATTTACGTTTCGATATTTGTCCGATATATCGAAATCAAATATCGCCCTCCAGAAGAGTCCGACAGTAGTCGTTTTTCCGTGACAATCTACATTGACGATCCGGGTTCTCCCAAATGCCTTTTCTCTGGTATTAGCTAATCTAGTCAAACTAGGTAACTTAATACGCCTTTAAGAATGATCAAACGCGATCAACAAATAAAGTCTTCCCCTGACCGCCCACGACATCCCTATAGCCGTTTATTTTTTAGATATTCTTTCATTTTATTTTATTATCCAGAACGAGTTTAGCTTGACGATGCAAAACGGATACGTCAGCTACATTTATTAGAGCTATATGAATGAACTTCCAGCTTGAGCGGCTTCAGCCTGAGGAGGAGCCTTGCCAAGAAGGGCCGAAGTATAGCTCTAATAAAAATCTAGCCGGCACATCCGTTTTGCATCGGAATATAAGTAATAGTAAGTAAGTAATTTATTTATGACCCGCCATTTCGGAAAGGCGGAGTAAATGAAGACAGTAAACAAAACACAGAAAAAGACACTTAATTTTTAATCTTCGGTCAGGAAACAATGGATCTATCTAGTTATATAGTAATACTTGGCGTACTGTGTTTAAATTTTTTTTTTTATATATTATTCCAGTACTAATTTAGAGTTATATGTTAACATTTATTCAAACAATGTTTACAACGGATACGTCAGCTACGATTCTTCATCAGTGATATTTCGGCCCTTTTTGGCAAGGGTCCTTTCCTTCCCCGAAGTTGAACCAGAGGATTGACAGCCTGACGAGGACCCTTGCCAAGAAGGGCCGAAATATCACTCAATGTTATCAACATTGTTTGAATAAATGTTTCAAAGTCAGCTTGGGCTCAAAGAATATTTATATGTTAACATTTTGCTTTACTGTGTTTAAAGTGTATTTAAAGAATGTAAGCATGTTTAATTATTCTTTTCTATTAGTGTTTTCATTCATGCCTTTTACTTTCTTTATAACTCCACTATAAATAATAAGCGAGTCATAAATAAACAAACGATAAATAAACTGCAAAATCTCAACACTTCTTGAAGAAAAACAATCCCCGGTACCAAACTAGTCAGTAAACTTACCGATATGAATTTCTCCACGCGGTCTCGGACTGTCCACAACCCTGTAGTTTCCTTCCTCCCAAGATACTAGCTTGATGTCACAGCACACCAACGGACCTCCAACGCGGCCAACCGAACGGTCAAAGTAGTCGGTAATACAGGCGCCTAAAGAAATGACTAAGTTTTACAAAAAAGCCTCTTAGCCCACAACGGATCATGAGTGACGGTTTGACCCTGCACCGGTTCACTCAGAGAAAAAAGGATAGTACAAAAAAAAGAAAAAAAATAGTGCAAAAGTCAAAGCGTCAGGGAGGTTCAAACCTGCTGACGGAATATAGTTAAACACATCGCAGAATTTTAGGTAGTGATGATCATTGCGGGATTTAAAAAAAGTATTTTCGCTGAAAAACTCGTAAAGCTTATAGCATTCTTATTGCATCACATTATAAGTTCTGTAGAAGCATTCTAGGTAAAGTGTATAATACGTTCGTTTTTCCCCAGTTTTTTGCATCAGCACCGTTAATTAATTAATTTCACTGAGATATTAAAACATTGTGCAAGTGTTTTTATAAGTTTGCAAAGTATTTGTTGAGACTTCCGCCTTTGTCAAGCAACAGCAGCATATCAAGGAAGTATGGAGTAGCCCAGCCCGTAATTGCAGTGCAGAAACGTTTACTGCGGTATAGGCAAGATCTTGACCCGACAAGCGATATATCCAGACTCCTGAAATAGTTGATAATCTGTTGTTGATTTTGTTGATTACGTAGTGTTGTGTACTGTTTAGCTTTTCCTTATTTTTCCTACTCCATTTTTTGTGTATTTATACATTATGATGGGTAATAAAATTAACAATAATAAATTTCAATTCAATTTCAATTTATTTGATAATAAAGCAAAACTTATCTCTCGTGGGCAGAGCCTAAATACGATGTTTTAAGTTGTCAACAGAAAAAAAAAGAAATAACACGGCAGAAAAATGCTAAAGATCAATATACTGCTTTACGAAGCTCGGCACAAAGCTTCTACTGTTTTGCGTAGTGTTCCAGTAAATTGGGGGCAGTTTGGGAACCTTCTCAGCCACTTCTCGGGGGGGGGGGGACGAGATCTTACAGGAACGAGGGTGGGGGAAGGAATGAACGGTACAAGGGGTACTGGAGAAGGAAGGAGCCGAAGTTGCGGCATAGCGTTTCGCGGCGGGAAGAAAGGGATTCAATTTTAAATTCTTTGAGGTAAAAAGGGTACGGTAGGGAAAAAAAAAACAAGATATCTTCTGAACTCGCTCTATTTTATCAGTTTCACGTTGGGTAAGAGCAAAGTGACAAACGGGACAAGCGTATTTGACTAAGGGTCGAATGAAAGAGCCAAACATTAGCTTTAGCTTGTCCTTAGGAACCAGAAACTTTTCAGTGTTTTTAGCATTTGAATTGCGCTGTTAGCTTTCTTTACAATTGTCTTTGTGTTTTCATGCCATGAAAAGGTCAGAAGAGATCCCTACACCTAGTAGCGTTCTTTTATCACTGATGAGCCCAGGGTCGAGTTTTCCTAAGAAAAGAAAAAGTCGTAACCGAGCACTTATCTTTATTCAAGACCATATTCGTTTTCAGTCGCCTCTGAGGTAACCTGGTCGATGAAACCGGCAGCGTTGCTTTTCAAATCCTCAGATATGACTTCCGCTAGAGACAAATCGTCAACGTATTTCCATCTGTCCTCCAGCCCAGCAGCAATTTCATTTATCTTGAGGAGGAAGCACAGCGGACCGGTCACAGTTCCTTGTGGAACTCCACAAAAAACTGGTAACGAAGTAGAACAAGACCAAAAGTTTCGATGGGATCCCAAAAATTCAATATCTGATCCAGACAACTGGGTCTTGTCTTAGCCAGATCCAGTCATCGCCAGACTCCTTCAACATTTTTACAATTAAAATTCAGAAACAGATTAAGGCCAAATAGCTAATCATCTGAGAAAAACTTCCTGCCACTACCGCCAATTTCCCGATTTTGGCCAAACTCCAGAACTCATTGTCCGGCGAAAAAAGAAAGCTAAAAAATGAACTCAGAGTATCTTCTTTCCCCAATAATGAACATCTAATCAACTTCAAATAAAATTTAACTTATAACAAATTTTCCAACTCCAGCCGGATTCCGGTCGAACTATAGGTCCGGGTAAAATATGATTGTCACAAACGGATTCAGCATCTCTTCTTACCCCTAAATCGGTTATCTAATCAACTAGAAATAAAACTTTAACTTCTACCAATTTTCCGGTTTTGGCCGGATTCCGGGCGAACTACATGTCCGGATAGAAAATTGTTTTCATATAAGTGTTCAGCATGTCTTCTTGCCCTAATTCGAACGTCTATTCAACTTCAACTTCAACTTTTAATTTTAACAAACTTTCCGATTTGGGCCGGATTCCGGGCGAACTACTTGTCCGTCGAGAAAATGGTTTTCACCACCGTGTTCAGCGTGTCTTCCTACTCCTAAGTCGAACATCTAATCAACTTAAACTAAAACTTTTACTTTTAAAAAACTTTCCGGTTTGGGCCGGATTCCGGGCGAACTACTTGTCCGTCGAGTAAATGGTTTTCACCATCGTCTTCAGCATGTCTTCCTACCCCTAAATCGAACATCTAATCAACTTAAAATAAAACTTTTACTTTTAACAAACTTTCCAGTTTTGACCGGATTCCGGGCGAACTACATGTTCGATGACATAATGGTTTTCACCATCGTGTTCAGCATGTCTTCTTACCCCATAATCGACTATCACATTAGCTGTTTAAAAATATTTTGTTAGCCCCTTAATTTGAAACCCCTCCCCCACCCCTAAATGTAGGGCTACAAAGCCCATCTACGAACTTGACTGGTCCGACGACCCAACGAATCCTCACACCAAGTTTCATCAAGATATCTCATTCCCTTCGAGAGTTATCGTGCTTACAGATGGACGGACAGACGGACGGACGGACAGACAGACGGACAACTTTCGATGTCATAGGTATCCCTCCACTTACGTTTTGGGATCCCAAAAATGGCCTTTATACTTTACAGTTTGCTCTCTCTGTTAGTCAAGAAGCTCTTGATGATTCTGACGATAAAATTGGGTATATTTTTGTCAGCCATTTTTTCTAAAAAGAATTTTACGTTCAGCAAGGTCAAATGTCTTTTTAAAATCAATTGCAATTAAATTTATCCATTTGCCAGGTTCTTCTAGATGTGTCAAAATAAAATCAATCAAATTAACTAGGTAATGGACTGTCGAACACTTAGTAATGTTCCCAAAAAGCTTTCGATCAGTTACTTAGAAAAGATTTTGTTTAAGCCATGTGGCAACAAAACTTTCGTAAATTCTGCTGAAAACTGATGTAACTGTGATCGGTCGTACACCAGAGAAATCAATAGGTGCTCCTTCTTTGGAATGGGGGTGATAAAACCTTTCTTCCGTTTCTTTGGGAAATAGCCTGTTTGCGATATGCTATTATAGAGTATCTGAAGGTGGAAAGCTAATTGTTTAGCAAATGCTTTAACGAGAACAATTTGAATATCAAAAGGTGCAACGGAAGTTCTTTTTAACTTCGAAAGTTTACGGGTTATACTTGACAAAGAAATATCAGGCATTAAATTATCATTTGAAGGAGCAGTTAAATTTTGTGGAGGGTTTTCAGTTGGAAGAGGTGGACAAGTCTGCACAACTGCAGCGAAATGAGCATTTAAATCATTCGCAGTTTGCTCCGGTGGCTCCTCCTTCATGACTAATCAATAGGAACTAAATCCCATTGTGGCTCTGAACTAGGAGGAGTTTGAGACTGGGCCTCGCGGAGCTACGTAATGTTAGGTTGCTATATATGGGTTTGGTTTCTCCGGAAGGACGAATGTTCCAGCGCGCGCCCAGCAGCTTTGGGGGTTCCACTGGACAAAGGAACATCCTTGCTTCCGGGACGGTGCGGAGGTTTTTGGGGCGCGCGACAGAAGGGTATAGACCAGACAAGACCGATATCCACTCTCTTCCTTCGTTGCCGTGATCCAGAGCACATCGAAAGATAAGTTGTATTTTATGTACAAGTGTTTAAGCAGTAATTATGTAGAGTTAATGTAATCTTCAATATAGTTAGCTGTGTTATGTAATCTTCAATATAGTTAGCTGTGTTCGTCTTATCCCGTCCTATACCACACATTAGGGAGTAGTATATCCCGCATTCGAAGATCCGCTCGTCCGGCCTACGCTACCATATTAGGTCTCTGACCCCGGCGGAATACGTTTACCAACCTGGGAACCGCTCCTGTTAACCCTGTACACCCCAGTTAATAGTAAGGGCGGCCCGAACCTCATCGGGCGCGTGGAACCCACCCCATCTGATTAGTAAAACCAGGCTTAGGGTCGGTTAGGCCAACGACCCTCCACCTCAAACAAAGGCAAAGCAAAGTGATAAATCAGCCTCGGATACGGACTGCATCTACCTTCTAGAGATAAAATAGTCTCTTTTAGAAAAGAAACTGTGCAGTTAAGTAGCCTTAAAGTGTATACTAAGTTTTGAGTCCACACTGCCAGGAGTTCCGTAACAGGTCTCGCCAGGATGCGCGGTTTCAACAGATCCCACTTAGGCTGTATGTAAGTAAGTAATTTTTTCTGACCCGCCATTTGAAAAGTGGAGTTTTCTTTGTTCGGTTGAACTGCCGTTTCATTCGTCGTTCCTGAAACGACGAACTGAGCCGTAAAGTCAGTTTCAACATCTCCGTTCAGTAATTAGACACCATTTTTCAAAATTCTCGACAAAATAATTTAAAATTGTAAACCAAATTTAAAAATAATGGTCCTGTTATGCTAAAATCCATTTTAGTACTTTGTTATAGCCGCTGTTGCAAATATTAAGTAAGTTCGACTATTAACGTTTTCGTATCAACATCGTTCGTGAAACGATCTTTATAGAACGTGCCAAAGAAAACAAGAAAACAACAGGAAATAATTAAACAACGTTCTTCGTACCGGCAACGACGAACGGTGAAAACGAACGTGGCTATTATAACGTTATGCATACTGAAGAGCCGAAACACCACCGACAAAACGCATGCTGACTTTTTTGTCTGTCATCATGATATCGGAAAAGTCAGCAGATGCTTTTTCGGCTCTTTCTGGCAACGCTTATCATGCATAAGGTTTGAAAAACATAATAGCCAACATCCTAAGTGTTATATGTTCAAATCGTGCACCTTAATTCTGTTATCTGTTACAAAACTTCTGACAGTGCAGATAACTCTTCTGCAATGACGGAACTAAGATAGAGATGACGAATCCCAATCCGGATTCCTATTCGAATCCAGGAGTCGTCTTTTGGCCAGATTCAAATCTTCGGCTTGCCAAGCTGATTCGGTTTCAGACTCGGATTTCAAACCCTCAATCTTACGAATCTGCTCAAATTTCTAGTCTACATTCTCCCAGTTTCCGTTTCCCAATTTTTACACAGTGGGAATTACAATTTTTTGATCTCCACCCCCAACCATCCACAGCAATCTATCACGTTATCCGATTACCTTAATATCACTGATTTTTTAAACTATAACCTAGGCTACGTTTACGATTTGATTTTTGTTACGGTCGGACTCGGATCCGGATTTGAATCCTCAGCATGAAATGGTGGATTCAGAATCGGATTCGTACCTAACCTTGGATTCGGATTCGAATACTTCCATGGTCGGATTTGCCCATCTCTGAACTAAGACATGAAATGGTGTGACTACTCCAAACAGTCTGGGTGCGGTTATGAGGTGGGGAGCATGCAGCACTACGCCACTGCAGCTCGCCCACCTAAGGTCCACATTAACTCTAATATAAAGCAAGAGAAAAGAGACAATGCTTTCGCCTCTAAATAAACACGCTCAAAGAGAAAAAACGTAGCAAGCGCAATAATCAACGTATTGCCAACAAAGACCTTTTAAATATCATCATAAATTTTGTACGACTATTCTACTGTGGCGGCACATACCTGAAGAGGTTTCCGTAAGACCATATCCCTGCAGAATTGGGGCACAAAGAGCGTTCCTCACAAAGGAGTGGTTTTCCGGGGCTAATGGTGCTCCACCGCTCAAGATGACACGCACGCGGCCACCAAGTAGGCCACGTATCGGTTTAAATAACGTCCTGAAAGAAGAGAGATAGTAAGTTTCTATCACGCCTGGCTATTAGCCGCACGACCTGCTCGGCTGTGTGCCTCGCCATCTAGTTCTTGGTATGTAAGCCTCATGATGGACAATATCCCCAAACCGGGGGCGCTATAATCGTAAACCTTTGGGAAATTTGTAAAGCACCTTCTGCGCTCCTTCTATACTATTTCGTTCTGGCGTCGCTCCTGTTCTACGAAAGAAGGAGATTAAAAAGATGAGATCCTGTTATTTTAAATATGCAAAGCACCTGCTCCACTTGTCGAAATTATGTCACAATCATACATTGACGGAGAAATTCAAAATTAAAGATGCAAGTGTTACCCTTTTGGATGTTTCGTCATCAATTTCAAAACTCATGGACAACAAGGCCCAACCAGCACACGATGTCGTCCACTGCTTCCTGACCGAAGATTAAAAATTAAGTGTCTTTTTCTGTGTGTATATATGTGTTTTGTTTATTTTCTTTATTTTCGTCATTTACTCCGCCTTTTCAAAATGGCGGGTCACAAATAAATTACTAATATATATGTTGGTGTATTGGCAAACTTTTACAAAAAACTTCAGAAGCCCAACAAACCCACAACCTTTACCCATTACTTCACAAGTGAATAATATAAGATTTTAAAATCTTAAATTTAGTTGTTTGATCGCTGTGTATTTCTGTCCATGGTATTTCTAGAATAAATATTCCTTGAGCCCAAGCTGACTTTGAAACATATATTCAAATAATGCATAAAACGGATACGTCAGCTACGATGCTTTAGCAGCGATATTTCGGCCCTTCTTCGCAAGGGTCCTCGTCAGGCTGTAAATCTTGAGGGTCAACGTCGTTGTTTGTCGTCACGATATGTCGGCTCTCATTAAACTTGACATTCCTAAATTATCTGTACGTAGAAATACTCTTTCAAACAATTTTGGAGCTAAGATAACGTGTTGTCCCCAGATGACCCATCTATTCCCCCCTCCACTCCCGTCTTCCGTGCGTCGGTCCGAGAGGAATCTGGCAATAAGTTTTCCCCATATCCCGCTAATTCTTCTACCCAATTTTTACGTAGTTTCATTCCATCATTTATTTCTGGTAATTTCTTGTAAGTGTATTAGTTAATTTGTTTCTTGTGTGTCTGTGTATGTTGTAAATTTGTATTCCTTTTCTAGCTTTTAGCTATTCGGATTAAACTTGATTGATTGATATCGGAAAATTCAGCAGATGGTTTTTTGGCGCTTTTCTGCTCTTCCTGGCAATGCTTGTTACGCATAACATTTCAGGCACACCGTTTCAAAATCATTATAGATTACATCACAAGTGTTGTCTGTTGAAACTGCGCATCCTTGTGTTATCTGTTATGAAACTTCTGACAGTGAATCGGGGACATCGCCCCTTCAACGAAAAAACCTAGCTATGCGTGGTGCCAGTATCAGTGATTCACGTCAAAAGGATATAAGCTGATGCTTCTCTCTGCTATAAGGTCTTATCCAAAGTAAGTGGACTACTCACCGGTTCCATAGAGGGGTGTCGAATCCTTTTTCGTACCAGGCCTCTTTATATTTCATTACGAAATCAAACAGCTGACTTGTGAATGGTCCACTCTTTTCCACTTTCTCAACGACGTTCTTATAAATACGGTCCAAGATGAGCTGAAACAACAAAAATGTTAGTCATAGAGTACGCGTTATTTCTACAAAAAGTAGGTGTTGTTGCTCAAGAGGGCCCCATCCAGTTTCATTATCATTCCCAACCAAGGTATAAACACATACGCCATCTAGGCAATAAGTTATGTCTCTAATCGTCTTTGTGACATTGTTTGATATTTGGATGATGTGATCCGTCTCAGCATTATCACGTCTTTTAGGGAAGATGAGTTATCAACTTACCATCTTGTTGACAAAGGAGACTGTCGAAATAGTAGCTCAGTTGACGTTTATTTTATCGAGAGAGAAGAGAAGAGTGCGTCTGAGCCCTAGGCTACCTAGGACATCACTACCCCTCGTTTGTTGATTGGTTCTAACAGCGGTGATTAAGGTCAGGCCCGCCGGTCTTCAGAAGAAAATCACGCTATCCACAAGGTCCCAGTGACCCCATTCAAGACCTAGCCTTATCCACCACCCTCGAAACCACACCAGTAGGCACAGGGGCGTCACTATGGGGGGGGGGAGACTCCCCCCCCAAAGGTCTTGAGAAAGCTTCGCCCGACGAAAGTTTCGCGCCGGCAAACACAGAAGAAATAAAATTGTGTATGCTTTTGTCAGGCGTTGGTCGACTCGTCGGCACATCGGGTTCTTTTTTTTATGCAAGAAATGAAATCCTGCAAACATTTGTCGGGCAAAACACTGAAGAAATCGAATTCTGCATGCTTTTGTCATGCCTCGGTGGTCTCGTCGGCACATCGGGTTCTTTTTATACATAAGAAATCCAGAAGAAATAAATTCTTTATGTTTTTGTCGGGCGTGGGTTGACTCGTTGGCACACCGGGTTCTTTTTACACGCAAGAAATGAAATCCTGCAAACATTTGTCGGGCAAAGCACTGAAGAAATCGAATTTCGTATGCTTTTGTCGCGCCTCGGTATCGTCGTCGGCACATCAGGTTATTTTTACACAAACACGAAATTCTGTAATTTTTTATCGGGCGCATGTGAAAAGTTCAAGTTTCCTCGGTACATCGCACAACGTGAAGATCAAAGTTCTTTACTGTCTTGTCGGGCAAATGCGTCGGTATTCTTGTCGGCACCGTCGGGCCTTTTTATACGTAAGAAATCAAATTCTGCAAACATTTGTTGGGCGCAAATTTTTCCGGAAATTTCACCGGCGTTGCTTAGTTCAACTTGTTCTGGGTACAGTCGTTGGACGCTTCGCTTTTTAGCGGAAGTTGAAACGAAAAGCCGAGTATGTGAATTTTAATATATGAATTTACATTAAAGGAACAATCGCAACAATGACACTTAGTTTTACCCAAAATTTCGCCTGCGGCGCATTTGTAGTATTCTCTATTTGAAAGTTTTCATTTTAGGACAGAAATTATTGGGGTTTGAAATACGTCAAAAGCCGCAAATTTTACGGTACTATAGCTAAAAAAAATTCCGGAAAAAAGGCAGATTAAAACAATTTAGCCTGCGGCGCTTGGTTTAACTTGTCTTAGTACAGTCGTCGGAAACTTCGCTTTTTACCGAAAGCTAAAATGAAAAGCCGAATATATGAACTTTAACATACCAAAATATACAAAAGGAATAATCGCAACTGATGTATTACAGTTAGTTTAGACAAAAGTTTTGCCTGCGCCGCATTTTGTAGTATTCTTTATTTGGAAGAACGGTGTTTCATTTAGTTGGTGTTTTAGGATTGAAATTCGTGGGGGTCTGAAACACGTTAAAAGCTAGAACTTGTATGGTAGGTATAGCTAAATTATTCCGGAAAAAAAGGCAGATTTAAAAAATTTAGCCTGCGGCGCTTAGTTTACTTGTTCTTGATACAGTCGTTGGAAGCTTCGCTTTTTAGCGAAAGCTGAAATGAAAAGCAAAATATGGGAACTTAAAATACGAAATTACATCAGAGCAATAATCTCAACTGATGCATCACAGTTAGTTTTAGCCCGGTTCTATTCTTTGCTGGCGGGAAATGTACGCCGTTGCCGCGAATTTACCTTTTACCCCCAAAGGTAAAATGAAAGGCCGAATATATGAACTTTAACATACCAAAATATACCAAAGGAAGTGACGCCCCTGAGTAGGCCAACCATCGACAACCATTATACGATTTCCGAGTCTGCAAACCAGACCACCCGACCGAACGCAAGGTTAAGAGTACCACAGACAACCCACGGCTTATTCATCCCCCATAAACTCACTCGAAGGTATTAATCTTCGTTTGGGCCTTACTTTGTTCGTAATTTTAACTGTCTGTAAATTATCAAATAGCCTTAATTTGTTATGTTGACGAACCGAAGCTACCAGTTGTAAATGCTATTAAAGGACCCCTCGCACCATCTACTCTTCAACTTACAGTATTTTACAATATTAGAATATTTTAAAACTATAGGCTTTGCTGTTAACAAATAACCCATGATTTTGGCTGTTTTGAGCGATTTCGGAGACCCGCTGACTTATAGCAAAAACAGGGAAGCAATTTAAATCGTCGTTTTTTCTGATGGAAGAACTTCTCGCAGACAACCGCCAACAGCGTGATACACATCGAAGATAACAAAACACGGCAAGTGGGAAAATCAGCGTGGTTTCGTTAGAGGGGTTGAAATGTACCCTACGAAATTTGGGTCTCCGGGTTTAGAAATATATTGAGTGATCATGGAACTAGGTTGCTTTAGTATTATTATTATTATTTATTTTAATCCTTCAAAACTGAAGAGTAATGTATAAAAAGGAACAACAACATGTCAGTCAAACTCACACACACTTACATACTAATAAACAGCTGACCGTTATAGACAAACTAGCCTACTAAATATACAACGAAATACATGGAAAAAACGAAGTTCAAAATAAACAAACTAATCAGGGCGCTTTTCAGGGCGGTAAGACAGGTCTTCCAAGGAAATACATAAGTAACTATTATAAACATGCAGGTAAACGTGGTATGTCGGGACAGACGAGGGGACTCTACGGCAAACAAGGAAGGGCAAGGAAGCAAGGAAGGGGCGAGAGGGGGATTTAATGTTCTCTTAATTCCCATGAACAGTGTACCGTTATATCTAAAAACAGGAAGTCAAACTTACAGGCACGTCTAAATGACTGGGTAGACGAGGGGAGTCCACTGTCCACGGTAAACTGAACTAAGTAGTCGGTCAACTCAACTCACGGTCAGCTAAACTAAGCAGTATCTAATTGCAAGCCAGAAAGGAAGGGCGAGAGGGGATTCAATGATTGTTGCTCTAGCTATATTCAACACTATAGCACTATTCCGACAAAAAGTAGGTCAAACATGCAGGAAATTAATTACTATCAACACTGTACCGCTATATGCGAGGCCCCGGTAAAGAGCTTTCTTTTCAGGGCTTACTGCACGCCACTTTACTGCCTTCCTCTTGCTTGTAATGTTAGTGTGAAATGTGAGAATTCTTTTCGGGTAATGTATAATAATTCGTTCCGGTGGCTTCACGGTCTTCCTTGGAATTGTAGTGCATCGGGAATGTTTGTTGGTGAAGGGCTTCCATCTTTTGGTGAACTTCGGAGGCGGTCAATTCTTTCCCTTCAAACCAGGATCCTCCGATCCCCTAGCCCACTTCTTAGGATCCTTTGTGGGCCTCAGATGCGGCTTTCTCTGCCTGTATGGCTTGCGTGGACTCGTGAGTTGTATGCGGGGCTTTCGACAGGAGTCACGTAAGTGATCTGGTATTTACATGTTTGTTTGTTCAGTGTCTTTTTGTTATATTGTGGCCCATGTTGGCCTTATTTGAAATAAAATAAATAAAAAATAAATATATCTACAAAACGCAGGTCAAACGTACAGGCACACCTAAATGACTGGGTAGACGAGGGGACTCCACGGTAAACTGAACTCAGTAGTCGGTCAACTCAACTCACGGTCAACTCAACTAAGCAGTATCTGACTGCAAACCAGAAAGGAAGGGCGAGAGGGGATTCAATGATTGTTGCTTTAATTCTATTCAATACTCTAGCACTATTTCGACAAAAAGTAGGTCAGACGTGCAGGCACGCCTGAAACGACGGGGTAGGAAAGGGACTCCACGGTCAACTTTACTGACCAGTGTCCGATTAGAAGCCAGGAAGGAACGGTGAGAGGGGATTTAATGTTGGCAAGAAACGATTGTAAGGTCAGCTTACCAATAGACTATCAATCGAAGGGGATGGGGACTGTAGGACCAAAGTAAAGGTAAGTCTGCAAATAAACGGCACAAAAGGGTACTAGTGACGCTTGCCGGAAGCCTTGCAACCAGAAGGCAAAAAACTTAATTTAATCTTACTATTGCAATCACGAGGAATGGGAGGGGGTTGTCCGGTTTATTACTCTTGTAACCAAAAGAAGGGGGTTGTAAGATTCGTTTACTAGTGCGCTTGTAAGCGGGGGGAGGGGTGGGGGGGGGGGGGGGTGTAAGGCATACTTAGATATATAGTCGGTGAATTCCAGGTCAGCTTAGTTTTGTTCGTCAACTCACCGGAACTCTGAGGTGAATAGAAGCAGTTATATCATGAACCGTAAGGTTATCCTGTCGAAAAGCTAGTTGTAAGGTAATTTCGTCAGCTTGCAATCAGGCTTCAGGACAAGCACATCCGAGGTAGACAGTCAAATTGAAAGTACGCCTCGGAAGTCCGAAGTGGGTGGGGGGAGAGGACTTGAAGGCTAACATAATTCTCTAAAGGGTAAGGACTACTTACCGGTACGCTTGCAATCAGGGTAGGTTTCAGGACAGTCGCATCTCCTTTGGCGCCTCGCTTGATTTTCCCGGAGGTGTCTGTCATCGTCAGTGCGCTGGAGTAGCCGATCCTGATGCCGTAAAGCATACACATCATTTCTGAAAATAGAAACCAAAAATCAATCAAGGGCCCATGATTTATCTCGATCGCAGGTCCGACAGACATACATAAATCCTCAATTTTTGGGACAGTGCTCCAACGTTAGGGTATACACCAACAAATATTCCTTCAGTCCAAGCTGACTGCGAATCATATTTGATAGTGCAAAACGGATACGTCAGCTGTATTTTACTGGAGCTATACTTCGGCCCTTCTTGACAAGGGTCCTCTTCAGGCTCGACACCGCTCAAGTTGGAAAACGAAATTTTGTGGAAATATAGCTCCAATAAAATTCAGCTGACGTATCCATTTTGCACTATCAAATATACACCAACGTATGAGTAAATCTAACACAACAATATGTGGCTCTTTTCCACCATGATACTGATAATGGTCCATTTACACACTGCGTAAAATCCGAGCGTATTTTACCCACGTTTTGAGCTTGAAAAGATTTCTAGCAATACGGACGTATTTGGACACAAAACGGACCGATTTCTCAAATACGTACGTATTGCTAGAAATGTTTTCAAGCTCAAAACGTGCATAAAATACGCTCGGATTTTACGCAGTGTGTAAACCCACCATAAATTAGTTTACATTGCCTTCTGTGGCAACGCTTAGAGCGTGTTCCATCCTACTTACCGTAGTTACTACGCATGACGTCACGAATTCTTTCTTTCTTCCGTCAAGGCTGGAACGACTTTCTATTTTCCAGCAGAATATCATGCCACGGGCGAATCCGACCAATCACGTTGCAGAGACGCGTAGTTACTACGCTTACCACGCTCCCAAGCATGGTAAGCAAATAGTAACTATTAGTTACTATTTCGAGAAGGTTGGAACGGTCAGCGTAGTTACTTTTCGTGAGGGTCGAACGGAAATCGTAACTCTTAGTAACTATTGTTGGAAGGGTGGAACACGCTCTTAGTGTTTCCGCGTTTCATTTTTCTTTTAATTATGTTACTGCGTAATCTGTGTTAACTCGCTTGCACGGGCAATAAAGTTGCGTTTTTTGTTTCGTCAAAGTTTGTAGTTTGGCTCTTGTTTTGTAAACTTGTGTTTCATTGAATTCTTGTTTCCGAAAAGTCAAAGTACACCAAACTACGTCGGCGAGGTAGTTTGTAGTTTGAGCTCCGTAGTTTCAGATTGGAAACTACAGCAAATGGAATGGACAAATAAAACGGCTTTTAAGCAAAACTACGCCGAAACTCCATACAAAAAAAAACGTAACTTAAATTTCAACCGATCAGGAAACAAAAATCCAGTATGCGGCGGTACATAGGCGCTAGCGCCCATGCGGGAGTTATAGTCTCAATGTTGTGGCATTTCACGCTAGGGTCGATTATTTTTATGCCGATTCTGATCGGTCATGTAATCAGTTCAAAAAGGGCAGGAGCTGCTGTTCAGCCTATTACTAAGTTACAGACATTGCCCTTTTCCTATGACCGATACAATTGTCCCGACATTTTGTGATCTTTTTAATACAGATTCTAGAATACCTCCATAAATGAATCGTTTTTTTGTTAGGACGGTAAATTTATTATCCCCTAACTACAGTTTTATTTTGAGACAGGTGATTACGGCGACTAAATGATGGATTTTTTTCTATAGCTGATAACTGTTAAATTATGTGATCATGATAAATATGTGACAAAAAAAAACCAATGTGCGGCCTCGTCCGTGAGGATGTTTTGAAAATATTGGTGTGGAACTGGAAGCTCTAATAAGAGTTATATTTAATAGTTCAAAACGGATACATCAGCTGAATTTTATTGGAGCTATATTTCGGTCCTTCTTGCAAAGGGTCCTCTTCAGGCTCAAAACCGGTCAAGTTGGAAAACGAACTTGTGAGAAAATATTCTAATTAGAGAAAAAGACAGGACATGACGAAACATTCACAAGGCAGAGATTTGGTTCAAAGGTTCGAAAGCGAACTTTGAAATTTTGATGATAATATAACAGAAAATTTACATTCTAAAACGCTTTCCCGGAAGAAAATTAATCTGAATTAAAGTCCACGATTTTTTCGAAAGTTTTGGTTCGAAGGTCTGAAACTGAACTTTGTTACAAGAAAGCTTAGCTTCCCTTGAAAAACTAACTTCATTCATCCGATAATCTAAGGAAGATCTTCATCCAAAGATAAGACAGATCAAATGACTGGTCACGAGATCGAATGACGACTGACGACTGAGCGGAAGCCTTAAAGAATACTCTGAGAGCAGGTAATGCTTCAACACTCAGGTGTGTTAAAAACTAATCAGTGGGTTTCAGGTGTTTTTAGCCAATTCCAAGCCCCTTGGCTTTGACCATAACCACATTCCGAATTTGTTAAAGGACCCGTCGTACCTATAATGCTTGCCGCTATTCACGATTTGTCATGCTCATTATGCTCCCGTCGAGTGTTCAAGTATCATTCTTTTGAGAAAACCGGTTATCTGAACGTGGCCGAGTTTTTGCTAGAAGCCAATGGGCCTGGGAAAAGACTTAAAACCACCAAAGCCGCTGCTGTCTGTTTTCAAATAGTTGTGCATATTTGAACATAAAAAGTAAATAGTGCGGGTGTATTTAAAGCTTTACTTAATCGCCACAGAGTTCTCCGGAAGCGACACGTCAGAAGCCTTGTACGTCTAGAGAAGAGTTAAATAAGGCAACCGTTCAATAGCGTTGTGGCACTAAAAATCATAAAGGAGCATCTAGTAGTCTACACCAAAATCCCGCACAAGTTATTCCTCCACCAGGGTGGGCGGGATATATATATATTTTTATAAAAAATGAATTAATATTTCGTTTTTGGAATCCCAAAACGTAAATGGAGGGATACCTATGACATCGCAAAAGTTGTCCGTCTGTCCGTCCGTCCGTCCGTCTGTAAGCACGATAACTCTCGAAGGGACTGAGAGAATTTTGATGAAACTTGGTGTGAGGGTTCGTTGGGTCGTCGGACCAGTCAAGTTCGTAGAAGGGCTTTGTAGCTCTACATTTAGGGGTGGGGGAGGGGATTCAAATTAAGGGACAAACAAAATATTTTGAAACAGCTAATGTGATAGTCGATTATGGGGTAAGAAGATATGCTGAACACGATGGTGAAAACCATTTTGTCATCGGACAAGTAGTTCGCCCGGATTCCGGCCAAAACCGGAAAGTTTGTTGAAAGTAAAAGTTTTATTTGAAGTTGATTAGATGTTCAATTTTGGGGTAGAAAGACATGCTGAAGACGATGGTGAAAACTATTTTCTCGATGGACAAGTATTTCGCCCGGAATCCGGCCCAAACCGTAAAGTTTGTTGAAAGTAAAAGTTTTATTTGAAGTTGATTAAATGTTCGATTTAGAGGTAGGAAGACATGCTGAAGACGATGGTGAAAACTATTTTCTCGACGGACAAGTATTTCGACCGGAATCCGGCCCAAACCGGAAAGTTTGTCAAAATTAAAAGTTTTATTTGGAGTTGATTAGATGTTCGATTTAAGGCAAGAAGACATGCTGAACACTTACGTGAAAACAAGTTTCTACCCGGACATGTAGTTCGTCCGGAATCCGGCCAAAACCGGAAAACTGTTGGAAGTCAAAGTTTTATTTCTAGTTGATTAGATAGGCGATTTAGGGGTAAGAAGGGATGCTGAGTCCCTGTATGACAATCGTATTTTACCCGGACATATAGTTCGACCGGAATCCGGCTGGAATCGGAAAATTTGTTATAAGCTAAATTTCTATTTGAAGTTGACTAGATGTTCATTACTGGGGAAAGAAGATACCCCGATTTCGTCTTTGAGCTTTCTTTTTTCGCCGGACAAGTAGTTCTGGAGTTCGGCCGGAACCGGGAAATTGGCAGAAGTGGCAGGAAGTTTTCGTCAAAACAGATATGACTTATAGGGGTAAACACACATGCTGAATCCAAATCTGAAGTTTTCTCAGGTGATTAGCTATTTGGCCTTAATCTATTTCTGAATTTTAATTGTAAAAATGTTCAAGGAGTCTGGCGAAGACTGGATCTGGCTAAGACAAGACCCAGTTGTCTGGATCAGATATTGAATTTTTGGGATCCCATCGAAACCTTTGGTCTTGTTCTTCTTTCTCTTACATACGAGGGTAGGGTAGGAAAAATATTTAAATATATAGGCTATATAGGGTAACATTTTATTAGTGCTTTTATTGGTAAAATATATCTATCTATAGCTTCTTTTTCTGAGAACTTTTTTTTTAGCCTACATTACGAAAAAACTGTTACATCACAAGCAGTGAAAGCCAACTTATTTTTGTGTCGTTTAACTGAATATACTGAATTATTTGGGTTCTGCAAAGGGATTTTTTTTTATTTTCCACTATATAGGCCTACTCTGGTTATGACGTTGATATTATCTGCGGCCGTCCCCACAACGAAAAATTCTACTATGATGCGGAAATTTTAATGTCAACACAAACGCGGCTTTTCAGTGGGCAATGGTGAGATTGGTGCCTAAGATTGCTTAGTGACTGATAAAAAAAAAATCATAAATCTTTACCGTGAGGCATACATGCGCATAGAGGTACCACAAATCACACGGAAATACTATTTGAAAATCGATTATTTCTGTATTTGACGGTGCAAAACGGATAAGTCAGCTACATTTTATTAGAGCTATATTTTATTAGAGCGATTATTTCTGAATAGCGGAAAACCAAGTGACACATTTTCAGCGAGTCTTCAAGCCAATTTTGGTGAATAAGTGATGGGTAACTAGATTTTCCTATCCCAGCCCTTTTCGGTTAAACTTTAAGGGCGCTAGAAATTCTAAGAGCGCTAGAAATTCATCTGCAATCCAAACCCTCGAGGCAAAAACGATCCTGGGCCTATTAGGATCATGAATATATATGGTTTGTTCAAAGTATTTTTTGTTTACTTTTTGGTTAAGATCCGCACTTGAAGGGTGCTAGAAATTCATTTCTAAGCGGAACCCTTGAGGCAAAAATGATCCTGGGCTCATGGGGATCATTCTGGACCCCCTCGAACTCTCCCAGAGTGACCGAATCCGGTTCTGTCAATGATGTATCAAGGGCTTATGCGTGTTCTTCCCACCAAGTGTAATCCCAATCGTTATATTTTAAGCGTTGCACGAAACGCCCCCCCCCCCCTAAATTGATCGGATCCTGTCCGCACTTGAAATGGAACATCTGAGACTTGAGTTCTTTCCGAATATCAAGTTTCATCAAGATCCGATTCCCCATTCAAAAGTTGGACATACCTCAAGATTCCGATTCCCACTCCCTCCACGATGGTCAAATCGGAAACATGACTGTTCTTCAGTTAAAATTATGGAGTCGCTGATACTAAATTAGTTTGGTCGGGTCCCTAATATGCCTGCCAAGTTTCATCGTCCTAGCACTTCTGGAAGTACCCTAACTCGAGAACAGCGGCCTGACAGACAGACCGAAAAATGATCGGTATATGGCACTTGAGCGGAGCTGCAAGTGCAGTTGCCGACGTGTGAAAAAGTTTTCGACGGACCTTGAAGCTCTTGGCGAAGTTTGCGTAGAGTGACGGGCAAAACTCGGCTTGGCGAAAAAGCGCTGGAATGTCGCAGGTGCAAACAAAACAATGTCAAAAGGCAGGGATTTTATAAGGTCATAAGGGAGCTATGGATAATGAGCGTGTTCCATTTAATGGGTGAATGTCAGGAGTTAAGATATTTGTGGAAGGAAATATTTGGAAAAATGGTGTGGGGGGAGGAAAGATTTAAAGAAATTTTGAAAAGGAGAATTTTTAGAGGTGTTAAAAATTTGAGGAGATTCCTTAAGGTGGCTATGATCCACAAGTAAAGTTTTTTGTAGTTAGTTCCGTTGTTGAGGTTACGGTTCGTTTTGGTGTTTCCATGGACCTTTGCGCTTTTACGGAAATAAGTCTTAAATCTTCTCTATCTTATCTTACCGTAGTTGCTACGCATGGCGTCACGATTCCTTGCTTCTTGGCGTCAAGGCTGGAACGAATTTTTCTATTTCGGCAAATATGGTGTGACTCCAGTGTGTGCGAACGAATTCCAATCAAAGAGATCGTAGTTACCACGCTAACTACGCTCCCGAGTGTGGTAAGCAAATAGTAACTATAAGTTACTATTTAGAGAAGGTTGGAACGGTCAGCGTAGTAACTTTTCGCGAGGTTGCAACTTAAAGTTTAACTGAAAAGGGCTGAGATCTAGTTACCCATCACTTATTCACTTAAAGAGGTTTGAAGATCCGATGACAATGCGTTACTTCGTTGCTCCACTATTCTCGTATAATCAATTTTCAAATAGTGTAATTTCCATGTCGGATTTGTGGTACCTCTATGCGTTTGTACCCGTGTTTGTGCTTGACGAAAGCTATTTACGAAAAATAAGTGTTCACGCAGTGAGCAGTGGTCACCTAGCTCATGACAGTTCAG
This sequence comes from Branchinecta lynchi, assembly GCA_023053575.1. NCBI lineage: Eukaryota > Metazoa > Arthropoda > Branchiopoda > Anostraca > Branchinectidae > Branchinecta > Branchinecta lynchi. The sequence continues at coordinate 16,596,169 of JAKZAP010000019.1, read as the reverse complement.
TGAAAAGCCGCGTTTTTATTGAGATTTAAATTTCCCGTGTCATAGTAGAATTTTGTGTTGTGAAGACAGCCGTAGATATTCTGAACGTCATACTAGAGCAAGTAGTGAAAAATAAAAAAAATCCCTTCACACAATCCAAATAATGTGGTGTATCCAGTTGAATGATACAAAAATAAGTTGGCTTTTCAGTTAAACTTTAACTAATAGTTACTACTGTTACAAGGGCGGAACACACTCAATATACACAGCAGAATAAGCAAGAGGGGTCCTTCAAAAAGTAAGTACTAACCTGCAATAAGTTCCAGAACGTGGGCTAAGGGTAGGAATGCCATATATACGTCTGTGTTGTATAGCTCAAACAGTACTGTGGTATATGCAGTAAGCGAAGCCACAATGTTCTTATGGGACATCATGACCCCCTTCGGTGTCCCCGTCGACCCGCTCGTATACATGATAATAGCGATGTCATCGGCTTTGGGAGGAGTGGCGACTAGAAAAAAAAGAAAAATTTAAAACAAAAATAGTTTGTTTTTTTTTTTGTTTTTTTTTTGGGGGGGGGGACACTTCTTGAGCCCAAGCTGACTGGGAAACATATGTTAAACAATTGCAAAAAACGGAAGGTTGCTGACTTTCATTTTCTAAATGTTGTTTAATGTGCAAGGTTTTTTGTTTTTTGTTTTTGTGGCAAGTAGTCGAATATTGCCGAATAAAGGTCGATTTAGCAAATTTTGCCTGCGGCTCTTTCGTAGTCCTACCCTATTTCTATTTAGTTAAATGTGCATCATTTCTGTGCGGTTTTAAGCTTGAGATTTGGGGTCTAAGTTACATTAAAAGGTAGAAGTCGCAAAGGAGTAGTTGAATCTTGCTCGGATTTTAAAAATTTCGCCTTCGGCGCTCACTTTAGTTTGTCTTGAGTAGATATGTCTGAAGCTGGTACCGAGGCTTGTCTTCTCTCCAACGAAATTTGATATGACGGGCATCGTCTGATTCCTGTTACTTATTTGTTTATTATTTTATTACTACAATGGCATTTTCCATAGCGTTTTAGAACTTATAACGTTAATATTTCTTGAGCCTGGCCGGTGCTGTGTTTTTAGCCAATCGTATATTTTGAAATCCCCCCCCCCCCCATGCCCAAGCCCTTCGAACCGCCCCTGCTCCCCCTTTGTTTTCGAACAAATTCGTTTTCGAAGCGTTCCCCCTACTCTCGCGGTTTACTGTACGCGTAGTGACTCCTTCTATATTCCTTTCGATTCCTCAAGGAGTACTCGGGGAACGGCGAGAATAGGCTTTCGTACGGGCCAAGGATATGGTGAAAACTGAAACTAGTAAATAATTACAGCCTACACAGTAGTGACAAGAACAAATAAGCACCAGAACCACCGTCTCCCTATCTCTGTAATATGATCATGCGGAGACAAATAGATTCCTGTTACCCTGTCCAATGCAAACGAGCGGAGGGTAGGATCTACGCGGAACATCACAGTTCGTTATCTCTAGGAACAGCTATATCGCAGTAAAGCCCCGGAGAAGAAATTATTGAAGGTAAAAGCCGATTGGTCGTCAACTATAGTGACGCAACATGTCACGCGCTGCAAGACCGGGTCAGCACGCCTGCTGCACTTTTTCCTCTGACATGCGCAGCGGCGAACAAGGAAGCAGATGGGCATCAACTCAAAGTTCAGCTAGTACCTCTAGCTCAGCTCAGCTTTGTCAGAATACTTTGTCAGAATAGTCACTGCATGGGACCAAAGACGGAGGTTCTATTGGATTATTTGTTCTTCGTTTCATTCATTGTTTGAAATATATATTTCCCAGTCAGCTTGGGCTCAAGGAGTATTTGTTACAATAGACGTACACTGTAAAAAGTTACTCAGAGGAAGGATTAAAATTATCTGCAGTATTTGCTACTGGGATTAATCTTATCTATTCTGGAATAAGATTAATCCGAATTAGAAATAATCTTAGCTCAGTGGGCTAGAGACAATATTAATCCCAGTAGGAAATACTGCAAGATCTTTTTAAAGTGTGTGTTACTTCGGAAGTCGGTTAGCTCTGAACGGCGCGAGGATACGGTGAAAACTGAAACTAGCTAACAATTACACTAATTGAAACTAGCTAACTTTATTTAAGGCTCTAGCTCGTCCACTAATTGAATATGACCACGTAACAACGAGGCCCTTCTATAACAAGGACATCATCGCCATTGAGCAATTTCAGAGACGAGCAACAAAAACAATGCCAGCCATTCGACATCTGCCTTATGAACATTAACTTAAAAAATTACGATTACCCAATTACCCAGTTTATCTTAAAGATTTCTCCGAGGTGATTCGATTGAAACTTTTAAGATTTGTCATAGTTACTATGATAACATAAGGCCTGATGATGTCCTCACTTTCAATCACAACGGTCTCAGAGGACAGAGCTTGAAAATTCGGATAGTGGAATACTGGAATAATCTCCCCGAAAATGTCGTAAAGGCCGAAAATATCCATCAGTTTAAAGCAGGCGTGGATCGACACCTGGCTGAAACTAAATTTAGTGTACACAGTGTCTCGAGAAATTAACAGAGGCGAAAGCCTTTTTTACTGCAGTTATATTAATTATAGCCTACACATACAGTACTGAGCGCAAAAGAATAGTTTAAGTAAAGCAAAGTCAAACCAAAGCAATAAACTGTTATTTTTTTAATCATCTGCTATTTCCCTCCGTTTTTTCTGTCACACTCTGTCTTACATCATTCTCATATCAGTCCGATGTATGCCAACAGAAAAAAAAGAACATTCAAAGAGCGACAAGAAATCACAGGAAAAGAACTGAATTTCATTTTTAACGTTAAAAATTGAAAGAACTTGCTCTTAGCTAGTATTAAGTTACAGCATTCAGATTTGACTGTTTCGAGCGCGTTTAAAAATGGATCCTTTTTTGTGTTAAAAAAGGATACTCTACCGTGCCATCATTAGTGATATAATATAGGTCAATCATACCCTTCATTGATTTTGATCCGAGCTTCAAAACGTCGGAGAAGGTGTGCATGGCAACACCGCCTTTGAATCCCTTGAGTTCCAGTGGCTTCAATTGACTCTCAAAGGAAATGACGCATTTCACCTGGAATAAACGGTATTAATTCGTCGTTTGACTAATTGGAATGTTTACAAGTTACAAGCTCGTCCGGGCACACCGGGGGACGGCACTTTGGTCATAAGTGATTAGTAGAGCATCTTTGTGGTTAGCAATGTTGATGTACCTGTGAGGAATTCACATCCAGAGAGGATTTTATGACTCAGAAAACCACATAATATTTTTGTTTTAAATAAGTTAACAAATTATTTATTGGGGAATTGTTCGTGGGAATAGTGAATGGGAGGTGTGAGGGGGGGGATAGGATTATTGAAATAGTCATCAATAAACTTCCGAGGTCAGAATCGTAAGCAGAATCTTTCAGAACCACAATTTACAGAAGGTATTTAAGGTATCACTCGTGAAGATAATATTATTTTATTCAAACAATGGCTAAAAACGGATAGTCAGCTACTATGCTTAGTCAGCATTGTTTCATCCCTTCTTGGCAAGGGTCCTCGTCAGGCTGTTGACGTGGTATTTATCAATAACTTACTGAAGGGGAAATGGTTGTTGACGAAAGTTGATCGGGTTTAAAATATTTTTAGCTATATTTCGGCCCTTCTTGGCAAGGGTCCTCTTCAGGCTCAAACTGGAAAATGAAAAACTGGAGGTTCATTATTCAGCTTGAGCGGCTTGAGCCCGAAGAGAAACGTTGCCAAGAAGGGCCGAAATATAGCTCTAATAATATCTATATCCGTTTCCCACCGTCAAATATGATTCGCAGTCAGCTTGCGCTGAAGAAATATCGGTTTAAAATATTCACCGTTAGTGACATGGTCCTTTAGCACGGCAAGGGAAGTTCGCACGAAAGTAAAATGCCTACACTGTCAGAAGTTTCATAACAGATAACACAAGGATGAGCGGTTTCAACAAGTAACACTTGTTGTCTGTTGTATTTTTCAAAAAGTTACGCATTAAAAGGTTATGCATACAAGTAGAGTTGAGACACCGCCAAAAAAATCAAAAAAATCATCTGCTGATTTTTTTTGTTTGTCATCATGATATCGGAAAAGTCAGCAGCGAAAAGTCTTCTAGGCAATGATTGTTCTGCATAACGTTTAATACATAACGTTTGCAAAACCATAACAGATAACATCCCAAGTGTTATCTGTTGAAACTGCGCATCCATGTTTGTCTATTATGAAACTTCTGGCAATGCAGTTTCTTAGTTTCTTATTTTATTTTATTATTCACTAGTTTCTTATTTTTTTATTGTATATTAATATTATGCACATAAATTTACATTCTACCATAACAAACACAGCGAAAGACTTGCGTAGCTCAGGCTGAAATACTTTTACGCTAATATAAATATTTATAAACATTACATAAATATCCAACTTTTACGCTTCGGTGTTTTGGCGGCATTAAGGTCCCTTGGGACTACAATACAAACTTTTCGTCATGCTCCCGTAGTCCCTTAGACGAGATATAAATACAAATAATAAAAACAAAAATACATATTACCGACTCTTCCAGGCTGGTTCTTCCACCCCCTCATGCTGGTGTTGGCGTTAAATTGCAGATTTATTTTTCTTCAAAATTTTCATCGCTTTCGAAGGCAACTTATTGCGCCTTTCCTCGTAATTCCAACATGTCGACTCCAGGACAAACTGGCAAATCTAATCAAGCAAATCCAGCTAATTTAATTTCTTCTTCCTCTTTTTGTGCTGCCTCTCTAAAGCTAATTTCAACCCTAAATTTGCGCAAAATATTCACAATACGGAGAACTACATAAGCTTTTTACGATGACTTAACGACTGTTTAAGGGTCCCGGTGTGAAGGAAGTTCGAAAAAGCCAGCCCGAAGTAACCTTTACGCTTTTTTCTTCAGACCCTTTATTGTAACTAATTACATTTCTTACGGGTTTTGAATTAAATAAATTACTAACTGTTATCCACTGCCAGGTCCAGATTCAAGAATTTATTTCGGACAAAAAAGTACAAAAATAGACATAGATCAGAGGTTAAAGCCTATAAAAACGTTTTTATATTTAAACGTTTTGTATGTTTCGGGGGGGGGGGGGGGGGGTCCCTGTCCACTGCTTACCTTCGGAGTAGATTTCAAGATTTGCTTGAATTTCGGCAAAAGTTCATTGGAGGTGATGATAATCTCTGCATCAGTTTCATTAATACCGTGAACAATCGCTTCGTCTCCAAGGTTGGCATACAAGGTCACGCCTGGAAGAGGTAAAACAATCAATCAATCATTATTTTATCTCTTCGGAATGACTCCCATACAGTCACAAACAAATCCTCAGTTTTGAGGCAATTTTGGTGCTTGAAGCAAGAGCACAGTACCCTCATGTTAATCTGTTGAGAGGAATTTACAAATTTGCACCGAGTCCAGGGAGCTGTATCCCAACGTACGAGGATTGTGCTCAAAATCCTGGGGCGTGTCCTAAAGTTGGGCCACGGTGCCCAAAAGCTGAGGATTTGTGTTTGACTCTGTTCTGGAAGAACTCTTAGAATAGCATCATACGATTACAGAGTGTCCGACCCCTCATTATTCATTGCGTCTCGGGCATCTTGCCGTCTTTTCTACATATTTCATTTACGCTCTTTAGACAGAAGGGGTCGGACTCGGTACATTTTTGTTCAGTTACGACGAGCGTTTGAATAAAGCAGCTCATATAGCCAATAGACTGCTCTCACAACTGTGTTGATAAACCAATAAAGTTAGCAGCTTGTCTGCTAAGGGCTCCCCCCATCAACCCCCTCTAGTTTTCAAAATCTTCCTCCTTTGTGAAATTTTTTGCCACTAGATAAATTTCAATAGACAAAATGCAAAGCAGTGAGTGACTCGATCTTAAGGTGCCTTCGAATAGTACTTTAATTTGTCACGGGGTAAGAGTAATTAAATTTCGCGTCTGTGCAATAAACATAGACTGGGGCCCAAAACTGATCTTTGCCACCCAACCCCAATTGACATGACGCAAGTCCTGTTGCACCAGATTATAAAAAATATATACGCAATTAGAATTCGCAAATATTTACGAAAACAGTTCTTGGCAGGAAGTGTGGCTCATTTCGCATTTTTCACAGGATATGGCTAATCACGTACATGTTTGGACGATTACCTAAAAATACCGCGAGCCGGGTCTGCCAAGCGTGAGAATCCATCACGGCTGCCAAGAAGTACAGTTTAAAGAAGAAAAAAACGAACTAGCAATATAACTACTTGAAGTTTCGTTCCTGTCCACTAGGGGTCAACACGGCTCAAAATCACCCATGAATATAAACGCCACAGGCTTACTACAGTTCAATCTAGTGACAGACTTCAAATATTGTCCAGAGTATATATGTTTTATCGACGTTGATTTTTTGCGAATTTTCTTATCTCAGCAAAAAATGATTAAAATTGGCAACGACACAACTGAAGGTATTCATGTTGGTTGTCTGCAGAACGTCAACTGCGAGTCCTTGGAACGCTAAGGAAGGGCGATTGCCCCAAATGACGTCCCCGCCTTGATCATTCCAAATGACTAGATTAGGTTTGTGAATCAACACAGCTCCAACAAAAGAAAATTCGCAAAAAAACCTAATCTGTCTCATTTCCCGCTTTCGCAGAGATGCATGCGAACTTTCAAGTTCCCTACGCCAAAAATATCTAATTAGTTAAAATGATTCAGAGGAACCGACTCCGACGGCCCGATTAAAGCCTGACGTCACAATCGTACGATGCTTGCGTAACCCAATCGGAAAAAGGGATCTGATACACGGGGAAAATAAACAGATGCGCTTCTCTTTATTAGCTTTTGGGATAACAATTCGACGGAAATTAATCGGAACTTGATCATGCAGCCAGGCGGCGTTTGCGGAAAGGGTTTTTGGTACCGTCACCAATTCCTTACGTAACAGTAGCCTAGACATGTTCAATTTCCCACCCAGAAATGACTAAAAAAACACGGAATATTTTCTGTGCAACAAGGTCTTGTTGCATATCATCTTGACGACCACTGAGGACCAGGCTTATCGGATCGAAAAAACACAGAGGCGTGCCCTGCTGATTATGTGAAGATCTTCCAAAATTCCTTATAATGAGCTCCTCCAGAAATTTAAACTCAAGTCCCGTTGGTTGGAACTGTGATTGGGACCCGAACATGCTTGAGCACCCTATCCATAAGTATTTACTTCCGCAACCATTCGAGACCGCTCGCGAACAGCCTGCAAGAGCGGCCTCGGTGGAGATCCCAAAACACCATCAGATACAATGTGACCGTGTACGGTACGAAAAGACGTTTGTACCGTCTTTCGTGAATTTTGTATATCTTTCTTAGTGGATACGTTTGTATATATTGACGATTTTGAAAATTTCGATTTTACCATGATAGTTCGAGAAGAATAAAAGCGATATATATAAAATAAAAAGATATACCCAAAGGTAAGATTCATATGAACTCCGACTAGCTTCCCTTTCACTCTGCAGCCCCGTGACGGATTCAAGCGTTAAGCCCCCATAGCTCGTCACTGCTCACTGAGTACTCATCCCACTTATAACAGGCTAGTGGATACGGCAAAAATAAATAATAAGTATATATTAATAAATCTCATAAAGGGACAATGGATGTCTACCCATTTTTAACTAGAGGCTCAGTACCCAGGAGGAACACGGGTCGGTGATTCAATACACAAATGCCATACGACTATTCTTGCGAATATTCGAATCAACGATACAAGAGAATAGACCTGTATTTTTGAAAGGCTGACTGTGCCACACCCAACATAAAGACAAAAATAAACATATTTATTCGGTTCAAACACACATGTAATCTTTGTGGACAATCTTCACCACATCTGTAGCCTACACAATCGTTTCAACATTCCCACTTTGTTATGTTAAAGGGCACGCCGTCCTTATCATTCTACTTCAATCGTATTTCCATCCATTCTCATTAACGAGATTTTACACTTCGTAAGTGTAACCTATCTCCACTATTAGCATTAGATTTATTTAATTCAATGCAAGACTTTTATCCTGCCAGAAGCCATAAATAAACACTAAAACAAACAAACAAACAAAAATAAAGAAAGTAAGACCACATAAGTTAGCCACATCCTTCTTTTTCTTACATATTGGCCCTAACGGGCAAAGACAGGCGAAGCCACGGGTTGCATTATGCCACAACTATGCAATTTTGCGGTAGTACAACCGATTTCTCAGAGATGTACGATGCGGTATGCCAACTACGAAAAGCAAAGACGCGGTTCATGACGCGGTAATCGGCCGACCACTCTGTAGCACTGCAAAAACGCGAGAGACGATGAAAATATCTAAAGCTACAATTGTAATCAATGCGCATCTCGCTCAGACTTTGTTTGGTGTTTATTATAACTGTTACTATTTGTATGCTATATTAGCGTGATAATGTTTATTATCACGCTTGCCACGGGTGTTCTCTTTAGGTGACATGTCAGGCTTGCGATCACTCTTTCCGATAAGCACATTCGTCCGGAGATCAGTTATACAAATTTTGCCAAGATCGTCATCCAAGAAAAGGGACATCGAACGGAAAGAGGATAACAGTCGAAGCCGTGTGTAATTTTCTGTCACCATAGTTTAGCTGTAAAGTGGTCAACCGTTTCAGAAATCTGAGCAAAAACAATTTAGAGTGAGATGTCCTTTACAATACCATATTTGAAATTTTCGATATTCCGTCTGGGTTTCCCTATTTCTTTTAGTAATTGGTTTCTGTTTTCATCCTAGAAAACCCTCTTTCTATAATAAGTAAAAGATGTCTAGTTTAACCTTACTATGCCTTCTAAAACAACAGCATTTAAAAAAATATTATTACCAGTTACTTTAAGCCAATTCTTTAGTCCTTTGTTTCTTTTTCTACAACTCTTTCTCGGAGTTGCTAATATAATAAAGGATTGAATTTCGGTATTTTTCATTTATACGATTTACTGCTCGGTTCGAATAAAGCCGCTTTCACATTGACGCGTCGTTACGATGCGCTGCGTATGTGTTTATCTTGCGATGCGTACAGATTAAGTAGCGTATCTTTCACACCTGCGCGACAAGCTATCACGCTGGATGTGTATTTACGTCTTCCTTTCTCGGTTTCTTATGCTGAATTCTCGTTTTGTTCATCATTACTAAAGGCCTTTTTCCGCGACACAATTGTGGGCCACACACTTATGTGTGTTTGTCGAGGAAACACTCGATTGTGTGGCACACAATCGAGCCACTAGTTGAAACTCGCGGAAACGCCGTTTTGTCTATTTTTTTTGGCCGAGATTTCAAATACCTGAAAATAAAATTCATGTAAAATCTCAATAAATAGAACTCGAGGCTTATTTCCTTACCATTATGTGCAAAAAGGATTATCAGTTTTAAGTCTATATGCTTGAAAAAGTAGTTACCTTTATTGTTTAGACACTATTTTGCTGCTCAATTTGAATTTCCCGCCAGAATCGAGCCACAAAATCGACAATCACCTCGCCAGTTGTTTGTCGAATTTGAGCCACAAAGCGAACCACGAAAATCCTGTTGGTCGCGGAAACACACTTGTGGTCCGCACAAAAGGCCGCAGAAACACACTTTTCGAGCCACAATCGACCCACAAACTGTTTGTGGGAGCACGGAAAAACGCCTTAAGTTTTTCTTCATCTTTAGTAGGTTTTCCTCAGTTTGTCTTCAAAAACTTCCATTCTTCACTGAACAATCTGATGCGTTTGCGACGACGCAAGGCAAGAATAGAACTTGGTTCGTTGCCTCACCGCCAGCGCGACGCACATGTTGCGTGACTCAGTGCGAAAGCCTCAACGCGTCAGTGTGAAAACGGCTTAAGAATAAACAGCCTAAACTTACAGGTCATTCCGCGTCTTAGGCATCCAAAGGCTGCCATCATCCACTCCGCTCTTGTCTCGGAGAGGAGCACGATGTTTTGCTTCGAAGTGGCTCCGAGCTCAGCCAATCCGCGACCAAAGTCTTCAATCTTGTTATCGACTTCAAGGAAGGTCAACCACTGGTAGTCCCCAAGGACGAACTGGATTGGGAAAAAGCAATGAAATTACAGATCCAATCGTTATTTTCAACTGCAAAATAACAGTGCCTGTCTAAATATTCTCTGAGCACAAGCTGACTTGTCTTCTTCCCCGACGTTGACCCTGGGATTGACAGCCTGACGACAGCCCTTGCCAAGAAGGGACGAAATACGCTGCTAAAGCATCGTATAGCTGACGTTTCCGTTATATGCGTTATCTGAATATATGTGACAAGTATAAGATCGATTTACTGCTGATGCAAGTTTTCTTCGTTGAAAGAGTTTTAAACAAAATATTATTATTATTCACTAATAGCAATATTATTAGTATTAATATATTAGCAGGACATAGCCCTATGTCAAAGATATGCCATTTTGAAGTAACCTACGAACTAAAACTAGTATATGTCTATTCCATGGTGGCTGATCTAAAGCAGCAAAATAGTGACAGGAAGTTTACGAGAGAGTTCAGGGAAGCCCGCTCATTACAGTTACTTGGCACGTGTTGATGTTGATGTGTTGATAAATCCCGTGATCTTCGTTCAGATACTTTCCAGATTAACTACAGAGTACCTCAGGGCTCTGTCCTTGGGCCTATTCTATTTCTTCTTTTTATAAATGATTTACCGGAAGTTTTGCCTCTTTGTAAAATTATAATGTTTGCTGATGATGTAGTAATTTTTTCTTCTCACCGGGACCTAGCAGTTCTTTTCCAGAACCTTGAAAGCACGTTACTAGCTGTATCTGATTGGTACTCAAGGAATTTACTAGCTCTTAACGAGAAAAAATGCCAATATATGTTATTTTCGCGTACTGGATCAGTCAGTTCAGATAGCTTCTCTCTTTTGTTAAATGGTCTTGAATTAAAAAGGGTTGATCAGTTTAAATACCTTGGTGTAATTTTAGATGAAAATTTGTCGTTTCATAAACATGTGAAAACACTATCGCTAAAAATTTCCCGAAATATTGGTATGCTATCACGTCTCCGTTATTTTTTTCCTAAAAATATTCTAAAATCAATTTATTATTCTTTTGTCCACCCATATTTTCTTTATTGTATTTCTGTTTGGGCTTCTACCTTTTCATCTGTATTTAAACCTCTCCAAATACTCCAGAATAAAGCAATGAGGATTCTTTTTAATGTTGAATACAGATCTTCAGTTAGACACATATATGGGACTTCAGGAATATATTCGTTGGATCAACTTCATACAATGTCTATTTGTAATATTTGCCATGATTATCTATACAATAGTTTACCTTCAAATTTCTCTGGTATTTTTCCAACTAATTCCCAATTTCATAATTATCCAACCACTCATCGTTCAGATTTTTCGTGCGAATTTCGCCCTACGTCAAGAGCGAGTTTCAGCATCCGTCACACTGGGCCAAAAATCTGGAACTCAATTCCAGTATCAGTGCGAGAATGTAGCAATAAGCGACAGTTTCTAAAATTACTGAAAAAAAAATTTACGACGCGTAGTTGAGCAATTTCTTTTGTTTTTGTTCTCTTTTTGTTGATGTCAAAATGTAGTTAGAAGACGGCTTTTTATTTTATTTTCGTTGTGCAACATTGTCAGTGCTAAAGTATGCCACCAGGCATGTGCACTGGTCCGTGATTTTTATCTATGTTTGTTGTAATTAAATACTACTACTACTACTACTACTACTACGTTTAGTTAATTTCTAATGATGCCATTCCCGACCAATTACACAGTTAGGCTAACTGTTGTGTTGTGAAGTACCTTCGTAATAGTACCCTATAGTAATAGTACCTTCTCCAAAGAAGTACCGTCTTAGTGGGTGTTTGACGCTTCTATTTCACCCTCGCGGACGGCGAACTGGGCAAAAACAGTGACGACTAAGTCAGAATGGTAAGTACTGTCCGAAAGCGTCACAGATAATACAGCTCTACTGCACTACTCTTCTCCATGCACCAACCTTTTTGAAAATCCTGCCATTCGGCTGGGCCTCATCTTCTTCTGCAATGATTTCTCTGGTTCCTAGAGCGTCCCGATGACCATTCTGAGCTACTGCATGCTTGAAGACCTTGTCGAGGGTGTCGATTTTCTCCCGCTGGAACTGCGTGTACAGTTCAGAAACTTCAGCATTGCTCTTGAAGACGATCGAGTCGTCACACTGGCTAACTTGGGCAGCCTTCAAAGGAAGATGACAAATCAGTCTACCATACGCAGCTTCACGAGTGGTAAGCCTATGACATTGCCTATCACATGACCTGAGCATTTATGACATCATTACTGATTACTGCTGCTCTCAAAAGCTAGCTAGACTTTTTTTAGTCTTTTTGCCAGCGCCGACGACGAGATTCCTTTCATCATGAAAGGATTTCCGTCCCGCTAGACTTTTTCCTAGTCGTCTTCATGAACGGCATCCTTTCCAGCCGATCGGAATTCCTTTCTACTCGACGGGATTTCTTGTCCGTGTAAACGCTACAATAGTGAATGTCTCTCCTCTCTAAAGCGTAATAAAACTCCATACCATTTTAATAATCCATTCTAACGCTTCACTTTCGCTATTTTTTGCCCTTTTTATAATCGCTTCTAATCATTTCAGGATAACACAACTTATCACAGACATAGAATATATCCAAGCATTATGCTAGGCAGAAGCTACTAGCTCGGGTTGCTGGTCGTGTTTGAGATGAAACTAAAAACTAAGCCCCTTTACAATTATCATGGCTACCACTTTGAGTAAAGTCAACGTTTCTGTTTTATTTTACAAATTCATTATTTCATTTCTTACGGTAGATTTATTTGAGAATATTAAAACTTCCGAGATCAGAATCGTAAGCAGTATCTTTCAGAATCAGAATTTACACAAGATATTTTAAAGTATCGCTCGTGAAGATAACATTACTTTATTCGAACTATGGCTAAAAACGGATAGTCAGCCATTATGCTTTGGCCCCTTCTTGACGAGGGTCCTCGTCAGGCTATTGATGTGGTTGAAGTGACTATCCGTTTTTAGCCACTGTTTGAAATATGTTTCCCAGTCAGCTCAGTAGTGGTTGGGGGGGGGGGGGTAAGAAAAAGAAATGAGAAGAAAAGGTTAAGATGATAAATGCGTTTTATTGTTGGTATTAAGTGAATAAAAGTTACGCCCTCTCGCACAGGACTGGGTTGTGTCCTTCATGGGAGCGTAATGTACGTTGTTTTGTTGGAAGAATAAAAAAAAAATGAAATGAACTACATTATTTATATTCAAGTAATGCATACAGCAGATATGTAAGCTAGGATGCTTTGGCAGCGATATTTCGAATTTTGCGATGTACACATCGTAGTTGACATATCCGTTTTATGCATTATTTGAATATATGTTTCAAAGTCAGCTTGGGCTCAAGGAGTATTTATACTGCATTACTGTATTTGTATCTCAAGCACATTCAAGCTTTTATAGCCTCATCCCCCATGCCAACCATTCAAAAACAAAGGCAAGCCTAAGGCGCAGTTCACACCCCTCGGGAAAGCCGAAGCCTATCTATTCAACAACCGTCACGGGAAACAACGGACAACGATAAAGAGCATTCAATCAAGTAGCCTACTCCCAGGCTAAAATATTGACGTAGCCTAGGTGACACCACCGAAACAGAACTCAAAACATGGAGACGAGAGGGGGGGGGGGGGGGGGGCAATCAATGGAGATATTCCGTAAAGAGATCGGAATTGATTCCGCCTGTCTATGAGCCAGTCAAGGTCCATGTCCATTTCGTTTGACAAACTACTGAATTTCGGCTGACGAGGATATGGAGGAACAAGAAGTTACTCCCCTAGACTGTTTGACAGAAACTGTGTATGGATCTGAGAAGTGGCACCGCAGTCAACAGCAACACAAACATTTCTTAGGCTTAGAAAACAACCTGGCTGAAGCGGATTCCAAACACACAGGAGAGAAAGGGTCACACACGTGGCCATTCGCCAGTGCACCACCCCCATCCGAGGTGGGAAGGACTGGAGTAGAAAGGTGTACAGAGTTCTGTGCCTCCGGTTCTGTTTCAGGTTCTGTCTCCAACCTTGCCTCCCCGCCTCCTGGTCTTCACCGAAACGCCCACTGATTCCCCCTCGCCCACATCAAGATCCACCGCTGGAGTTGCATGCGCCATGCCGTCCGGACGGAAAGCACCGATCTCACGAACGCCGTTCTTCGGTGGATAACGGAGAGCTCCACACGAAGCGGGCAGCCACACCTACCAGCCGGATGTCCTCAATGATAAGGTGCTCATTCAGCCCGAATGGGAAGGTTACGAGCAGCGCCCTATCTGAGGGACGACTGCCGACTCTTCTTGGATGCCCTTAGGGCCTCCTAAGGCGCAGAAATGCTCTAAATATAGTAAACTGGAATGAGGAGAGAAAGAATAACGACGACCAGATCGTGAACTGTGGCTATATCTTCACATTACATTAATCAGTCTATAATCATAACCGAGAAAACAACCCAAGATCACTCAACACTGCCCCACAAAATCCCATATATACTTTCAATACATAAAATGTCATCTGGCAGGGATGGAAACTCGATGGCCAGATGGCAAAAATTAAAACCCGGAAAAGCAAATTGCGTCGGTTACCAACGGAAGCCAGGAAATGCAATGGCAACACAATTCTGTCAAGAACTCGCACGTTTTTCGCAAAATAACTGTCCCAGACTTGGCAGGTTACTGAGTAGCTACACTGCCAAGCGTCAAAATTCAACCTTGAACGTTCCAAGTGGCCTGCCATGTATTTGGGTCCCGGGGAGGTATCAGCGACTTCGGAAAAAGGAGCCTCGACTACGTACTAAACGCCCAAAGAAAAGGGTTATACTCCCCTTGCCTACCATGTAAGATACGCCATAAAACTGCTTCATATTATTTTCCAAAAAGAAAGTAAAGCACATGGTTCTGTTTTGTCCCAAAGGTGTGTTCTCGCCTCTCAACAACAGTTCACGAAGTTTACACCGTCCGCTTAATCAATTGCTTTCTACGGTAGCTGTCGGTGGCATATAGTCTTAAAATTGGGGCAATAATGCCTTGGGGTCATGAGTGACCGTCACATTTTTTCTTAGCTTTCCACAATTAATTTACCTTATGATATCATTATGTTTATTTACATTATCTGTATCACCATTAGTGTTTAGTAGCGTTTGATACGTCATTCGCCCCCTCCCAGGATCATTAGTTTCACCTGTTTGTCCCAACACGGGACGGAAAATGAACGAAAAGGTCAAAGCCTTTAATGACTTAATAATTATCCCACGATGATTATCCCAGTTGAGCGGCAACTAGACCCGAATTCCCCGGTCACTGACATCTTAAAGTCCGTATCCAAACCTGGGTTCCTTGATCCAAATCAAATCACCAGCATATGCCATAGAAACCCGCCCTCTGTTCTGTCAAGGCGAGACATAGCAATTACTTTCCAGCAAGAAAATTAGTAAAAATGAAAGAAGGCACTCGAAATGCTCGCAAGGACAAAATACTTCCAGGTTGATATCCGAAACTCACGACTGTGATATAACTAATTATTCACAGATGATTCGTTCTGGTCGCTATATATTCGGTCACTATTATTCGCCCACCTCTCCGCGATGTCACGTTAGCTCCCCTGACAGTTGTACTAACTAATGAAACAGTGAGGGTAGAAGTAATCGGACATGAGCTAAATGCTACAATTGGTGATCCACTCGTGTACATCTCTTATTTTTTTCATAATTTTTTTTTTGCCGCGTAGTAGGCTATCTTTTCCATTCTTCCTGTCCAATATGATTTGGCCAGGTGACTACGCTTCCACTTTCCCTCGGTGACGCCAACTGTCATAACATCTAATATTTAAAAAAAAAAAAAAAAAATTAATGACCGACCTATATATTTAGCGTCACCTACCCTTTTTCTCTATCTCTACCTTTATTCTTTTTAATATTCTTTCTTATTTCCTCTTTTAACCGTTATTTCTCATTTTACCTTTTCATCACACCTTTAAAACCTTAAAATTTTCTTTACTTTTTCCTTCCTTAATATCTCCTTTCCTTAAAACTTTCTTTCATTTAAAACTTATTATGTACAAAAATATTATCCCTCGTTATCTTTTTTATTTTTTTTGCAACCAAACCAAAAAGGGGGTTTTGTGAGCAATGGCACAAGCATGTTTACCTGACTTCAAAGGTATGAAGCCACGGTACTTTAAACTTAGCTCTTACCTATCAGGGATCCACTATAACACCGTTAGGTCAAAAGGATATGAATGAAGGATTTATGACGCACTGCCCAAGGGCCTACGCGTAGCAGAAAAGGACAAAGAAATATAAAATAATCGCAAAACGCTCAAAACATGTTTTCCTTAAAATTTAACCGAAAACGGATGTGATAGGAAAATCTGGTTATCCATCCGCTATTCACGAATAATCGATTTTTAAATAGTGGAATTTCCGTGTGATTTGTGGTACCTGTATGCGCTTGTTTTTGGGATCCCAAAACGTAAGTGGAGGGATACCTATGACATCGCAAAAGTTGTCCGTCCGTCTGTAAGCACGATAACCCTCGAAGGGAATGAGATATTTTGATGGAACTTGGTATGAGGATTGTTTGGGTCAAGGGTAAGGTCGAGTTCGTAGATGGGCTCTGTAGCCCTCTATTTGGGGGTGGGGGAGGGGGTTCAATTTAAGGGACAAACAAAATATTTTTATACAGCTAATGTGATAGTCGATTATGGGGTAAGAAGACATGCTGAGCACGATGGTGACAATCATTTTCTCGACGGACAAGTAGTTCGTCCGGAATCCGGCAAAAACCGAAAAGTTGGTTAAAAGTAACAGTTTCATTTGAAGTTGATTAAATGTTTGATTTATGGGTAAGAAGACATGCTGAACCCGATGGTGAAAACCATTTTCTCGCCGGACAACTAGTTCGCCTGTAATCCGGCCAAAACCGGAAAATATGTTAAAAGTAAAAGCTTTATCTGAAGTTGATTAGATGATATATTTAGGGGTAAGAAGAGACGCTGAGTCTGTATATAATGATCATTTTTTACCCGGACATATAATTAGTCCGGAATCCGGTTGTACCCGCATTTTTTTTTAAATCAAAATTTTATTTACAGTTGATTAGATTTCTTTATAGGGATAAGGAGATACGCCGGCTTCGTTTCTGAATTTTTCTATTTTTGCTGGACTAGTAGTTCGCTCGGAATTCGGGCGAAACCGCAAATTTGGCAGTAGTAAAGCAGGAAGTTTCGGTCAATATCGTCAAAATAGATATGGCTTATAGAGGTATAGATAGGTAGATAGAATATCTGAACTCGGTTTTCTCTGATGATTAGCCTGGCGAAGACAAGACCGAATTGTCTGGATCAAATCTTTAGATTTTTGGGATCCCATCGACACCTTTGGTCTTGTTTTGTTGTATGCCTTACGAGAGAGTCTTGTGATTTTTTTTTTTTTGCTCAGACACTAAGCAATCTTCACCAATCTCACCAATGCCCACTGAAAGGCGCGTTTCTGTTAAGACTAAAATTTCCAGCGTCATAGTAGAATTTTCGTTGTGGGGACGACCGCAGACATTCTGAACGTCATAACTAGAGTATATACTGGAAATTAAAAAAGATCCCTTTGCAGAATCTAAGTAATTCAGTGTGTTCAATTAAATGACACACAAATAAGTTGGCTTTTCAGTTAAACTTTAAAGGTTCACTAATTTAGAATCACATTGATGGGATCGCGGATAGACAAGTTTCAAATCGGAGAACACAAATTAGAGGAGAGGGCTTCAAGTGTCGACAATGGGTCGGAAATTAATAAACTGCGGGTCAGGTAGCGGCTCCGCGTGCGCCGTGGTAGGTAGAGAAGACATACAATCTCAGATACCCGAAGTATGTCGGAGGTATGCGAGTATGAGATAATCAATAATGGAAGACAACAAAAGGCGCGATATATAGTGACCGCAAACGAATTACGTTGGAAGCGGGAACAGGTTTCGTTGATTCGAAGTGTGACGTGCTTTAAATGGACTTTTTGAAGCACCAAGTTTGCCCGCAACTACAAAACCTAATTTCGGCTTCTTCCGATTCTAAGAAATACACCACATGATTTGTTATCTTTAAGACACTTCAAACTGCCTGTCCTTTTCGAAATGGTGTACCCGCGCCCTGAAGTTCACGATACCTCGGAAGACTCGAGAACTGATTAATGTAATTATGTCACATTCTAGCATGGAACGATTATCTGAAAAGCGCCGGCAACCGTACTAATCCGCACCTGTACCGGCTAAATCCGGAGTGAACGGTGATCCGGAACAAAGGGCCGACAAACAAATGGAACGATCGTGGAAAACGACATCGGAAGACTACGCTAATGTAGCTTTTACAGGGACAAGAAATCCCGTCGAGTAGAAAGGAATTACTGTCGACTCCAAAGGATTCCGTTCGTGAAGACGACTAGAAAAAAAGTCTAGCGGGAAGAGAATCCTTTCATGGCGAAAGGAATTCCGGTTTACTTGAAATGAATCTCGTCGGCGAGGCTGGTAAAAAGACTAAAAACAAGTCTAGCTAGCTTTTGAGAGCAGCAGTCATCAGTACTAATGTCATAAAAGCTCTCAAAAAAAATTTTTTATTGGCTAGTGAATTTATTTTTGTCAGATTTTCTGGTTTGAAGAGTTTATTTTTTTCCCTCTGCGTGTACACATAATCTTGTCACCAAGATCGGCTTCTGTTCCAAGTTTTCCTGTACTTGTAGACGCTGCATGATACCGGCAAAAGAGAGTAGAAGATCACGGTTTTCGGCAGGAAACCTAACAGACAGGTCATTTGTTTTACAATCAGTGTATCGTGATAAATAAACAGACAGGTAGAAGATCGACCATGATTGCGCATAATTATTAAAGTAATTATATTTATTTAATTGAAAACTATGGATTTCTTTTTTTTTTCTCTCTAAGTGGACTAGAGTTTTAGTAGTTTAAAAATCGCACGACGATTCGACGCTAGCGAAAAATTATATTTTAATTTTAAATCGTATCGCCCGCGGCTAAGAAAGATCAGAATAGTTGTTTTTTTTGTAATCCCAAAACGTAAAGGGAGTGACACCTATGACTTTGTAAAAGTATGACTTCGTAAAAGTTGTCCTTCTCTCCCTCCGTCTTTGAGCACCATAACTCTCGAAGGGAACAAGATATTTTGATGAAACCTGGTGATTTTTTGGGACAAGGGACAGGTCAAGTTCGTAGACGGACACCGAAGCTGTATATTTAGGGCTGGGGAGGGGTTTGAAATTAAGCGGCGAAAATAAATATTTTTTAAAAGCTAATGAGAGGGGTAAGGAGACATGATTGTTATTGAGTACGTCTAAGTTAACAGATAATCCAAGAATGAACAGGACATTAGACACACACATACAAGAAATCAAACTTCAAAAGAGGCGAACCTAGAGAAATAACAAAATAGGCCTGAATCACCGAAGCAGGACTTCGTCGATATAATTCACCAAAACCGCTAGCGGTTAAACAGAGAAGGAACAAAATGCACTTTGTATTTTGCATGCCGAATGCGACAGAACAGATATGGACTTGAGAAAAGTCTAGTGAATTATCGGAATTCGGTTAGGAATGAATCAAATAAACACGTTAAATAACCCAACCTGGAAATGTAGGGACAGAAGATTTTAGAAACAGCAGTTTATATCACAGCAGACAGAAACTGCCGTACAAGTTATTGCCGAACAACGGAGAGTGGAACAAAGTTACGACGAAATGCAACAGAGAGTGGAACAAAGTTACGACGAAATGCAACAGAGAGTGGAACAAAGTTACGACGAAATCTGTTCCACAGCAGTTATTCCGAGTTATGATGATGAGAGCAGGAGCCAGCTATTTATCGTGGAATTGTCTATTTAAGGAAATAACAATAGCGGATAGACATCCGCTATTTCACCCAATATTTTAATTCCATTTAAGTTATACGTATAGATGGAATGTTATTTATGTAATTGTGTCATGTGTAATTTCTGTGAATGACGATCCAACGCTAGCATGTACAATACAAGCTACTTAGGAATAAAGTACATTATTATTATTAAATGCTGACGGGGCTCACTGCTCCCGACCATCATAAGTAACCTGTAACGATAGTAACTCTTGTGGAACGACAATGATAAAGGGGCAGGAGAATTTTTTTTTACCTGTCGATACTTTCAAGAAAAGACTCGACCGAAACCGTGCTGCAAAGGCGTGAACCACGACTGGGACGACAGAGGTTTCTCCTCTAGATCCCTCAAAGGACCCCTCTCACTATTTACTGTTCATGTTTCAGTATTTTAATAGCTGAGTACGGTATTTCAAACAAGGTTCTGCTTTCTTTTTTAAATGCCCAGGGCTCTGGCTGTTCTAAGGCTTTTTCAAGGACCGTTGACTTCTAGCAAAAACGGGGAGAAACTCACATAACCGGTTTTTCTGATGAATGTAGTTCTCGCAAACAACCGTCGACATCACGAGACGCATAAAAGGAAGCGAAAGAAGGCAAATGAAGAAATTAGAGGGTGTCTTCATGAAAATTAGAATGTTTCGTACAAATATAGGGTCTCCGGTTTTAAGAATGGAAGGAGCTATAGGCAAGACAGGCCCATTAAATTTTGGTATCTGCATGCAGCAACTTGCTGTGGCGCAGCTATTACTGGAGCCAACCGATAAAGCGGCGTCTACAGGCCTACAGCTTTTGCTGAGGGAGGGACGATTTATACTAGTCTCAAATTCAAAGGTCTCTATTTAAATAACGTTTTTGGTCGCCGGTCACAGTTTCTTGGAAACTCTGACCGTTGAACTTCAAGAGCTAGCAAGTTCGAAGTTTGCTTGAATTGTCGACCGGGCAAGGATCGCCGGAGTCGTAAAAACACTAATTAAGCAAACGGTGAGCTTCGACGGCGTTCGAAAAGGGAAACTAAGCAGCCCGCTAAGGGAAAGGGGAACAAAACTTCGATCAGAAATGCAACTACATTGGTGGTTAGAGAAAAAGACTGTCAAGTCTTCTCTACCACGAAGATTATTTAGTTTCACTCCGATTTTTCGATTCCAAACCTTCTAATCATTATGCCATAAACTACAAAAGTCACCAGTCCTTACCTTTTTTCGAGACGACCGATCCTTCACCTTATCTGGTCTTTGTATAAGCCAATAAACGGGGTACGTCACTATATCATACACAAACACTATTCCTTGGATCACTTTAATAGCAACTGCAATCCAGGACACAGCCATTTTGAATCCTTGTCCCTTTTTTTTCCACTCAACTGTTCTTCTTTCACTACAATATAGGGCTCTGCAACAGATAAAAGGTTTCAGATAAGAAACAAAAACAGTAGCCCCTCCTCATAATCCAAAATAAACAAAAGGACAACACAGGAGGTTGATCTTTAGGCATACCTACAGCAGACGCAAGGAGTAGTGGCCAGTGGGGAGGTCATTTAGAGGTGTCAAGGTGGGACTAGATCCTACCTAAGTCGCCCCCCCCCACCAGAGCTGGTGGACTCGGACTCCGGACTCGTGTCGAGACGGTCTCGAGACGCCTTTTTCAAGGACTCGGACTCGGCTTTCGCGGAGCTGCCCTTCCGCCAGAGCTGTCGGCTCGGACTCCGGACTCGTCTCGAGACACCTTCTTCAAGGACTCGGACTCGTCTCGTACTCTATTTTGCTGGACTCGCAGCAGCTCTGCCCCCCCCCCCCCACACACACAACAAATAAAAATCATGAAACAGAATCATAAATCGGAAATAGCACCTTCAGGGACGTCTTTACAACAGGCTTAAAATACACAGTATAACAAGAGGAGCTGGAGTGTGTTTAGTCATGTCCTATTCTGAGTTCAGCAAACCAGGATTATAGGCTAGGAAGAAAATGTTTTTATCAGCCATTAGCTGCGTTCGTTGCTGTCTCCTGTGTTTTGTCGAAATTATGGTCAGAGCACTTATTTGGGATCCCTATTGGCCCTGTCATCTAATAAGATCATACAAGAAAAAAACAGCAGACAACTCTTTTGAATTTCTTTACCTTGCTGCTAGTTAGTTCAAACCAGCAAATGGAAGTTTTGAAAGTCAACCAACATTCATGTAAGCATACCTCTACTGTACTCAAAAACGAAAACCAATCTGTAAGATATTACTTAGTATCTTAGCTTACTGTAGGTCGTAGCTTCGATTCACCCAGCATTCAACCAACATCTAACAACTGAACAAGGAAACCAGGAACAAACAGAGCATAAGCCATAACAGATACAGTAGATGTATACTTATGTGAATGTCTGTTGACATTGGACTTTGCCATTTCCAGCTAACTACCAGATAGCCCAAGTAGGTAATTAAAGGCATCTTAAAACACCTGAATAGGTCCAATAGGTATTTTTGATATTCATGCTAACATTTAGCCTAGCCCAAAACTCCACTCTTCAAACTATTTTCACATAAACATACAGTAGAGGTATACTTATGTGAACGTTTGTTGACATGGGACTTTGCCATTTTCATGCACTTGCTGTGCCCAAAGCTAACTACCAGTTCACCAAAGTAGGTAATTAAGGGAACCTGAAAACATCTGAATAAGTATTTTTGATCTTCATTCTACCATTCAGCTCAAAACTGCACTGTTCATACTTATATCACTGAGTGTAATCACTCTATAGCTGCTCTGAAGTACGAATTAGAATAAGGTACAGTAGAATACTACAGGAATAGGCTTCAACAGTTTGGACAAAAATGAAATACAGGAGCGGTATCCAACCTCGATTTTTTACAACCTCGAACTTGACCTAAAAAGGTCAAGAGGAAAGATCAGTACAGTCCTAATAAGCCAACAAGGTCCTAACTGTCAAGAAAGACACCCGAACCTGAATGACTTAGGGTAAATTTAGGTTGTACTGAAGTTTGCTTGCAGTATTTTCAGGCCAAGTTTGGAAATATAAGCTATTAGCTGCATTCGTTTTCGTCGTTCAGTTTGCCGTTCCAACCGTCGTTCTACTACAAGCGTTGTCTTTACAACCCGTTTGTGAGCGCCGTTGAACTGCCAATAATAAGGAGTTTTATTTGTTTGGCTGAACTGCCGTTTCATTAGTCAGTCTTGAAACAATGAACTGAGCCGGAAAGTTATTTTCAACCTCTCCGTTCAGTTATTAGGTGTGAATTTTCAAAATTCTCGGCAAAATAAAATAAAGTTGTAAACAAATTCAAAAACAATGGTCCTGTTATGCTAAAATCCATTTTAGTGCTTTATTATAGCTGCTGTTGCAAATAATAAGTTAGTTCGACTATTAAGGTCTTCGTACCAACGTCATTAGCAAAACAACATTTATAGAACATGCTATATAAAACACTAATGTGAAAATGTTTAAACGACCTTCTTCATACCAACAATGACGAAAAAGAACACTGCTATTGCAATGCTGTTTTGTTTTCATGAAATATAAAAATGTTCAATAGATAGAACAAAATTTGGTCTTCATTTTCTTTCTTGGCAGTTCGGATGAATTTTAAGGATAGAAAAAGGCTTTCAAAGTTGAGTCAAGCTAAAAAAGCTTTTAAAGCTTTTGAACACGAACGGAAATTGTATAGGCTCCAGCGAAGCAATATTTATTTATCCAATATCATTCAATTAGCTTCAATCTAGTAGGCTAGGTTTGTCATATTTGTTGGTTCCTTTTTAAGACAGACAGATTATTCTGAACGAAAGACTTCTCTGGAAATTTCAAATCTTGTTAGAGGTTGAATGCCCCCCTTCTGCACATTAATTAGTAGCCTATAGAGAGTTTGCACCATACCCGACGAAAACGGATGGGATCATAACAAAAAAATTTAACATTAGGAAGTATAGGACTTTCAACTTTGAAATTAAATTATCAGCATTTCATCATCATACTGGGCCAGGGACTTGCTGGAAATGTTACTTGGGCTATTCCTTAACTGTATAATTCTATTTTTGCCAAAGAGTTTTTATGGAAGTAAGAGTCTGAAGGCGTCAAAGTTGTAAACTAAGACGGAGTCTCGTCCTATTGATCGATTATGTCACATTTTTTAAAATCTATGTCATCGCCAACCAATAGGATTCGAGACTATGTTTTTGTAATGCTGATAAAATGATGATAATTTTGAAGTTGAAAGTACTATACCACCCAATGTTAAATTTTGTTGTCAAGATCCCTTGATGATGATGTAGCAATATCTGTTTTCATCGAGTAGGGTGCAATCTCTCTAGGTTACGAGAGACAGTGCGCAGACAGCAGATAAAGACAGGCACTACATTAACCAATTTCGGTCAAGAGTTAATCTCGGGCACTTGGTTTAAGCTACATGATTTTTTTCCTTGTGAAGTAATTTTAAATATTATGCCTCATATATTCTTTTCTTCTGCTGAAGGTCAACATCCATCCACTAGCCTATTCAGTCTACCACAAATCCCTGATTTTGGGAAAGCCTATGCCAAACGCTGGGTATGTCCAGCGTTTGGTATACCCTATGCCTAACGCTGGATACACTATGCCAAATGCTGGATACTGTGACCCAATAAAATATTGATGATTTGAGTGAAGCTCAGAAATCAACCAATCAGAACTCATCTGTAGTGAGGTAGGTCAGGGTTAGGGTGCCAACACCTATCCAACGTTTGGCATAGGGTATCCAGCGTTAGGCATAGGCTATGCCAAACGTTAGATATACCCAGCGTTTGGCATAGGGTACCCAAAAATCAGGGATTTGTAGTTGACTGAGCCTATTGCCATCTAAAAATCTAAAAAGCATGACTGCCGTGATTATCTGACCACAAAAAAATTATTGTTGGCAACAGTGGTGTCAAGAAACAGCAAAAAGAAGCGAGTTGTTTAGTTTTTAAGGTGATTCAAAGCTAAGTGAGGAGTTAACTGCCCGACTACCACCGCTCGTACCCTATAGTAAATATCTTAGAACTACAAGAGAAGATCGGACATTACAGGTACAATCCTTTCTATAAACATACAAAGTATTCTCAATAGTAGTCTAACACATGCTCCCACTGATCTTGTCTTGTCATTGACTTAGACTCGAACTGACGCCACTCTTTAAATGAAATCAACCTCACCTGAGAAAATTTTGAAATTCGGTAACTGGAGGGTTAGGCTAGCTTTGGTCCGGAACTTGACTCGAAGACCCGCTTTGGCTTGGTAGAGTCGTGGCTCCAACAGTGTTTTCCGCTAGCAAATATTTAAAAGCATGAGCCAAAAAAAAAAAGAGATTTTAGGCGTATTCTCGCCGTTCCCCGAGGACTCCTCGGGGAATCGAAGGGAACGGCAAGAATAGAGGGAGTCACTCCACGCGGACTCCGCGTACAGAAACAGCGAGAACAAGGGGACTGCTTCCAAAATGGATTTTGCTAGAAAAAAAAATTTGCTGTTGACGAAATTAGTCTGGATCCGCTTTATTATTGGTTTTGTTTATTCTGATTGCTTTTAATTAATTTTATATTGCACTAAAACCAGCGAAAACTGATTCCCCTCCGAGTCTGAAAGGGAGTCCTTCCTGATGATGGTAATGATAATCGGAGCATTCCCCGTCCGTGGGGACTCGCGAGAATACGGGGAGTGAGTCCCCGGGACAAACAAAAACGCGGGGACTCTTCAAGTGGAGTCCTCTGGGAACGGCGAAAATACGCCTTTTGTGGAAAAGGAAAAGGAAAATAGATGTCATAGATCTTAGTAGCTGCAGTCAGGGGCGTCACGACTGGGGGGGGGGGGGGTACGCCCCCCCCCCAGTCAGCCACACACCCCTGATTTTTGGATACACTATGCCAAACGCTGGATATGTCTAGCGTTTGGCATACCCTATGCCTAACGCTGGATACCGTAACCCAGTAAAATATTGATGATTTGAGTGAAGCTAAAAAATGAACCAATCAGAAGTCCTTTATGTTGAGGTAGGTCAGGTTTAGGTTTCCGTTTGGCATAGGCTGTCCAGCGTTAGGCATTGGCTATGCCAAATGCTAGATATACCCAGCGTTTGGCATAGGGTATCCAAAAATCAGGGATTTGTGGTAGAATGCCCCCCCCCCCCCCTGTCTGACAGTCTGTAAAAATAACCCAGTCTGCGCGAAGCGCCGCGATTTTTTGTCAAAACAGTTGATTTTTTTCATGAAAACAGTCGGTTTTTCTGAAAATTGGCCGATTTTTCGTCAAAAAAGTCGGTTTTTCCGAAAATCAGTGGATTATTCTGTAAATCAGTCGATTTTTTTCGAAAATGTCATTTTTGTTGTTGAAAGTCGGGAAAATTACCAGCCAGTCGGTAAATGCATCCCCACCCCCCCAAACATTTTGGCTAGTAACGCCTCTGGCTGCATTTAGAAGGTTGAATCTCCCAATTTGCCATAACTTTTTTTCCACCGTAAATACAAGTTGCAGATCCAATTGCTTAGGGCTGGATCGAGAAATAGAGCAGCAGAGGAAATAATTGTACGAACATCACAGCAAATTCATGCCAATTTTTAAAAGCTATTACAATAGATCATTCGTACATAACACATTTGCGAACAGTTCCATCATTTCAGTTTGCCTCTCGTAATAAAGCATCGGAGGGCAAATTTACACATTCCCGCACAAGTTCTAGCTTTTTATGTATAGCTAAGAATTCAAACCTGCAGACTAACATAAATGACATACCGTTCCCACTTCCACTTTTGCTTAGCTCTTCCGCTAAAAAGAGACTACTACGAAAGGGGCCGCAGGGTAACATTTCTGCAGCATATTTGATCAGTTCAGACTAGACCCCGCTGCCGTTCCGATATCATTTTGCCGGAGAGAACCATTTTTTCAGTGGCATGTCACTGCTTGGCGTCGTTCGCCCGACTTTTAGAGCTATTCTGGGTCCATACATGTTCGATGAATTGTCGATGAATTGTACAAAAATGTTTGCTGACCTAAGGGGTACTAGCGCTGATCCATGGATATCCCCACAACGGAGCCCTGAGCTTTTGATGGTCAAGGTTCAAGGTTCAAGGTTATCTTTATTTGCAAAAAAAAGTCTATCATTATCACTTTCCGCTGCTGAGAGCAGAGCTCGAGCGCACACAGAAAAAATAAATAAAACCAAATTAACTTAAACATGAAGAATCATACCCAATAACATCCATCCGCTATATAATAATACAGCTAACCGAGAGCAAGGCCAAGGCACATTCACAATTAAACAAAAATAAATATATAAATAATAATTAAAACTAAACAAGGATGGGAACGTCGATAGACTTTATATAAATAACAAAAGAAGAGAGCGTAGAGAGCTCGCTCTCCACTTTTTTGCACCACGCCACGGCAAATCATGAAGTCACGCCGAGTTTATTTTCGGCGATGGAGCAGCGTTTTTAAGCGGCATACAGTCGTTTGGCGTCGTTCTCCAGATTTTTAAAAGTACACTTGCACAATTCTGGGGCCATACATCTGGATTTTTGTGGCTAAGTTGGTGGTAATGTAGATATAGTAAAAAATATCAGTTGAAGGGACCAGCCAGGAAGGAATTAACACTATTTCAAAGATTCCAGCATAAAGCGTCCTCTCCCCGTTCCACAGGGACTCCCACAGCCGAGTTCCTGCATTTTTTTTCTTATTCTAGGGATTATAAGGACTCACTTCCCCCCTTCCACGGGTCCCCACGGACGGGCGGGGCTACAATCATCATTACTATCATCAACAGGAGCTACGAACTCATATGGCACTTGTTACGAGTAGGTGATGCAAGAAAGTAGATGAGAACGTCACGAAATATGCTTTTAACCCCCGTAGGTTCGGACTGGAAATAGGATATCTAGTTACACTCTAGGCTGGGCATTTCCGGCATCGTCTCGGATCATTTAGGGCAAATGAATTTTCCACCTTCCAAGTTTAGACCCACTCTTTTGATACCTAGACGAGCCACACAATTCCCTATACAACCTCCCCCCTACTGCGGCCTAATCTAGTTAGGAAACATAAATGGATCATCCAAAGCATCTTCTCTTACCACCTATCAAGCTTCCTCGAATCTTAGCATTTTGGGGGAAAATTTGGTTACCCCCACCGTGCTCGGATCTAAGGCAGATGACCTCTCTACTTTCGAAGTTTCATTCAAATCGCTCCGCTCGTTTGACCACTATGGGAGCCACAACATTTCCGGGACTCCCCCTCCATCTTCCCTCCCTGTGGCCGAATACGACTCGGACACATTAACGCCGCATCTCTCATCTCTCCTCTTCCCGTGCATCAAGTTTGCCTAAGGCGTACTCTCGCCGTTCCCCTCGGACTCCACTTGAGGAGTCCCAGCGTTTTTGTTTGTCCCGGGGACTCACTCCTCGTATTCTCGCGAGTCCCCACGTACTGGGAATGCTCTAATTATCATCACCATTATCAAAAAGGACTCCCTTTCAAATTCGGAGGGGAATCAATTTTTGCTGGTGTTGGTGCAATGTAAAATTAATTAAAAATAATCAGAATAAACAAAACCAAAAATAAAGTGTCTCCAGACTAATTTCGTCAACTGCCTATCTATTTCTCGAACAAAATCCATGCTGGAAGCATTCCCCGTGTTCTCGCTGTTTCTGTCCGCGGAGTCCGCGTGGAGTGACTCCCTCTATTCTTGCCGTTCCCTTTGATTCCCCGAGGAGTCCTCGGGGAACGGCGAGAATACGCCTCTAGAGTTGGAACATATGTGTACATTTCCGGTAATCGCTTCATCCTCCTCCTACTTTGGCCAGATCCGGTCCGAACGCCAAATAACAAATATAGGTCGCAGAAACTCGGTACTGTACAACTTACATGAAATTCGTTTGGTTTTCAGGATTCCAAAAAGTAAGCGAATGGATATCTATGACTTCGTAAAAGTTGTCCATCTTCAACTCCTGCAAATAGCGCAACACCAACAGCAATCCACTGCACTTTAGGCTTTCCTTGGAGAATTTGGGTTTTCATCCCAGCGCTGAGTACCAATTTATTGTTAGGTTTATTTCCCTTATTTCGCCAAGAGTGGTCGCGAAATTATTCCAGTGTATTGGGATCCAAAGACGTAAGTGGAGGGACATATAAGTTGTCCGTCCGTCTGTCAGCACGATAACTCTCGAAGGTAATGAGATATTTTGATGAAACTTGATGTGAAGATTCTTTGGGTCAAGGGATGAAAGGTCGAGTTCGTAGATCGGCCCCATAGCTAATCGTTTAGGGGAGGGGTTTCAAATTAAGGGGAGACAAAATATTTTTTAAAAGCTATGAGATAGTCGATTTAGGGGTAAGCAGACAAGGTAAAGGTTCGACCTTAATCTGTTTCTAAATTGTATTAATAAAGTGTTAACCTTTGATCTTGTTAATAACACGACGAACATAAAATACCGAGTCGCGAATACCAGATCGCTCGCTGACTCGCTGAGACGCTGATCCAATACTAAGACAAACGGGACTGAATTATACTGACTAGTCAATCAACAGTAATGAGTCACGACCGCGAGCGCGAGGGGCTTGTGACTACTGCAATTCGGAAGAAAGACAGTGTCTGTCCGTCCATCTGTCAGCAAGATAACTCTCGAAGGAAATAAGATAGTTTGATCAAACTTGGTGTGAGGATTCTTTGTGTCAAGGGAAAAGTCGAGTTCGTAGATGAGTCCCATAGCAAGGGAAGGGGTTTCAGATTATGGAGAAACTGTTTCTGAAAGCTAATGAGACAGTAGATTTCGGGGTAAAGAGACATGCTGAATCCCATATGAAAATTGTTTTCTAGCCGGACAAGTAAATCCACGCAGAATTCGGCCGAAACTGGAAATTTGGTTGTGAAGTCGATTAGAGATTCGGTATTGGTGTAAGGAGACGTGCTGAATTGAATTTTGAACTTTATCCCCTTTATGGATAAGCTGGCAAATTTCCCAAACCCGAAAATTTCGGATCGAAGGTTCGGCTCTCAAGCTATTTTGCTCTCGTCGGGAATGCTGCTAATATGTGAAGAAACTCTAAAAAAACACTTTTTAAAAGACCTTCTTGATGTCGATTCGAAATAAGATATTGCAGTAAACATGCTTGCTGAATCTATATCTGAACTTGGTTTTCTCATTTGATTAGTTGTTTGGTCGTAAGCTGTCGAATAAAATCCGAAACGGTAACACTATTTGCACATTCAAGCGGTTGATCATGGATGAAAAGGACCCTGTTAAAGGGATATCTACAAGATTGGATTGTCTGGATCAAAAAGTCCAAAAAATGTTAAATTTTTGGCATCTCATCGAAACCTTTGGTCTTCTTGTGCATGTCACAAAGCTATCGTCCATACATTTTCACTCGAATCGGACCACCCGCTCGCCACTTACCGATACCAGTAATTTTTAGACCACCCTTCGCTCAACTCCCCCCAAAATGGTCGGATCCAGGAATGTAAGTGTTCCTAGGGGATTACTGATTGCCAACTTATTTTTGTGTCATTTAACTGATTATACGGACTAATTAGGATTCTGCTAATGAGTTTTTTTTCATTTCCACTATCTGCTCTAGTTATGACGTTCAAAATTTCTGCGGCCGTCCCCACATTCTACTGTGACGCGGGAAATTTTAATCTCAGCACAAAAGTGGCTTTTCGTTGGACAGTGGTGAGCTCAGAGTGTTGGTGAAGACTGCTTAGTGCCTGAACAAAAAAGAAATCACAAATCTTTCTGGTAAGGCATACAACAGAAATACAAGCGCATAGAGGTACCACAGATCACACGGATATTGCAGTATTTGAAAATCTATTTGTGAATGGCGGAACAACGAAGAAAACGCGGGTCTTCAAGCCAAGTTCAGTGAATAAGCGATGGATAACTAGGGTAGCGTTCCAGTGAAGTTATTACAAGTTACGATGATATCAGGAGGGGCGAGCACCGTATTGTGGTAGTTATCACGCTCTCCAAAACGAAAATAATAACAACGCGAGTAGATTCTATGGAGCATAGGGGGGATGAGCCACCCCTCCCCCCCCGCTCCCCCTTTGGAACCGCCCCTGGATGGAACAGGACTTCGACATCAAGACTCTAACGCGATCTGCGACCAGTAACAAACTTCAAAGCTCTTGCACCATGGTCTTTGAATTTGTCAAGTCAAGAACTTCAAGCAGCCCAGATCCGACTCAAAGAAACTGTGAAAATACGATTACGGCCTGGATCAAGGGCTTTAAAGCCAGTTTTAAATTTGAAACCAGCAAGAATTACCTGAAGCCTATTTTTTGTGGGGAAACTGCAGCCAGGTTTTCCTAACAGCTTCAAAAATATACAGCAGATAATAAAATGGACTGAATGATATTTTTGCCAGCCTGTTTGAGCCTATACTTGTAGCATGCAGTAGCAAGATAGGCAGGCTATTGGCTCGAAAAAGAGCTTTATTTTGAATTATATTTAATTCACGGAGTTCCAAGGAAACGACCGAAACAAGCCACATTTCATCAGAACAAGCCCAGCTTCTACAGGAACAAGCCCATAGGCGTACTCTCGCCGTTCCCCGCGGACTCCATTTGAGGAGTCCCCGCGTTTTTGTTTGTCCCGGGGACTCACTCCCCGTATTCTCGCGAGTCCCCCACGGACGGGGAATGCTCTGATTATCATCACCATCATAAAAAAGTACTCCTTTTCAAATTCGGAGGGAATCAATATTTGCTGGTGTTGGTGCAATGTAAAATTAATTAAAAATAATCAGAATAAACAAAACCAAAAATAAAGTGGCTCCAGACTAATTTCGTCAACTGCATATCTATTTTTAGAGCAAAATCCATGCTGGAAGCATTCCCCGTGTTCTCGCTGTTTCTGTCCGCGGAGTCCGCGTGGAGTGACTCCCTCCCAGCTCCCTCCATTCTCGCCGTTCCCTTTGATTCCCCGACGAGTCCTCGGGGAACGGCGAGAAGATGCCTCATGTGGTGGGAAACAAGCCCGTCTGGCAACACTGAGCCCTACCGACCGAAACTGCACAGCAAAGTACGTGTCTCGCCGCTCCCAACAAAAGCCTAGAGGGGAGAAATTTAAAAAAAAAATACAGGGATTTCCAGAATTCTGGTAATCGGAAAGGTATTAGTATTTGTTAACTCTTGTTTTTTTTCTGGATGATAGAACCTCTATTCACAAAGTTAGTTCTCAAATATAAGGATCGCAACCTGACCAACACAAAATGGATGTGAAATTCTCACACTCAGTCAGTCTCAGTCGGACACCAGTCTAGACCAGCTTGAAGTTTTCGCCCACCGCCCAGCCACCCAAAAATGCCCAACAGCAACACATGGGGCATTGGGCAGTTAGTGCAGAAGTGCTTGAACTGCTAAAGGGAAGAATGGAGAAACTTAATTTTCTAAAAAGTTGGATCAGCCATGTCCTAGAAAAAGCTGAAGTGAGCTTTGTTAGTGTGCTCGCATAAGTGCAATAGTGCTTGAAACGGACAATCATAAAATCATGCAAGACCTACCAACTCAACGCTCACATCAAAATTAGCAAAAAGTCAGATGAGCTAATCATGCCCAATCATGCCTGATCATGCCTAAGAGTCTGGGCATTGGGTGGTAAGGCGGCAGTGCTTGTATCACCAAACCTATGGAGGAACGCCACCACATCACCGTCTGCCTAAAATTTGCAAAAATTTGGGTGGCCTAACTATTTTGGGGCTTTAGGCATAGCAGTACGGGTGGTAGTGCTTGAATGCATTGCAGCAGTGACACTGACATTCTTACCACCCAATACCCAGATGCAGTTAGCTCAAGCAATTGTTCTTGTTAGAACTCACATTGTGTTGACCCAGCTTAAGGAGCAATTTGGAGTTGAATCAGCCATTGATCATTAACCAGGCGTTAACATTGTTTTGTGAATTTCTGTAATTGTTTAATACATTTTAATTTGGGCAGTGATTTGGTGATCGATTTCATCCTTTCAAGCACTGCCAACCTTCCTTATGGGCCAAAACCCCATGGGTCTAGTTAGCTCATCAGGAATGTTGCGAAATTTAGAGTGGGCGGTTATTTTTATGAGCGTTTCTCCATTTTTCGCCTGGGCGTTTCCACTACTGCCGCCCTTACCACCCAGCGCCTGTACATACTTCGCTAATCCAAAATTCCAAGAATTGTAAAGTGGGCAGTGATGTGGTTGACATTTATCCATTTTTCGCCTGGGAGTTTTAAGCATCGCCAGGCTTATCGCACAAATCCCCTACACACTTAGACCATTTCAAATTTGCAAATTGCAAGGCTGGCAGGGATTTTGTTGGCGTTTTTTCATTTCTTGCCAAATCGAATGTCGCGAGTTTTCGGGCGGTGATTTGATGGGTGTTCCTCCATTTTTCACCTTGGCTATCAATCAGTGCCACCCAATACCGGGATGTAGTTAGAATTTTCCGAAATTTAAGGTGGTTGGTAATTTGGTGGATGTACATTTTCCATTTTTAACTTGGGCAACTCAAGCTCTGTCGCCCTTACCACTCAAAGCCCGGACATGGTCAGCTCATCCGAATTTTCGTGAATTTTAATGTGGGCACTGATTTATCACCCTTACCGCCCAGCGCCTGTACATACTTGGCTGATCCGAACTTTCGAGAATTATAACGTGGGCAGTGATTTGGTGGATGTTTCACGTTTTTTGCCTGGGAGTTTTAAGCACTGCCAGGATTACCGCACAAGTCCCCTACACACTTAGATATACGAAATTTTGCAAATTGTAACGCAGGCAGGGATTTGGTGGGGTGATTTTCCATTTCTTGCCTAATTGAATGTCGCAAATTTTTGGGCGGTGATTTCATGGGTGTCCCTCCATTTTTCGTCTTGGCTATCAGTCGGTGCTACCCAACACTATTTGAATTTTCCGAAATTTAAAGTGGTTGGGGATTTGGTGGATGTTTTTCATTTTTAACTTAGGCAATTCAAGCTTTCTCGCCCTTACCTCCTAAAGCCGGACCATAGTCGGCTCATCCAAATTTTGGTGATTTTTAGTGGAGTGTTCCTTGGCGCTGTAGCAGTTTTCGGTTTCCGGTTTTCACCGTATTTTATGGAGTTCATAACTCGTGAACCAGTGCAAATATCAAGTTCAAACTTGGTATGCTAGTGGGTATTGTGGTCTAGTTGTGCCTTTTGGGGGTCACAACCCCCACCCGGTTCAGGGGCAAATGGGCCCAGATTGCCCAGTGAATAATGTTCATAACTTGATTGGAAATGGACACAGGACGATGAAATTCCTTGTACATGTAGATCCTATTGCTGGGAAATTGCTTTGAAAGTTTCACCTCCCCCACCCCCCACGTTCATGGGCAAGTGGGCCCAGATTACCCAGGAGTAAAGTTTGTTACCCATGACAGGAATCAACAGGTATCAAGTTCACACTTGGCCTTGCCTTTTGGGATCCTACCCCCCACCCCAACCCGGTTCAGGGGCAAATGGGCCCAGATTTCCCAGTGAATAAAGTTCATAACCAGACCCCATCCCCACTTGCTTCAGGGGCAATTGGGCCTAGATTGCCCATTTTTAAGTTTATAATTAGACAATAACTGGAGATAAGGCGATGAAATTCCTTTGTGCTTTTGGTTCATAGGGTCCGGGAGAGTTGAACCACCCCAACCCTCCCCATTCATGGGCAAGTGGGCCCAAAATTGCCCATGAAAAAAGTTGTTGACCCGTTACTGGAGTCTAACTCTAATCTGTATACTTGGGAAAAAAGAGATGTCAATATGCATTTCGATGTGTCCCCCCCCCCCCCTCCCATTCATGGGCAGCTGGGCCCAGATTTCCCATGAGTTAAGTTCATCTATGACAGGTCTCAAGTCCAACTCTTGTATATCTGGGGAGATATGTCTATGGATGAGGATTTGGTGTAAAATCAACAAATAAGACGACTTGACTTACTTTAATCTTTAATGAAGTTTTGGAAACTGGACTGTTTTGTCGTATGATCGATGATATGCCGTTCTTAATGAAGTCTGACAAAGGAGGCATTAGTCTGCTACGAATTGGTTTATTGCACATTTTATTACCTTGCTAATGGAAAAAGTATAAAGGGTGGGACTGGCAGGCACACCATTCAGTGTTCAAACAAATGCTCTTCGTGCAAGATCTTTGACATTTCTTTGGATTTATACTGGTAGTTTGTTTACATTTAAAGCTTTTAAAGGGGGGTGGTTACAACGTTATTTCGATACTTGTTTGGTTATTGGGGAAGAGAAATGTCTTGGCTCTAAAGCTGTTTGTATATAAATGTGATAAACATTTTACTTTTACACTCCAGGTCAGAGCGGCTTGCACACTTGTTTAATATGGGCAGTGATTTAATGGGAGTTTCTCCATTTTTGAATTTTAACGTGAGTGGTGATTTGGTGGATGTTTCACCATGTCTTGCCTGGGCGGTTTAAGCACTTTTGCCCTTACCAACCAACGCCTGGGCATCATTGGCTCATTCGAATTTTCGCCAAATTCAACGTGGGCGGTGATTTAATGGGCGTTTCTCCATTTTTTGCTTGGGCATTTCAAGCACTGCCGCCCTTACCGCCCACGCGGCCGTACATACTTAAGCTGCGTTCGATTTAGCCTTGTCCCGGTCCTGTCAGCCAAATGCCGTTTTATTTAACTGCCTTGTCCGCTTAACGCAGTTTTATTTGTCCTGTCAGCTGACAATTGTCAGTGCCCTGTCAGACTGGACGCCATGAATGATGACATGCTCTCGGAGCAAGTTTCGGTCCCGTCTCGGGTAGCGTTTTATTTGCGATGCTGTCGCCTGCTGTCGCATTCACCTGACAGGGCTAAATAAAACGGGTTTAAACCGTGACAAGGCAGTAACAAGAACACAGGACCGAGACAAGGAGGACTCAAATTGAACGCGGCTTTAGCAAACCCGAAATTTCGAGAATTGTAATGTGGGCGGTGATTTAGTGGCCGTTCACTATGTTTGCCTGGGCGATTTAAGCACTTTTGCCATTACCAACCAACGCCTGGACATCCTTAGCTCATTCGACTTTTCGCCAAATTTAGCGTGGGCGTTGATTCGGTGGACGTTTCTCCATTTTTTGCCTTGGCGTTTAAACACTGCCACCCTTACAGCCCAACGCTTGGACATACTTACATCATTTGACTTTTCGTGAATTTAAAGGTGCGCGGTGTTTGAAGGGCGTTTCTCCACTTTCCGCTTGGGTGTTTTAGGAACTTCCACCCTTACCACCCAGCACCATACATACTTAGTAAATCCAAAATTTTGCAAAATGTAAGGTGGGCGGTGATTTGGTGGGTGTTGTCCACTTATAGACTGGGCACTTTAAGCACTGTCGCCCTTACTATCAACGCCTGGACATAATCAGCTACATCCGAACTTTCGTGAATTTTATGTGGGCGGTGATTTGGTGGGCTTTTCTCCATTTTTAGCCTGGCGTTACAAGCACTGCCGCCCTTACTGCCCAATGCCCGGACTTTTTTTTTAGCTCATTTGACTTTTAGCAAATTTTCATGTGGGTGATGATTTGGTGGACATTTCTACAAAAAAAATTCTTCGCATTTCAAGCACTGCCACCATTACCGCCCAATCCTGCCCAGTGCCACATATTTTGGTATTGGGCGTTTTCGGGTGGTTGGGCGGTGGGCGAAAACTTCAGACTGGTCAGTCTAGTCCACTCAGTCATACACAAATCCTCAATTTTTGGTCATGGTGCCCATACGCTGGGGCACTTTGCCCTGGAGCATGGGCATGGTACCCCTGTGAAATTTGGTTTAACTGAGACTGGTTACATACCTAAATAGGGTCCTCTTCCTGACCCAGATCAAAAGATACCTGATTTACTTTCTATTTTTGAATAGCAAGCTCCGTCACTAGGGCTACACACCCTCCATTGTTTTTGACGGGTAAGAAATAGATTGATTCATTGATCTATCCAACCTCATTTTCCAATCTACAAAATGTTACAGCACTTCCAAGATACATAGTTTTTTGGAGGCCACTTCTCTTCTTGTGGGTTTATCC
Organism: Branchinecta lynchi; assembly: GCA_023053575.1. Taxonomy (NCBI): domain Eukaryota; kingdom Metazoa; phylum Arthropoda; class Branchiopoda; order Anostraca; family Branchinectidae; genus Branchinecta; species Branchinecta lynchi. Next base: position 16,559,129 of record JAKZAP010000019.1, on the reverse strand, counting down.
TATCCTTTTTCAGAAAATTGCTGCTAGGTAGCATCGATGAGGCAAGCACTGGAGCAAGTATTTGCTTTAGATTGTTTGCCTTTTATTGTATTTATTTTGAGTGATTTTTTTTACTTTTTTTTTACTCTGACTTTTGACTTTTTGACAACATGGAAAAGGACTGAGTAACCTAGTGGCAACTACATAGAAAAGGATACAGTAGACCCACTGGGAAAGAAGTGGCCTCCACAAAACTTTTGTATCTTTGAAGTGCTCTAACATTTTGAAAATTTGAAGATGAGGTTGGATAGAAAGTGAAATCATGTATCTTTTGATCTAGGACAAGTAGAAGACCCTATTTAGGTATGTAGCCAGTGTCAGTTTAACCAAATTTCGCAGGGGTACCATGCCCATGCTCCAGGGCATGGTGCCCCAAGGTGTGGGCACCATGCCCATACGTTAGAGCATGCCCAGACGTTGGGGCACCATGCCCAAAAATTGAGGATTTGTGTATGACTGAGTCCACTCTTGCAACTTCATCCCGAAGTGTCGCCCGTAACAGTCAAACCTCTTGTCTCTGAATTTTCGACTGCTCCTGCCGTTCGTCTTCCTACGAACATCGTGATCCTGAAGTTTCCTGTAATCTGGCATCCGTGTGTTTCTCGGAAACTCCGCAGGGGCGCCAAATTCTTTTGGCTGGATTTCTTGTTTCAGTGTGACTGTTATTTTTCTTCTGTGGGGAAACTGACTAATGTTTATGTGGCGGGGGGGGGGGGGGGGGGTAAGTATCAGTGATAAACTTCTTTGCCTCATTTTACACCGGAGATCGTCGACACCTTTTTTCATGTAGGAATAGAGCTAAAGTAATATTGTGTTTCTGTAGTTGTGGAATCTGGATTGAACATCCATAAGATGATACACATGATTATGATGTAATTTTTTGTTTAAATTAGGTTATGTTGCCAACAACAAAAAAGAAGCAGGAAGACAAACATGTCAAGGCGTTGAGAGAGCTGGCTGCATTGCAATCAAACAAAAATTGCTTTGACTGTGGTCAGAGAGGTCCCACCTATGTCAACATGACGATTGGCTCATTTATCTGTGTCACGTGCTCCGGGAAACTGTGAGTTTCATCTTTGTTCTTTGTTTTAGTAGATTAGCCTACTGGGATTTTTCACCAGCAAAGGCGTTTTTGCGTGCCAAATTCGAGCCACTACGTTGAAATCAACTCCGAGTTGTTTGTCCGACTTTAGCCACACTGCGAGCTGCAAAAAGCTTGTCGATCGAGTAAAAAGACTTGTGGGCCACAGAAATGATCGCAGAAATACTATTCTTGAGCCACTATTCTTTTTGTGTGATGTTCGAGATATTCGGCTAAAGTTTAGTCAACACCTTTAAAGCACACCTCGCACTATTTTTTATTTATATTGCGATACTAGGTTCTGCTTCCGTTAACAAATTATCCACGGACTTTGCTGTTTCCTTTTTTCCTGGCCCATTGGACCTTTTAACAGTTCTTCCAGATAAATTCTTGGCCCTCTTTGTTCTTAAATTCTTATAGGACCCGCCGTACCTATACCATCAATGCGACCTGCTTCCGTAGTTGCATTCATTCATTCTTAAACTCAGAGACCCAACTTTCATTTGTTACATTCTAAACATGCTGACGACACTTCACTAATCCTTGCACTTGCATGATTCATTATTTTCCGTAAGCATTATGCTTCCGATGAGTGTTCGCGTTTACCGGTTAAAACAGGTTATCTGAATTTGCGAGTTTTTGCTGGAAGCCGGTGGGTCCTGGATAAGAATTAAAACAGCCAAAGCCGTGGATATTTTGAGCGTGTTCCATCCTTCTACAAATAGTAACTATTAGTTACTATTTCCGTTCCAACCTCACCAAAAGTTACTACGCTGACCGTTCCAACCTTCTCGAAATAGTAACTAATAGTAACTAATTGCTTACCACGCTCGGGAGCGTAGTAACTACGGATCTCTGTAACGTGATTGGTCGGATTCGCGCGTGGCATGATATTCTGCCGAAAAATAGAAAAATCGTTCCAGCCTTGACGGCAAAAAGTCAGAATTCGTGACGTCATACATGGTAACTACGGTAAGTAGGATGGAACACGCTCTTTGTTAGAAACAGTGCCTAGTACTAGGCTACAGTATTCAAATAGTTTTGAATGTTGGAACATAAACAGTAGCCTAAATAGTACGAATTGTGCTTCAACTTCCCCCTTGAATGGCCGTCATCTTATAAAATTGGGGACAATTTACTAAGCAGCAACGATGAGGAGAGGGACTTGGGTATCATAGTCGACTCTCAAGTAAGCTTCCACAGCCACTATGAACAGACCATTTCCAAGGCTAACAAAGTTGCTGGCTTATACTTCGAGGGTCTTTTTAGTTTCACAACGAGCATATGCTTACTACACTGTACACCTCGCTGGTAAGGCCCATTCTCGAATATGGGCACTGCTCAGTTAGACCCTTTGCAGTAGAGACATCGAAGCCCTCGAGGCTGTTCAGCGGCGGCTCACGAAATTCCCGCCTAAACTGAGATATCTCCCATACCAGCAAATGTTTGGAAGACTTAAACTCCCTACGCAAGTATACGGTTTCCACGGGGGCTTCATTAAGACATGCAAGCTATGCCAAGGTATGTACGAAAACTTCGAAGCTGACGACATCCTCATTTTCAATTTTAACAACTTACGCAGCCACAGCCTCGAACTCACCGAAGAAAAAAGGTTCTGCAAAGATATTGGTCGGTGGAGTTTCAAAAATAGCAAGCCGCCTCATTGTAATCAACTGCCCGAACAAACAGCAAACTCTCCATCACTGAGCTGATTCAAGAAAGAAATTGACGAATTGTCTGTTTCCTAAATGTATGACCCTAAATGTTTTTTTTTTTAATTTTTTTATTTATTTATTTGTAAATATCATTTTTAATGTCATTATCAAGGTACAAAATTAAATAATTTATCACTATTCACATTTCACCCCACTGTGAAATTGTCACAGGGATTTTGGGTTTATTGTTGGGTCCAGTCGGGACGTTTTCAATTTTTCGCATCACTAACAGACCATCCAGAATTCTTCCAAAAACTACATGTTACCGTCTAAGAAGTCACACTTGGCACAAGTGATAAAAAACTGGCAGCCGTTTGTATCTTTTCAGCTGTTTGCCAGAGATAATAGTCCTGGACCTTCGTGTTTCATGAGGAAATTTTCATCTGGGAACATGCCACCTCCATATATGCTCATGGCTCCAGTGCCGACTCCATTCACAAAGTCTCCTCCATGTGTCATACAATCCTTTATCACCATATGAAAGGAAGACTTTTTGAAGCAAGTCGGAACGCCATCTCGCTTGTATTCTCCTGTGCAGCACTGTCTAAAGTTTTCTGCTTTTTTTGGGCACAACATCTGCAAACAGTTCAAACATTATCCTCCCAATTTCCCTTGTTCCAATTGATACATCAAAGAAGACTACAGGATTCGTTGGGGAACGTAACTGAGCATGAACTCATTCCATGTCGGCATTTTTTCCTTGTACTAGCGTTGATAATTGTTTTTAAATGTTTCGGGTTCTTTCCGACCAGTGACCCGAAGTGTTTTAAAATAACTTTGCAGAGATTTTGTGGCCTTATTGTTGTTTGCAATATATTATTATTATTATGATTAAAGAAGGGCTTCTGAGTAGGAGGTACTCTGAAGTTGAGATCAATGTGGCAAGACGATGCTAATAGGTAAAACTTACTAACAAGAGCTAGACTGCACTCCAGAATTATTAAAGCCCGGCTTCGACTTTGTATATACCAATAATAATAGTAATAATAATTTATTTATGGGCCATCGTACACTCACAAAGAGAAAAACGTATAAAGTAAAGAGTGAAAAAAGGAAAAAGTAATATACGAAAAGACATAACACCACACAAAAAAGAACAAAAAACGAGAAACTAACTTCTAACCAATTCACCTAATAATGAACCAAAAATTAAAAATTAAAAACAGCAACAAAACCAGAACTAGAATAAAAAAAAAACCTCCAAGGGTGGTTAGAAGGAATTTCTGACAACATAGATAAAAGTTTAACCTTAGCATCAAGAAGATCCGGCTAGCTGTATAGATGTCATCCAGATATCTGGTAATCTAGAAGGAGAAGCCTATCCTTTACATAGTGTATTACGGGGAAGTTTACAAGCACCGACTCACCGTAGCCTCGTTTTTGTTGCATGCTGCAGGTCCACTTCTCGGCAGATTCCGGACTGATTCTTTCTACATCTGTTTTTGCACTGCAGTGCTACAAAGGAAGACCGCAGCGCTTCTCGAGAATCACGGACTGGCTCACCGACCAAGTCCGTGTTTCCCCCCAAGAAGAAAGCGAATCCAAAAACGCATATTGTGCAAAAGCAAAGAAGTGCTGCAGCAGCGATGCGGCAGCGCCATTGCAACAAAAACGAGGCTCGTATAAAACTGTTCAGGATTTTCCCCGATAATGTGTGAAATTGCTTGTCCGCATAAGAGATTGAAATGTTTTCCAGTGCAGCAAGATGGCTCTTAGTAAGAAGTCGTTTTTTACCCCGACCGATGGATAGTTTTATGGGATTGTAGGGTTCGAACGGATTATTTTCGGGACCATTAAAGCCATGTCAGTGCTATTGATATTTGTAGGAGAGGTTTAAATCCGCCACATCGTGTCAAATCGATATCCATGGCTACTTTCACGAGTGAAGAGGTTGAATTCTTGAAATCAAAAGGAAACGAGGTAAGCTGCCACCATCACTTAATGTGGATACAAGGGGGTCTATGAGGCCCGGACGTAACGATCTAGGGCCCAGAGAATAACAGAGTAGAACCCTTTGGTGGGGGGGGGGGGGTAAGCTCTGTATGTCACATTTGAAACGGAGTAACTTAACTTTGTGCTTTATTTTTTTAATTATAAGAAACATTGTTTATATTCGTTATGTATGAGAGTTTGACCGAGCCTCCTGGGCCCAAGTTGACTGCGAATCACATTTGATAGCGCAAAATGGATAAGTCAGCTGAATTTTATTAGAGCTATATTTTGGCCCTTCTTGGCAAGGGTCCTCTTCAGGCTAAACGAACTTGTGGGAAACACCAATGTGTCGCACAAGTTCGTTTTTTCCAACTTGAGCGGCTTTGAGCCTGGAGAGTACCCTTGCTAATAAGGGCCGAAAGAGCTAATTCAGCGGACGTTAATTTTATATTGAGACAAACTGTCTTATCCGTAACCACACTACATCCAAAGTCTCGCTTGGACAATGTGTGAGCGGACAGTCTCGAGACGGTGGTATCAGATACCACAGTAGCTATAAAAACGCAACTATTGTTAGTCAATTATTATTCAGGTTCTTTATTACAGGCTTGTCATCCTGTCTGGCTTGGAACATATGATTCACGACGAAACATGCAGCCAGATTGCAAAGACGACATTAAGATGGTGGACTTCCTAATCGCAAAATATGAAAAGAAAAGGTTGGTGAGTCGTGACTCTTTCTATTAGCTGCCTGTTTTCTATAGAGACTGCACCCGACCCAACGAAAACGGACCTGAGTCACATCGTAATACAAAGAACAAATAATCTGATAGAACCTCCGTCTCCCTATCTCAGTAATATGACTACGCGCAGTCGAGTACTTCCCCATGCTTTTTCTGCTGCGAACGAGCCGAGGTTATTAGCTTCGCGCGGCATCACGTTTCGTTACCTGTACAATTAGCTATATCGCTGTGAAACCACCCTGAGGAAAAGTAGGAGACAAAGCTGATTGGTTCTTTTTGACGCGCTCAAAAGCGGGTCAGCGCGCGGAGTAGACCTCCTGCATTTTCTTTTTCTGCTATGAGCAACGGCGAAGACGGAAGTAGAATAGACGAGTAAAAAGCTCCAGTAAATACCACTAGGTCCGCTCACTTTTATCGGGGTATTCATAGTCGCTGCATGGTACCAAAGACAGAGGTTCTGTCTGATTATTTGTTCTTGGTAAGACTGACCAATTAGACCTTACCGAATTGTTTGATCCATATTTCGTCCATCATTTCAATTCTGTTTGGCCTTATCATTCAGTCCATGTTTAACCAAACATGTTAACTCCGTTTGACCTTATATTTCTTTTTACGTTGCTGCATTACTTTTTAACCCACGCATTGTCTTATTTATGCTTGACAGTTCAACCGTTGGGTTTTGACAGTTCTAGTGCTATTTTTCGTCGCGAAGAATCTTTAGAAAAATAAGCAGAAACGAAATGAAGTGCCTGAACCGAGACGAAATGTTTTCGGAAATAAGTGTCTGAATTTAGTTCCAGGAATCAGTTTGCATTTTCGTCACTAACCCATCTGCGTCCTTATCCAATAAACTGTTAAACAAAAAGAAAATACTGGGAAAGGGTAAAAACTACCGGATGTGCCCTAAAACGTCAAATACCTTGGTCCTCCTCCCCTGAACATTTTGGCTAGTAACGACTCGGGTCAAGACATGGAGGTGTTAAAAATGTGTCGAGAAAACGGCTGTGGTTCGCTTGATCTTACGATGACACGATCGACACTCCGTACCACATACAGCCACTAAGAGGGTAGAAAAGCGGAGTGATTGGTACCGGGTTGACTCCCAGAGTTACCTTATAAAGGTTTTATGATTAAGTAAGCGTTGCGAATAAAAGTTGGTTACAAAACTTCTGAAAAAAAGAAAAATAGATGTTACGTGTTTTTAGTGGCAAACACGTTAACAGTAAGCAGTACTGAAAGAATTTGAAGGATATGGAATCACCCCAAAACCAAACAAGAGCTGGAAGCTCATATGGCACTTGTAAGGCTGGGTCAGAGTATGAAAGTAGGAATTCTTCAGTTCGTGGGTTTGTTGTGATTATTTGTAAGCAAAACCCCTCAGATAATAGGTCCTTGGACATCACAAGAACGTATCATTTGGTAATGCATTAGGCTGTGATGATGCGCACTTTAGGGGCGCTAGAAATTCGTCTGTAATAAAAACTCTTGAAGCAAAAATGATGATGAGCTCATCGGGAGAATGAAATGTACCTTTTGCTCTAAAGTATCATTTGTACTTTAAGAAATTCAGTTGTAAGCAAAACCCTTGAGGCTAAAATGATCTAATCATGTCAGGTCTCTAATGTTCAAGCCAAGTTTCGTGATCCTAACTAGCACATCTGGAAGTATCTTAACTCGTGATCATCGGAATTCCCCCCCCCCCTCCCCCTATCTAACTCCCCCCACAGTTTTCGAATCCGATCCAGTTCTGTCACTGACAAATCTAGGGCTTGTGCTTGTTCTTCCCACCAAGTTTCATCCCAATCGCTCCACTCTGTGCGCGTCACAAGATTTACGGCTCCCCCCTCTGACTCCTCCCAAAACAAAATAGTCGGATCCGGCGGAGACTTCATATGAGATATCCGAAACACGAGGTCTTTCCAAATATCAAGTTTCATTAAGATCCAATCACCCGTTCCAAAGTTATACGTACCTCTAGATTTCGGATTCCCCTTCCCTCCACTCCCCGCACGGTGGTCCGATCGGGGAAGTGACTATTTCCAAGTTATTTTGGTTGGGTCCCTGGTATGCTTGCCAAGTTTCACTGTCCTAAACCACCTAAAAGTAACTTATCTCCGTATCACCGGAATTCCCCCCCCCCCCCTCCAACTCCCCCCACAGTGCACGAATCCCGTCCGGTTTTGTCAATGATGTACCTGGGCTAGTGCTTGTTCCTCTCACCAAGTTTCATCCCGATCCTTCCATTCTAAGCGTGTCACATGATTTCCGGTCCCCCCCCCCTCCGCCTCCCCCCCCCCACATTCATCGGATTCGTTCCGGACTTGAAATGGGACATCTGAGACATGACATCTTTCCATATGTCAAATTTCATTAAGATCCGGTAACCCGTTCGAAAGTTATGCATGCCACTAAATTCCGGATTCCGGCTCCCCTCCCTCCCCCCACGATGGTCGGATCGGGCACGTGACTATTTCCAACTTAGTTTGGTCGGGTCCCTCATATGCCTGCCAAGTTTCATCGTCCTAGCTTATCTGGAAGTACCCTAACTCGCAAACACCGGACTAACCGACCGACCGACCGACCGACCGACCGACCGACCGACAGACAGACCGACGGAAAAGTGATCGGTATATGGCACTTGGCCGGAAGGCAAGTGCCATAAAAACAAATTTATTGTATGTGTTTTTTAGTGGCAAACACATTAACAGTAAAGCAATGCTGGAAGCATTAAAAAAATCTGAAAATATCCCCTGTCCCTCCACAGGGGCTGATTCAAATAAGGACAAAACTGTTCCAGTATAGTCTTCATCTCTTGCCTCATTCAAATCCACCCTCTTTGTGGGTGACCGTCAAGGTGAGACAAGAATTCAGGCATCGAACATTTCTGTGTTCTATAGCAGCATATTTCGATGAAGAAGGAAAACAAAAATGAAATAAAACATTAAGAAATTCGCGAGGATTAGCTGTTTACAAGAGGTATCTCAAATTCACAGAATTGACATGGCTAATTATTCACAGATGATTCATCTGTGCTCACGGGAGGAATTTAGGAGTAAGCGTCTTAGATTTGGGCGAAAAGAGAGGCAGACGATGAGTAAATAGGATAATCTTTAAACAACTGAAGGAAGTAAATACATTGCATTTTTGTCATATTATTATGACATGTTGGTGAAAGGAAAATTTACAGGTAAATAAGAGTAGAATGGGTCTTAAGCAGAAGCAGCGTATTTGAGACCGACTTTAATGACCAGTTTAATAGTGAGGCATACGCGTGTTTTCTGAACATTGATGATTCATGGACTATCTTCAGAATTGACAAGTCCCGGAAGTCGTAAACACTTTGTTGCATAACTATGATTTTGCTGGAGTTTGAACCGGTTATTTCTTGATAAGTTGAGATAATGCACGTTGCGAGGAAGTGCATGGTGCATTGGGATGGATATCTGGGTGCAGACGTCTCTCTGTGTGTGTGTGGGGGGGGGGGGTATCCTTCTACCTATTTTACGGAAAGGGGTGAGGTTGGAGGGAAGTGTAGAAGGAAGAAAAAACAATCGTGTACTGTCCCTTCTGTCCCATCTTTTAGGTGGCTGGGCATTAATTAAATTAAACTATGACTATGCGGAATCGAGTATTTCCCCGTACATTTTCCGCTGTGAACGAGCGGAGTTAGTAGTTTGGCCCACGTTTCGTTACCTCTACCACCACCTTGCCACCTTGAGGAAAAGTGGAAGAAAAGCTGTTCGTCAAAACTGTAGATTATTTTCATGAAAACAGTCGGTTTTTCTGAAAATCAGTTGTTTTGTTGTCAAAACAGTCGGTTTTTCTGAAAATCGGTAGACTTTTTTTTCTTCAAAACTGTCATTGTTTTCTTGAAAACAGTTTCTGCAAAAACAGTCGGTACAAATTACCAGCGAAAAACTGTCGAAATCATAGTAATCCGCCGAAAGCAGAGACGAATTTTGTCTATATCATTGGAAACAGTGCAAGAAGTCCTTTAAACAGAGATTTGGAATTTAGTCAAAACTGGCCTACACGTTTTACCTTTTTGCTTCAGTTTATTCGTCTTTTAGTTGGTATGTGGAGCCATCTTCTGTACCGCGATCCGCCACGCCATCTTTTGTCAACTCATCTTCTCAACTCTCTTCCCCTTCGTCGGTCAGTTCTTTGGACTCGCGTTCGATAGGATCTGCAAGCTCACACTATCAGGTAGGAATACTAGACTAAGCCCAACTTCGGATAGATAAGTAGCCTAACTCTATGGAGAATGCCCAGCGTCATAAGCTTAAATTTTAACTGGAAAGCCAAAACCACCTGAATGTGCTGGATTATTTTCGCTTTGCTGAAATCTGACTTTTCACAATCCGCTTTTTCAGAATAGCCTATGGATGACAGCCCCGACAAGACTGCCCAGTTTGAATTTCGACAAAGACATGAGCCTCGTTTTTGTTGCATGCTGCAGGTCCACTTCTCGGTCGATTCCGGACTGATTCTTTCTACATCCGTTTTTGCACTGCAGCGCTTCCGAGGAAGACGGCAGCGCTTCTCGAGAATCGTGGACTTGCTCACCGACCAAGTCCGTGCTTCCCTGCAAGATGCTGCAGCGCTGCCGCTTCAACCAAGAAGAAAGTGAATCCAAAAACGCATATGGTGCAAAAGCAAAGAAGTGCTGCAGCAGCGATGTGGCAGCGCTATTGCAACAAAAACGAGGCTATGGTTTTCCATTCAGTAAAAAAATGAGTGACGAATATGAAAGACGTTACAGTATCATAGGTTACAAAATTAGTTTTTACATTATAGAACTGGTGTGTGTTAACCAGGGGCGTCCCGAGCCCTTCTTCATTGGGGGGAGCACCTGGTAAAATTTACCGAATCGGTACCTGATTTTGACCGAATTTATTAAATTTTTTGTTGTAAAAACACAGCCAGTTGACTTCATGAAGCTACAACTTAAAAGGTTGCACAGCATATACAAATAAAGAGAAAAATTGGCGCGTTTTCACGCTTTTCCGCTTCTGTTTTTGGTTGTTAATGGATACGCCGTCACTAGCTTCTTTCCAGTTCTGCCAACAGGACTTGAAATAATTGCAAAAAACGGTGTTACTGCATAGTGACGACGTCGCTAACGGCTGTGCCCATGATTAATTAAGGCGCCGCAGTTGAAATTTTTTGAATCCGCCTTTTTTTTCTGGCAACATTTAACTACTTCCCATGCAAATTTTAGCTTTAACATAGTTCAAGCCCCCCTAAATTCCAAGCCTCAAACGCCAACTAAATGAGGCAACCTTTGTCTAACTAGTGAAGACTGCGAAATGCGCCGCATGCGAAATTTTGTGGAAATACTGATGATAAAAGTAGAAAAGCGGAATGATTGGTACCGTGTTGACTCCCAGAGTTACCTTATAAAGGTTTATGATTAGGTAAGCGTTGCGAATAAAAGTTGGTTACAAAACTTCTGAAAAAAAGAAAAAAAGATGTTACGTGTTTTTAGTGGCAAACACGTTAACAGTAAGCAGTATTGAAAGAGTTCGAAGGATATGGAATCACCCCAAACCCAAAAAACAAATTTATTGTATGTGGTTTTTTAGTGGAAAACACAGTATGTGTTTTTTTAGTGGAACAACAGTAAAGTAATGCTGGGAGCATTAAAAGAATTTTTTTCTCTCTAAGAAGAAAACGCCCAAGAAGTGGAAGTGAATGGGGGGCGGGGAGGGGGGGGAGTGGACTGATTCCATCGACTCGAGCCTCTCACTTTATCTCAACTGATTTATTTGTCTTTGCAGACAAACCGAAGTGCGACGCCGCGTCCGACCGCCGCCAAAGCCGCCGATTTCCTCTCCGGTCTCTCCCTCTCAGCCCCACCTAGTGACGTCAAAACCAGCAGCCAATCAAAATCACGCCCCTCCTCCGGGATTTTCAGCGCCTCGCAGTCTCCATGGAGTGCAGCTCCCCCTGCCCCCCAACCTGTCAGCCAGACTTTCTCTCAGCCCAGTTTCGCTCAGTTTGAAAATTTTGCGGACTTTGATAGTAACCCTGTGTTCCCCGCATTTGAGACTCCTAGTCCCGCCCCGACCCCTGTGAGAGCTGTGGTGAACGGAGGCTCTAGTCCGACAAAACCAAAGGCAACACTACCTAGTGAAGATAGGTATGCAGCGTTGAAGGACTTGGACTTGCTGTCGGGTTCGTTAGTGAATAATAATAATGACCCGGCGAAAGTTGAGGAGTGGGGAGTCCCCAAAGGTAAAACTATTCAGTTATTTTTGGTTCGAAGGTCATTCATCCCTTCGGAAATCACACTGAATCAGTGATGCAGTACGCACTGCCCTGGGGCGCATAAGTGCGGTAGCTGAGTAAAAAATACTAACAAAATCACACACAAAAATACACACAGTTTTAAAGAGGTTTAATCATAAATAATGAGCTAATGGGGCTATGTTGTTGTAAAAGAGGGAATAGACGCTTATCCCTCTATGCGGCGTCATTCCACACAACTACCATAAAATCGATCTTTAGTTGTCTCCAGCAACTATAGTAGCGTGGCGCTGGAATTTGTGACAGTTAAGCTTAAATTGTACCGCGTTGATAAACGTGAGGTGATAAACACATTCCCGGGAGTGAGTCAGGAAAAATGAAAATAACAATCAATGGTAGAATACCATAGGGTGGTGAACAGGTAAGCTGAAATCACTGAACACATTTGTAATGTAGGCCTATCAGCGGAAACAACAGTTCTGCCAAACCCCGCCTGATATGGTCGTTGAAAGGGTGGAGATTTTAGCTGGAAAGAAGAAAAAGAGACAGACGATTCCAAAAACTAAAAGCAGAAATATCTCCACACTTTCAACGACCCGATCGAGCAGCAGAACCAGCAGCCGTGTCCAAAATGAAATCACAGCACCAGCTTTAACTCCAAGCAATTTTCATCACAAAATCAGACATTTAAGGAAGAATCTTTAATTCGTTTTCCACAAGTTAATTTTCCAGCTTGATTGGCTTGAGCCTGAAGAGGACCCTTGCCAAGAAGGGACGAAATATAGCTTTAAGGAAATGTAGCAATGTAACAAAACGTATCCGTTTTGCATTGTAAAACATGCTGTTGTTTTAAATTCAGGAGATCAGTTACAACGAAACAGCATTTCTGATTATGCTACTGGTATTCTTTTGTGCTGTTGACTAGACAAATAATGTAAATATTCCTTCAGCCAAGCTGACTGCAAAACGGATACGTCAGCTGAAATTTATTAGAGCTATATTTCGGCCTTCTTGGCAAGGGTCCTCTTCAGGCTCAAAGCCGCTTAAGTTTGAACAAGTGCGCAAGCGCTCAGACTTGGAGTGTAAAAGTAAAATGTTTATCACATTTATATACAAACAGCTTTAGAACCAAGACACATTTCTCTTCCCCAATAACGAAACAAGTATTGAAATAACCTTGTAATCACCCCCCTTTAAAAGCTTTAAATGTAAACAAACCGCCAGTATAAATCCAAAGAAATGTTGAGATCTTGCACGAATAGCATTTGTTCGAACACTGAATGGCCTGCCTGCCAATCCCACCGTTTAAACCTCTTGTCCATTAGCAAGGTAATAACAAGTGCAATAAACCAATTCGTAGCAGCCCTCTTTGTCACAATTAATTATCTCATCACAATTCGATCATATGACAATACAGTCCAGTTTCCATCTGTTCATTAAAGATTAAAGTACGTCGCGTCGTCTTATTTGTTGATGTTACACCAACTCCTCATAGATATATTTCCCCAAATAGACAAGAGTCATAGACGAACTTAACTCGTGGGAAATCTGGGCCCAGCTGCCATGAATGGGAGGTGGGGGGGGGGGGGGGTCGGGACCCATCAAAATGCGTATTTACACCTTTTTTACTCAAGTATACGAGCTTAGAGGTTTATCCAGTCACGGGTCAAAAACTTTTTTTCATGGGTAATTTTGGGCCCACTTGCCCATGGGTGGGGGTGGTTCAGCTCTCCCCGGTCCCTATTATCCTAAAGCACAAAGGAATTTCATCGCCTTATCTCCACTTATGGTCAAATTATAAACATTAAAAAATGGGCATTGCCCCTGAACCAAGTGGGGGTGGGTTCGGGACCCACAACAAGTAAAAAGAGACCCCAATGCTCACGATCTTACCAAGTTTCAACTTGATACCTGTTGATTCCTGGCAAGGGTAACGAACTTTACTCCTGGGCAATCTGGGCCCAGTTGTCCATGAACGGTTTGGGTGGGGGAGGTGCAACTTTAAAAGCAATTTCCCAGCCCTAGGAGCTACACGTCCAAGAAATTGCATCGTCCTATGTCCAGTTCTGGTCAAGTTATGAACATTATTCACTGGGCAATCTGGGTCCATTTGCCCCTGAACCGGTTGGGTGTGGGGGGTGGGACCCACGAAAGGCACAACTGGACCCCAATATCCACAAGTGTACCAACTTCGAACTTGATACTTGCACTCGTTCACGAGTTATGAGCTCCACAAAATATGGTGAAAACCGAAAGCTGAAAGCTGCTACAGCGCTCGCAATAGTGGATTGTTCCAAGGAACACTCCACTAAAAACGAACTTGTGGGAAACACAAACTAAAGATTCTAGCTTAGCATTAAATATTTGATTTTGTGTATTACGTTGTGAGAGTTGCTTGGAGTTAGAAAAAGAAGGGCCGAAATATAGCTCTAAAAAATTCAGCTGATGTATCCGTTTTGCACTATCAAATATAAAAATAATATAAATAAGTAGGAAACCAAAAATGACACGAAATAGATGTCACTGATGACATTTATAAACTCTTTACCTTTCTCCCCAAATAACTTAGGTCCATATCACACAAGCCCAACAGAATTAAAACTAAATTGTTGCAAAACTGGTCAAGTTTCGCTTTTGCACCCCTAATTACAGTCTGCTCCTTATCCCCAAGATGACCCAAATCTATCAAACGTCACGTCCCCTAAGGATTTTCGGAACCACACCGGCTACCGACCTAATCTGCGCAGATTTGTAGACTCATTTTCAGCCGAGAATACTCTGTATGACTAAGTCCAGAACACGCCATTAATCCTCAGGAAGAAGGAGTAAGCGTGTCCGTACGACTCAAATCGTATGTCAATCAATCACTGCAATCATATGCCGCAGCTTTGACACAATTTCTGCCTTTCTTCCGCGAGCTACCCGGAGAGGCCGGAGATTTAGCATCGCCAAGGAGAGATAGTCATCAAGAGTATTCCTCGCAGATATCTGCGCAGATACTCTATATGACGAAGTCCAAAACACGCCAGTGATTCTCAGGAAGAAGAAGCAAACGTGTCCGTAACGACTCAATGACTCAAATCCCGAGTCAGCGCAGCTGTGACACCGTTTCTTCCGTTCTTCCGCAGGTACCTGGAGATTCTGCATCAGAAGGGAGAGATAGTCATCAAGTTTATTGTCAAATCTGCGTTGTTTTGAGCCTAGAGTGATCAGGCTCTTATGTATTTAACTTACATCCGGCAGGTGTCCGGAATAAAAGTTTGACGGAAAAAGCGCATGGGCCTGTACCTACGAATTATTTTTCGTGGGTCTCAGTCGTTTTGAGCCTTGTGTGACCAGGCTCTTAGAGCTTGTTCCCACTGGGCTCAAAAACCAGCCTATTCGACAAACAACTGAAATCCCTAGAGGACGTGAGATTTGACGGACTTTGTGGCTGCTTGGGGATAATGAGCAGACTGCAATTAGGGGTCAATTAAGGTTCCTGTAACATAATTATACTGGCTGTTTTACTCTAATTGATCTCCTGAATTTAAAACGACAACATTCAGAATTAGTTTATTTTGTTCTTTTTTCTACTTTTGCAACTCAAAAAGCCAGGAAATGAGCCCAGTGTGACCAAGCTCTTATGTATTTAACTTACATCCGACAGGTGTCCGGAATAAAAGATTGACACAAAAAGGGAATGATCCTTGTCATATAATATGGATATAGACAGGACCGGGTTTGGTTGCTATGAACAGTTTATTTACAGACTTCTGTACTGGTGAACAGACACCAAACGATTGACGAATTAAACACATCACACTTGACTTTAAATACAAACTCAAATCAGTTAATAAAGTCCCATGAATTTTGGGCTTAAATTTAAAGTGAATAGGTGGATAGATACTAATTAGTTACTTAGTGAACAAACTGGGTCGCAGCATTAATTACTAATATTACAGTCCTGCACAAAGTATTTTTCAGGGGTCTCACGACTATCCAACGGTACAAACCGACAATCCTGGGCCGGAAGCACAGGAGGTCTGAACATTTTTGACGCCAAAAGTTCCGTGTTCGATCCCGCCACTGCGTGGGGAACTCCTCCCAAAGCCCATATTACTTTCTCCAGTTCGATGTCTTCAAATATGAGTATGTCAAGTAAGGAACTGAGGGGGTTCAATGCGTCTCCTAATCCTTTCGCAGGTAAGTGTCCTCTATTTCGACTTTTTAGTAAGGTAGCCTCAGATGCACAAATTAGTCACAGTTTTTTTGAAAATTTTTACTGACGATAACCTTTCGAGGTTTACGCGGAATTTGGTTGGTAATGCCATAAAAAACTAAAAAACGTAACGAATAGGTCAGGTTCAGGTTCATTTAATTTCAAATAATGAAAACAAGTACTTTTACATAGTTCATGGCAGAGAGCAGGCTCGATGGCATAAACTCACAGCTTGAGCTTCGTTACGCAAACTCGCACGAGAAGAGACAAGACGCTTCTCAAATCTCTGTTTTCCAAGTTTCGTTAAGCTGTACAACCGCCAGTTAAAACTAGTCATAATTCTAGTTTTGATTTATTTTATATATTATTCCAGTGAAATTATGTTTGACGTATAGCTCAAATTTGGCGAGATGTATTTCAAGAATAAATCTCTATGTATCTACTTCAGGTGGACTCATCTTCTTGGTTATAATTTTTCAGCCGAATCTTAGAATACGCTAATTCCCACCGTCTATATGTCTAGCTAGATTTTTACTTTTACAATACAGATTCTCTCGCTTTTTTTTTGGTCCAGATTTAAAAAAAAATCTTGGATGGGCTCAAGCAGATTAGAACTAAGATGCCATCATGTTCCAGGATTCGCAGGAATGAGTGCGACGCCCCTTCCTGTACTACAGCGGAATCCAGCCGTGGGAGCAGCACAGAACCCGTTTTCTAGTCCAAGTCCAGGTCAGTTAAGTTTATTTTTCGCCAAGTTGTTGAAAGGAATCCAGACAGTCGAATCTTTTAGATTTCCGAGTCTTCCAGATCCCTTTAACATGTTACTGTTTATCCACAGTCAACCGCTTGAATATGTAAAACAAAAATGTTACCGTTTTGGATTTTTGACAACTTACGGCCAAGGTCATATATGGATTCAGCAAGCATGTTTACTCCAGCATCTCATCTCTAACCGACTTCAAAAAAGTCTTTTAGAAAGCTTCTTTTTACCAAATTCCTCGTATTTTAGCAGCCTTCCCGGCGAACTGCATGCAGAGCAAAAGAGTTAGTAACATTGAGAGCCGAACCTTTCGATCCAAACTCCCAGGTTCTGGCAAATTTTTGCCAGCTTATCGGCCAAGGAAATAAAGTTCAAAATTCGATTCAGCATGTGTCCCTACCCGATACGGAATCTCTAATCGGCTTCAGAAACAACTTTGAGCTTCAACCAAATTTCCAGTTTGGGCCGAGTTCCTGGTAAATCATTTGTCCGACAAGTTCGGATATGGATTTAGCGGGCCTCCTTACCCCTTAAACGACTTCCTCCTTAGCTTAACATATTTTTGTGCACCCTTAATTTGAAACCCCCCACTCTGCCTCTAAATAAGGACCAAAGGACCCATCTACTAACTTGACCTGTACTTTGCCAGTGAAACCTCATACGAAGTTCGAACGACATATCTCTACCCCTTCGACCCCCCCAACAGGACAGAATGCCATGACTAAACCCTAAGAATAGGTACTCGAGGTAGAAATTGGCCTAGTCTATGGTTTCATTTGATGACCCAAGAAACATTGCGTATGTGTACACTTGACCGGAGTCACTATCCCTCTGGCGTCCTTATATAAAAAAAAAATCTTCACCGACGTGCAGAGCTTTCGCCTGTATGGATAAAGGGATAGGGTAGGAACGGGTATCGCCATTTGGGTTTTCCGAAAATAGGTCCACAAATTTTATTAAATGTTCACCTGATAGTTGTGCATTCTGCCTTTTCGACCCACGAAATGCCGGTTGGGCATATACACTTTGTTTATCTGTAGTATGTTGGAAAGCTACAACAGCTTACCCCTTACCTGCTATATCATTGGGTTTTCCGGGTTCCGGATTCCGGGTGAACTACTTGTCCGGCGAGAAAATAATTTTCATATTCGGATTCAGCATGCCTCCTTACTCCTGAATCGAACCTCCAAAAAATTTCAGATTCAACTTTAATTTTATTACAAATTTTTCGATTTTGACGGATTCCGGGTGAACTACTTGTCCGGCGAGAAAATAATTTTCATATTCGGATTCAGCGTGCCTCCTCACTCCTGAATCGAATCTCCAAAAAATTTCAGATTCAACTTTAACTTTTTTTTTACAAATTTTTCGATTTTTGCCGGATTCCGGGTGAACTACTTGTCCGGCGAGAAAATAATTTTCTTATTCGAATTCAGTATGTCTCCTTACCCCTAAATCGACTGTCTCATTAGCTTTAAAAAAAAAAATCGCCCCTTAATTTGAAAGCCCTCCCCCACCCCTTACTATACAGCTATGGGGCCCATCTGCGAATCGACCTGTACTTTGACCCAGAGGATCCTCACACCAAGTTTGAATAAATTATCTCAATCCCTTCGAGAAGTATCGTGCTAACCGACAGACCGACGGACGGACAACTTTAAGAAGTCATAGGTATCCCGTCAATTACGTTTTTAGATCGCAAAAATTGATACAATAGTAAAAGCTAAATAGTGGGCACAGCACAGGAAGTGAATTTTTTTTTTAGAAAGATAAGCAGGTATAGATATGGCTACCGCTGTAGTGTTTCTGGTAACTTACTATAAATAAGGAAGAACAAGCAACGACAGAACGGGTAAGAACACTTTTCCGGACGTAGCCTACTGTAGAAGTATGTTACCTCGGACATTGAATAAATTTTGAAAGGGCCGAAGAATATGAGTTGCCTTTTGCAGATATCATGGAATCTAATAGCACAGGATAAAGCCGTTTTTGCAGTTACCGTGGTATCTAGCCCGTTACCATGGTACCACAGTGGTAACTGATCCTGGTGTCTGAAAAATTCATCTCACTTTCATCATCACCAACAAAAAAGCCTAGGTTTTTGTCAAATTGGTCGATAGCTGTCATCTTTTGGGACGACTTATAAAAGCGTAAAGTCGACAGTTGCTGTTTGTACAAGGGAACTGGAGTCTCAGATACCGCGGTAACTGCAAAAACAACAAAATGCAGATCCGGTTACCGTTTTAAAATACAATGAACGACTGAAACGTATAGGGAAAGCATAGCGATTTTAGGGTGGTGAATGGTTGTAATCGTGACTAATCTGATCTATTACATGTAAGGTGTCTTCGGAAGAAGTCCGGCCGGACAGACGTTCATGAATGGCAACTTCGGAGGGGACCGACAAATTACGCAAGTGGGACAGCAAACTTGGACAAACTATGGAAGCCCTTCGAATGGATTATTTTCTCAGGCTCAACCGGCTAGCAACCTTTTTAGCAGCGGAATCTCGCCGCACAATCCATTTATGGTGAGTACCCTTCCCCTCCCTTCGTCCCACGAAGGATAGACAGGGCCGGATTGCACATTTCTACGCCCATAATTCTACGCGTCCTCTGAGTCAAGAGAGAAATTTCGAATTTCTCTCGCGCGGAAACAAGATCCAGCACTTGGCGGGATCATGATCCGCAAACTCGCAATGAAGAGAAGCGGTACGCTGTTGGATATGGATGAAAACTGTTCACCCTTAACAGCCTTTTTTTGGCCTTTTCAAAATATTACTGAAAAATTTCTGAATTTTATTCTGTTATAATTCTTATGTACGCCCCTGACGGCTGCACCCTAGGCCACGGCTGTGGAAAATCCGACACCGAAGAATAGATAATCCTACCGGAGAGCTGTGTTCTCCCCTGTATCTTAATTCTTAACGTCCTCACTCAGCCTGGACTAGTCCAGCCTTCAGCATTTCCGCTACAAGTGAATATGTTTGTATTGTTTTTAACGATTGTATACAGTAGAGGTATGCTTATTGAACGGTTGCTAACAGTGAACGATCGCCGAAAACAAAACTAAAACCCAAACCAGGCATTTTTTCCTATAAATACTAGTAATAATCACTCACGCTTTTGTCACTTTTTGAATATTTTGCTAATTCACCATTCACCTATGAAAGTGACTCAGCTGACACCTCTGTTTTGTTTTTTATAATTTGAAACGTTTGCCGGGAGGAACGCACCTTCAATCGAGAAGATGGCGGTCCGAACCGTCAGATACCTTCAAAAGAGGAAGGACCTTTTTAATAAATTCAAATCAAAGAAATTTAATTGAATTTCTGCTTCAAGTTTGTGCCAGGATAACCCTGAAATAGTTGGCTGTTAGCTGATATCAATTTTGTTATTTTTCTTTTCCATTTTACTTTTTTTATATGCAAGTAAGAAAGCCAAGGTAGTGGAACAGTTAAAAAAAAGTGTTCAAATAAGCTTACCTGTATACTAAAGAGATTTTAACCCGTTAAATGTAATATTCGATATAGTTAGTGCCAATGCGGCATGCGGCATACAAGTTGAATCAATAAAAATAGCTTTCTATGTATCTATCTATGAGAAATGCAATCGAGTAGTGTACTTCCGCCCAGTCGATAAGTTAAATTTGTAGGTTTGTGTATAGAGCGCTAGAACTTTGAAAGTTTTCCGTTTTTCCATTCCATTAGTTGTATAGACATTTACATTTACGTACAGTTTGCATTTGTATATGGCCCTCGTGCTTTTTAAATACAATTATTATTATAAGAATTTGTTTAGCTACTGTAAAAATTACACAAGCTTTCGGGCATCCAACCTTCCTCTTCTACCTAGAAACACAGTTCCGAAAAGGAAGAAACAAAACAAACAAGACCAAAGGTTTCGATGGGGTCCCAAAAATTCAAATTTGATCCAGACAACTGGGTCTTGTCTTCGCCAGATCCAGTATTCGCCAGACTCCTTGAACATTTTTGCTATTAAAATTCAGAAACAGATTAAGGGCCAAATAGCTAGTCCTCTGAGAAAACCAAGTTCATACATGGATTCAGCATGTGTGTTTACCCCTATAAGTCATATCTGTTTTGACGAAAACTTCCTGCCACTTCTGCTAATTTCCCGGTTTCGGCCGAACTCCGGAACTACCTGTCCGGCGAAAAAAAAAGCTCAGAAATGAACTCAGGTAATAATGAACATCTAATCAACTTCAAATAAAAATTTAACTTATAACAAATTGTCCGACTCCAGCCGGATTCCGGTCGAACCATTATGTCCGGGTAAAAAATGATTGTCAAACACGGATTCACCATCTCTTCTTGGATATCTAATCAACTGCAAATAAAACTTTAACTTTTAACAATTTTCCGGCTTTGTCCGGATTCCGGGCAAACTAAATTTCCGGGTAGAAAATTGTTTTCACCTAAGTGTTCAGCATGTCTTCTTGCCCTAAATCGAACATCTAATCAACTCCAAATAAAACTTTTAATTTTAACAAACTTTCCGGTTTGGGCCGGATTGAAGGCGAACGAGTTGTCCGTCGAGAAAATGGTTTTGACCATTGTGTTCAGCATTTCTTCCTGCCCCTAAATCGAACATCTTATCATAAAACTTTTACTTTTAACAAGCTTTCCGGTTTTAACCGGATTCCCGGCGAACTACTTGTCCGATGACAAAATGGTTTTCACTATCCTGTTCAGCATATCTTCTTACCCCATAATCGACGATCACATTAGTTGTTTCAAATTATTTTGTTTGTCCCTTAATTTGAACCCCCTCCCCCCCCTAAATGTAGAACTACAAAGCCCATCTGTGAACTTGACTTGTCCGCTGACCCAACGAATCCTCACACCAAGTTTCATCAAAATATCTCATTCCCTTCGAGATTTATCGTGCTTACAGACGGACGGACAACTTTTGCGATATCATAAGTATCCCTCCACTTACGTTTTGGGATCCCAAAAAATGTATGAGTAATACTGGTGTAAGACCTCAACGAGGAACTGTTTTCAACTGTATGTCTAATCAATACACTCTTTCGTTCGCATTCAAATCTATTTACCATCCACAAACATCCTGCCCTCTCAGTCCACGAAAGTATTAGCCAGTTTCTCATTCTTGAACTCGTTTAATGTGCTTGTCACTGTGTACAAATTTTAAGTCTATTTAGTGTGTTTTTAAACTATATGAAAAGAACGTAGTCATGTTTACATTGTTTGGTAGTGTTTTAATATGTGTATTTTACTTTGGTATTTTACTCATACTCCGCTGTTATCCAAAAAGCGGGTCACAAGTAAATAAGTAAAAATAAATACGGCGATTATGCATTATAATTGGTGGCGCTAAATGGGAAGTCAGCTAAGATTTGTCCCAGAGATATTTCGATCCTTCTTTGGCAAGGGTCCTGTTCAGGCTGTGGCCAGAAGGATGAACCTGCAATTTATTCACTGAGCAGAGAGGTGAACTCGGTTCAATCAGATGTAAGTTACACTATATACAATATTAAAACCCACACATTTTGTAGGATACATCTGCAGTTCCCGACGCCCAGCAGGCTTGGCCGAACTCCCAAAAGAAACAATGTTTTTTATAAACCAAAAAATGCCAAGATTGAAGGGGCTACTGTCGAAAGGCGAACCAAAATAAATCTAACATATCCTTTAAACTTTAACTGAAAAACCAGCTTATTCTTATATCTTGAATTTTGAATAGACTGAATTATTTTAGTAGTGACGTTGAGAATACGTTTGCTGGCCCGGCAACAGTACAAAATTCACCCCGAAGCGGAGAATTTGAATTTCAACCAAAGCGTGCAGATCAATGGGTAATGAAGCGAAGCACAAGAAGTATTAAGTTTGATTGTAAGGGTTCTCCTGATGAAAACCCGCTTTTGCATAATCTTAACAGATTTGTTGTTCGGCAATCGTTTCCCTCTGTAGTTGCAAAATATTTCAAGCATAGGGGTACAACCTTATAGAGGCACCACAAATTCGAAAAAAAATACATTCGATTAAAATTGATGTATATGAGTAGCGGAGCAACGAACTGACGGATTTTTATCGGGTCTTCAAGCTAAGCCTATTGGATGGGTAAGTGACTGTCGCATATCATCCGGATTTTCATCGTGTCTTCAAGCTAAGCCTATTTGGATGGGTAACTAGACTCTCGTATGTCATCCCTATTCGGTGAGATTTCAAGCAGGATTTGAGCCGGGCTTTAATTTGTTCGTTTTCAGACTGGCATCACGCCGACGGCTCTGCCACAGATGTCTACAGCACCAAAAAACACCTTCAATCCGTTTCTTTGAGGGGATATTCAGTAAAGGCTTGTGATAAAATTGAAGTTAAGAAAATGTTTTGTGATTTTAACGGCAATCGGTTTCTTTTTCTTTTTTTTTACATTATTGTGTATTTATGTGTATCCGCACTTAGTTAAGGAACTACTAGGTTTAGGCATTTCATTTGTTTATGCTCGTCATAGTTTTTCTGAATTTGCTCGTAAGACAGTTCGCTCTTAAAAGGATTACTGTTACCAAGGGCTCATGATTTTTGTATCGCCGCTCGCGATTTTCTGGACATGTCCCCTCAAATGCTCTCTCTTACCTCGCAAAAGTTTTTTTTTTTCACACGCTTCAGCCAGGATTGAAAAAAAAACGTAGTGGAAAAAGCTTGCAGATAAGTTATTAGTTGCGTTTTTTATCCGGATTCTCCTCGCAATTCTCCTATTTAGCGTTTTTGGACTATTCAGATGAAGCGAATTCCTTTTCTTGCGTTTTTATCAGAATCGAGAACGGGGAAAGCCTCGCGATTCTGCAGAATCGAGAAGTTGCTCCGATGGTGAACTCTCGATTCTTCTCCCTGATTGGTCAACAGAGTGCTGGTGTTCAGTATGCTACAGGGTATACCGGGTTGCAGACGAGTTGCCAAGTTAGTGTTTTTGTCAAAAGCGAGAATGGAGAAGCCACAGTAGTACAAAAAGGTAATTTGTACGAGAATTCAGAAGCGAGAACGGAGAATTCAGATAAAAAACGCAGCTATTGACTTACTGAAAAGTTGATGGTAACAACTGATAGTGGATCATAAATCTGGAATCCTTGTTGAAAGGATTGTCGCGTGGTAGGCGAAGGTAAGGTTCCTTAGGTGCGGGCTGAAGACATTCTGACACAGGTGCCTGCTACCCCCGGCACCAGTCAGAAATTCAGCTTGATTAGTTGACTGCGGCCCTTGGTCCCTTTTATCCGGTTTCCTGACTGGCACTGGGGATAGTGGGTACCTAGTGCCGGCGCTAGGGCGTGCTGGCAGGGGTGAGTTCATGCATACCCCTTATTCTCCAGAGGGGCACCATTATAGAGTACTTTGATGATTAAAACAGAAAAAAAAAATCATTTTGACATTGAAATTGTTGCAAACTGGGCCCTGTGGGAAATAAAAGGGTACTTATAGGTATGAGTACCATGCTCACCCTTGCCACCATGCCCCATGTATGAGCACGAGTATCAAAAAAGGGCTTTGTGTACTAGACTAACCAAGTGGCCTACACTCCAGGAACCTTAGGTTCGCCTACCAAACAACCATCCTTTTAAACACTGACATGTCCTCGGAATCTCGAGCGATAGTACCAAAACCCATGGACAGTTTTGATTGCTTCTGTTACTTGTTTGTCTGCGTTTCTGGGCTCTGGACTATCACATTCCGTACGGATGTGGTCTCTTGCCTGATGTACGGCTGCTCGCTTTCATGTTTTTCTTCATCCGAAGTTGACTGTCGGTGGCGCTGAATTGGCAACGCAGCGATATTTCGGCCCTTCGTGGCAAGGGTTCTTGTCAGTCAGTTACTATATGAATTGACCTGCAAATTTGGCCAAAACTCCGTTGGAATGAATGTCAGCGGACGTTCCAGAAGGTCGTATTTGTTTACGCTGCAGTTGTTTGGGATAGAGGCCCTGTCCTTAACCAGTGGTGCTTCTGTTCGATAAGGTCTTTGTCCCTAAATGTGTAATGTTAACTTCGAGAGATTTCAGACCGATTCGAGTTGGAATTCCTGCGGGGGTTTGCAGCACCATCAACAATTCCATACGGAAAAGTTGGTATTTTTTCAACTTCGTGGCGGAAATACAGAAAATACGCCGGAAAATCGTGGTAGAGTATTCCAGCATTAGGTCGTATAGAGGAGGGGTAACTAGAGGGTGAAGAAGGACGTCTGTTGCTCGAGTACAGTAGAGCTATGCTTCGTCGGACAGCGGAACTTAAATTAGCCTGAATTTCAGTTGCGGCTGTTCACATGTTCTGCAAAAGCCGCTTATTCCTGATCGGTCTCCGATTTTAGCTCGGGTTCAAGGTTCAGAAAAGTTTAATAGTCGGCGATGATAGGTGAAACTATCGCGGTTGTTTGATCAACTAAAAAGTCCGAGCGAAATCGGCTGCGATCAAAAAATATTGTCGCTGTACAGCTACGTCTAAAAAGACTTGAACCGGGTGTCATACCGAGAACCGGAGTGTTCAGTTTCTGATACACTGTCAGAAGTTTGATAACATTTAACACATGTGCGCGCGTTATGAGGATATAGCTGTTATGATCTTTTCGCAAAAACAAAATACTTAAAAGGGTCATAATAGGTATTAGTTGCGTTTTTCATCCGAATTCTCCTCGCAATTCTCCTATTTTACGTTTTTTGATTATTCAGATGAAGCGAATTCTCCTTTCTTGCATTTTTGTCAGAATCGAGAGCAGGGAATGCCTCGCGATTCTGCAGAATCGAGAAGTTGCTTCGATGTTGAATTCTCGATTCTCCTCTCTCCGTTCTCCTCCCTCCCTGATTGGTCAACAGAGTGCAGGTGTTCAATATGCATTAACACCTGTACCGGGGGTTACGGACGAGCTGCCAAATTAGTGTTTTTGTCAAAAGCGAGAATGAGCCAGAGGAGCGAAAACGGTAATTTGTGCGAGAATGAGAATTCAGAAGCGAGAACGGAGACTTCAGATCAAGAACGCAACTATTATGTTTTCATACTGATCAAAACAAGGAGGCGCAAACATGTGATATCTCTTATCAAACTTCGGAGTGCAGTTGGTTCACTGGAAGATTGACAGTTTATCAGTGTTTAAGACATAATATCTGTACGATCTAGCAGTGTCCTTGAAGAGTTTGAGTGCCTGTAAAATTGAGATGCCTTTTTTCTTGCTGCATGCTATTAAATTGCGATTTTCGTTGCTTGTTGCTTTTTCTACCGCCACAAAGAGTACAGTTGACCAACAAAAATATCTGTACTTGCACCTCTAATTTATTTCGTGGTCAGAGGGGGTGACAACTCCCAAACATTAGGGTACAGAGTGCCCGACAATTCCCACAGTATTTGTCTACAAAATTTAAAAATAACCACTCGTCTAAAACCATGCTCACTAGAGGCTATTGTAACCAGGGGCGTCACGTGTAGGGGGGGAGGGAAGCCGCCCCCCCCCCCCCTCCAAAAGTTGTCGCCAGTCGGTAGAAAGTTAGCCATTCGGCGCAAAGTTCCGCGATTTTTCATAAAAACTGTCGATTTTTTTCTTGGAAACAGTAGGTAAAAATTACCAACCGGTCGGTAGATACCTTGCCCTCCCCCCACACACATACATTCTGGCTACTAACGCCCCTTGGTGTAACAAGCTGTTATAGAATGAAAGGATATATCTGAGATGTCACCAAAGTCAAGCCGCAGATGCAGTTTACCTGATTGTTCTAGTGTTTCAATCAGAAGTTCCATGGCTTAAAGTGCCTGTTAAAGTTTTTCTTTGGGGAATAGTGTTGTGAAGCTTTGATTAGCTTGCTTTATAAAATCCAGAATATGCAATAAGCTTATAAAAAATAACATAGCTACAAAAATCATTCAAAAACAAATAACCTATTCAAATTTGAACTATACAAGCTGATTTATGCATAAAATAAAGATAAGATCTACTAAGTATTATAAGAAACATCACTTTTATCTTTGTCCAAGCTAGGACATTGAGCATGTACAAGCCCAAAAAATTACGCTCTGAAATATCACAGAGAGGAACTGTTGAAAAAGCTGCTGATCTAGGGGGTAAGCATTGTTCCTAGGTTGTTACAGAGTGGGATTGGGGTAGTTTGATGTGCCCATTGAACTTTAAGGGAGCTAGAGAAAAAGTATTTTATTGTTGAACTTGGCTGTAATGATACGCACTTTAAAGCACGTACGTTTATTCTACAAACGATAGCTCAGAAGGGTTGCCACATCGAAAACATTTTGTGAGTGACTTTTGGCCCAAAACAGAGAGTGAATTAGGAGTGAAAATTTATTTTTACGAAAAAACGTGAAATGGTCACTTTTGGTCGGAATCGCCTCTACAAAAAGCATGCAAAAGGGACACATTTGGACGTAATCTCAAATAGAGTGATTTTTATGTCCTACGTAGGACAAGAGTGACAAAAACAAAATAGAGTGACAATTCACACTGTCGTGCGACATCTGGCATCCCTGTAGCTCAGCACCAAACTGGAAATGGATCACATTTGTTCCACTAGGGACTAGTGTGTCTTGCGGCGGTACACGGAGATTCACGCACGTGAGATCTAGACTGTGGGACTTGTGTAGATACCTGTTGGTCGGCTGTACTATGTATGATATTTTTGAAGCACAGTCTGCTTCAGATTCGGCGTTTGGCAATCTTGAGGGTACCGGAGTCCGTGGCATTCGTCTCAGTGAAAATGTTGCAATGGGATGGTTCTTGAAGTGTAAAAGTTTCTCCGAATAAGAGTGCAGTATTTGCTACTGGAATTAATCGTATCTCTACTGATATAAGATTAGTCCGAATTAGAGACAAGATTATATTTTTAGAGACAAGATTAATCCCAGTATAAAATGTTACAGTGTAGGGAAGTCGTAACAGGTTCGTGCCGTGCGGTACCGGTACTAAGGAGAGGTGTGGTGGAAGATACGTTTTATAGATATTTGTACGCAAAACTGAAATAAGTATTGGAGTAAAATATAAGTTAATGATCAACTAAATAGCAGAGATAAGCGTTTCTAATTTCTTGACATTATTTATTGGAGCTTTGTATACGGCTACGAAGCTATTTGTACCGAAAAAATCACTTTCAAAGTACTCAAACGAGTAGAAGAAACAAACATTGAAGTTGTTGGAATTTTATGCACGGGACTTGTACCGTGAAAAAAAAAAACCAGAAGAAAACATGAACTAATTTGACAGTCTATGACTTTATTGTCAAACCCTCGTAAACAAACCAGGGCCTCGTGGTGAAAAATGAACTAAAAATTAAATATGATAGGGAAGACTGAAATGTTCAGAGTGGAAAAATATATTGAAGTGAAACAGTGGCCTAGCAACGTACAATGGTTGCGTTCATCCAGATACCATAGTAGCTGATACCACGATTACTATGGATCTACATTTTGTCGTCTTTGCAGTTACCGTGGTATCTGATACTGCGGTTGCTCTGCACAAAACGACAGTTGCCGGATTTGCTGTTTTCCAAATCACCAAAATAGAAATACTGATATCCACTGACATCTAGAGGGACATAACTTCTTTCTCACCAATTCAACAAAAAACTAGACTTTTGTATTAGTGATGATGAAAGTGAGAGATTAATTTTTAGATATCACGGTCCGACCACGGTGACTGCAGAAACGCCTTTTGACGGTCGTATCAGACACCAAGGTAACTGTAAAACCTACTTTAGACTGTGGTATCAGATACCATGTTATCTGCAAAAACGGAACTAATGTTTGTCATTCCTTGCTGAACAGACATCGCTAATAATTATAAAAATAAAGAAGTAATAACAACAAAAAGCAATGATGTTCTGCGGCCTAACTGGCATGTTCCAGTGCATCACCGTTTTCACTGGAACCGGTCAACCTTCGCGTCATTTTCCGGGGCCTTTGTTTCCGGCCGGATTCGGCATACCGCGTGGGATGCGCATCAGCTCATGCAATTCTTTCTTTCTGTGATTTTCCGTCGCTTTTGCAGTTTTAGGTCGTACGCTTGTTTCAGTTCTTGGTTGCCTCAGAGGATTGTAATTATGAAGAGACGTTGAATATATGCGTTATTTATAGACTACGAGGTTTTTTGGCGTGAGCTCCTTACATCGCCCTGATAGTGGAGTGAGCAGAATGTGTGCAATAGGATAATCACTCAGGTGTATAGAATCCACCAAAAGAACTAACGGGTCAATGGGCCCCTGTCCCCTAATCGACCCACTGCCGCTGATTTTTGTGAGAAGGGGGCTTTTATTAATGGAAGTTCAGAAAAACCGGCAAAATCAGCTCGAAAAGCTCAAACTTTGTCTGCCTAGAAGCCGGATGTGGTAACTTCCGGTACTCCAGAATTAATTTTAAAGGACCGTCGTACATATAATGCTCACCCAGTCTAATTCCCTAGTCGATCTAAAACTCGCATTCCCGACTAACGGATTTCAAACCGTATCTTGCTTTCACTCTAATGGCACTACGCTTTCTTTTACGCGTGCCGTGTTTGTCTCTTTTCTGACTTGTAAAGTTCTCTGTTTTGTATGTAGAGGGCTAGCAGTCGGGATTTATTGTTCAAATACGTACTTACATTATGGCAGCCAATAGCACCTAGTCGGCAGCCAACAACACACGTCATCAAACACCTATGCCGCGCTGCCCCTCAAAAAACCCACCTTTAACTTGAGTTTTGTACAATGTCTTATCTCAAACAATAAATAAAATAACAAGTAAAGCGTTAAAACTCAACTCCTTAACCAGTAAAAAAAAAAAAAGAAGAACATCGAATAATAACCAAGAAATTAGTGTACGAACTACGGTAGATTCAAAACCCCCACCCACCGGCAGTTCTTAAATTTTCCTTGTTTACTACACGATTAAATCCTCAATAAATAAGACAACTAAAAAGGCAGTGAAAGGTTATATAAGGCACTCTTGTTTCCGTAGCAGTAGAATAAATAGCACACAATTAAAGGCACAACATCAGAATTGCAGCAGGTCCCATTCAGACTGTCGTCGTCACATCAAGGGGGTTCGCCGGGGTCGAGGCCGGGGGCTAAAGAGGAGTAACTTTAACTTTGGACTGAAGGGATACTTTACTTAAACTTCAATCTCAGAAGCTTGACAACATATAACACATGTTTGCGCATCCTAGTGTTAAACGTTGTTTGATCAAATCTTTTATGAGCCTTCTTAAGTCTTATATTTTTTGAAAAAAGTAACACTTAAAGGGTCATAATAGACATATTCTCAAATGAACCTTGTGTGACTAATCTGTTATGAGCCTTTTACGTGTTATATTTCTTGAAAAAAATAACATTTAAAGGGTCGTAACACACATATTCTCATAACGTTTAACACAAGGATGCACACACATATGTCATCCATTATCAAATTCTGACAGGGTACTCGCTAAATTCTCTGCAACTTCAATTCTCAGCTTGCCTCCCACAGTATAAACAGGACAAGAAAGGCGGTCAAACAAATGGGGCACCTTACGATTAAAGCACACCTGACACTATTTACAGTGTATGTTCCATTATCTTAAACTATCTGAATACTGTAAAGCTAGGCTATGCTTTTACCAACTAATCCACGGCCTTGGCTGTTTTAAGCCTTTTCCCTGGGCCATGGACTTCTAGAAAAATCCCGGCAAAATTCAGATAACCGTTTTACGCATCAATAGCATGAGATGCGAACACTGAGTCGCGGTTATTATAACTCATCAGTTCTACTTTAGAACACATCTCGCACTATTTACTGTTTATGTTCTAATAAGTCAAAACTATCTAAGATACTATAAAACTAGATTTTTCTTTTAACAAATCGTCCACGGCTTTGGCTGTTTGAAGCCTTTTCCAGAACCCAATCGACTTCTAGCAAAAATTCGGCGAAACGCAGAAAATTGGTTTAACGCATCAATAGCATGATACTCGAACACTCGACGGGAGCATTATGCAAATGGAAGCTAGTGAATCGTGGCAAGTGCAAAGATTAGTCAAGTCGTTATCGGGATTAGAATGTAACATATGAAATCTGGGTCTTCGGGTTTAGCTGCACTGGCATAACAAGTGCGAGGGGTCCTTTAACGGTTTCGGAACCAGACGCCACCAACGCTCAAATACCGGGAAAAGAGAGGGGACATGCTACTGGTCTTGAAACTATTCAACTCTGAACCCCCTCCCTCTCCCGACTGTCATTCGCGGACCAGGGGTCACTACCGAAAGCTGTCTAATCTAATCTTCTCTGTACGGCAACACTTCGCCTCCATTCGAGCTGTCTTTTAGAGCTTGGTAACACTTGGCTCATTTCCTGGCTTTTTGTGTAGCAAAAGTAGAACAAAAAAAGATAACAAGACCAAAGGTGTCGATGGGATCCCACAAATCTAAGATTTGATCCAGACAATTCGGTCTTGTCTTCGCCAGGCTAATCATCAGAGAAAACCGAGTTCAGATATTCTATCTAACTATCTACACCTCTATAAGCCATATCTATTTTGACGATATTGACCGAAACTTCCTGCTTTACTACTGCCAAATTTGCGGTTTCGCCCGAATTCCGAGCGAACTACTAGTCCAGCAAAAAAAGAAAAATTCAGAAACGAAGCCGGCGTATCTCCTTAACCCTATAAAGAAATCTAATCAACTTTAAATAAAATTTTGACTTAAACAAAATGCGGGTACAACCGGATTCCGGACTAATTATATGTCCGGGTAAAAAATGATCATTATATACAGACTCAGCGTCTCTTCTTACCCCAAAATATATCATCTAATCAACTTCAGATAAAGCTTTTATTTTTAACATATTTTCCGGTTTTGGCCGGATTACAGGCGAACTAGTTGTCCGGCGAGAAAATGGTTTTGACCATCGGGTTCAGCATGTCTTCTTACCCAGAAATCAAACATTTAATCAACTTCAAATGAAACTGTTACTTTTAACCAACTTTCCGGTTTTGGCCGGATTCCGGACGAACTGCTTGTCCGGCGACAAAATGATTTTCACCATGCTGAGCATGTCTTCTTACCCCTAAATCAAACATTTCTTTCCAGTTTTTGCCGGATTCCGGACGAACTACTTTTCCGGCGAGAAAATGATTGTCACCATCGTGCTCAGCATGTCTTCTTGCCCCGTAATCGACTATCACATTAGCTGTTTAAAAATATTTTGTTTGTCCCTTAAATTGAACCCCCACTCCTAAATATAGGGCTACAGAGCCCATCTACGAACTCGACCTTACCCTTGACCCAAACAGTCCTCATACCAAGTTTCATCAAAATATCTCATTCCCTTCGAGAGTTATCGTGCTTACAGACGGACGGACGGACAACTTTTGCGATGTCATAGGTATCCCTCCACTTACGTTTTGGGATCCCAAAAACAATTCTGAATGTTGTCCTTTTAAATTCAGGAGATCAATTAGAGCAGAACAGCATGTTCAATTATGTTACAGGAACCCTATTGACCCGTAATTGCAGTCTGCTCATTATCCCCAAGCTGCCACAAAGCAGTTGTTTTCAGTTGTTTGCCGAATGGGCCGCTTTTTGAGCCCAGTGTGACCAATCTCTTAGTGGGGCCTATCCGGGTCAACTGTCAGAAGTGAGACACCGCAGAGATACTCTAAATGACTAAGTCCAAAACATGCCAGTGATCCTCAGGAAGAGGGAGTAAGCGTGTCCGTACAACTCAAACTCAAATCCTGTGTCAATCAATCACCGCGGTCTTTGGGAGCAGTTGTAACACCACTTCTGCCTTTATTCCGCTAGGTACCCGGAGAGGCCGGAGATTTTGCTTCGGCAAAGAGAGATAGTCATCAAAAGTATTCTAGAGGGTGGAGAGAGAACAGAAGCGCGAAGAAGAAGGAGGCTGAAAACAGCCGGGATTAACTTGCAATCTTTGAGAAACCAAGAAGAGGTTCAACGGAGATCGATTAATAAGTGCGTCACTTTAGGCAGCATACCTCAGTCGAAGACCCTCGGTGGGCAAAAACCTGCAGTACTCGGAATTCTCTTTTTGCCAAAAACAGGTCAACTTGCATATTTCTTCTTTTCTACACCAGGCTTGACTTAGGTCCGATGCAATTGTTTATCTTACCTCAGTAGCTGCAGTGGTTCCATCTAGCTGTCGGAGAAGCTCACTAAGTTTGTTGGCCTTTCTTACTTCGTTCTGTTCGATTATTGTGCAAAGATGCTCCGTTAGCAGTTCTTTCTTCTCTTTCTTGTCGTAAAGTTCTTTTTTAGCCTCAATGAATTCCAGCTCCGCTCTCTCATATCGCTTCCTGGAACGAAAATAAAGTTTAAGAATCAAACAAGTAGGTCAAAACTAAGTTGTATCGTAATTCCATACAAGCATGACGTCATCTATTGTACTTCAGAAAATGAAAAATTGTAGTTTATTGCTATCGGTGAATACATATTTTAATATTTATATATAGAGCAGAGCGACCAGAGAGGCGCCAGACGCGTTTACATTTATAAATCGGTCCAAGGACAATCAAATCCTATGTTGGGTCCTCAATCACACGACGTCACCAGGTTACAACTAATTTATTCCCAAAAATCCGATAATACAAAATGCATGGGATTGTCAAATTACAATTTGGTTAATTCACAATAAAACTGCGGATAAAATAAGGGACAAATGAGTTCAAATAGCGTTCACTTCTATGAGCGGGCGGGTTCATTAGCTGAGCTTTCTCAGCTGCCCTTGACGTATAGGGGCGTCACGACTGGGGGGGGGGGGCGGGGGAAGATCTGAAAATCTCAAAAATGTCGTTGAAAACAGTCGTTTTTTCTGCAGAAAAAGTCGGTAAAAATGACCAGCCAGTCGGTAAATGCCTCGTCCCCCCAAACAAAAATATTCTGGCTAGTAACGCCTCTGGGGCGAGTATCCATTCGTTTTTGGGATCCCAAAACGTAAGTGGAGGGATACCTATGACATCGCAAAAGTTGTCCGTCTATCCGTCAGTCTGTAAGCACGATAACTCTCGAAGGGAATAAGATATTTCGATGAAACTTGGTGTGAGGATTCGTTGGGTCGTCGGACCAGTCAAGTTCGTAGATGGGCTTTGTAGCCCTACATTTAGGGGTGGGGGAGGGGGTTCAAATTAAGGGGCAAACAAAATATTTTGAAACAGCTAATTTGATAGTCGATTATGGGGTAAGAAGTCATGCTGAACACGATGGTGAAAACCATTTTGTTATCGGACAAGTAGTTAGCCCGGAATCCGGCCAAAACCGGAAAGTTTGTTAAAAGTAAAATTTTTATTTGAAGTTGATTACGTGTTCGATTTAGGAGTAGGAAGACATGCTGAGGACGATGGTGAAAACCATTTTCTGGACGGACAAGTAGTTCGCCCGGAATCCGGCCCAAACGGGAAAGTTTGATAAAATTAAAAGTTTTATTTGGAGTTGATTAGATGTTCGATTTAGGGCAAGAAGACATGCTGAACACTTATGTGAACAAGTTTTCTACCTGGACCCCCCCCCCCGAATCCGGCCAAAACCGGAAAATTGTTAGAAGCTTATGTTTTATTTCTAGTTGATTCGAGAACCGATTTACGGGTAAGAAGAGATGCTGAATCCGTGTTTGACAATCATATTTTACCCGGAAATATAGTTCGTCCGGAATCCGGCTGGAGTCGGAAAATTTGTTATAAGTTAAATTTTTATTTGAATTTGATTAGATGTTCATTATTGGGGAAAGAAGATACCCTGAGTTCGTTTTTTAGCTTTCTTTTTTCGCCGCCGAAACCAGGAAATTGGCAGAAGTGGTAGGAAGTTTTCGTCAAAATAGATATGACTTATAGGGGTAAACACATGTTGAATCCATATCTGAATTTGGTTTTCTCAGATGACTAGCTATTTGGCCTTAATCTGTATGTTCAAGGAGTCTGGCGATGACTGGATCTGGCTTAAGACAAGACCCAGTTGTCTGGATCAGATATTGAATTTTTGGGATCCCATCGAAACCTTTGGTCTTGTTCATCTTCCGGTGGCAGGATCTCACGGTGCATTTCTGAGGCAAAGAATTGTTAAGTACTTCACAACTGTATGGAATTCCGATACAATTAAGTCGACATTACAAGTACAGGGAATGGTTGTCCTCGACATCCAAAGTGGCTAAAAGCCAGGCTTCACCTTCCAGACTTCCTCATACCTGGGGCCTCCTTCACACCAAACCAACCTTTACGAATTTTCATGATAATGACGACAGCTATTTTCTCTATTCGGGGCCCAAAACTGTATAATTGTTATTTTTAAAGCAGACCTCGCAATTGTTACTCTTCATGTTCCCGATATTAGAAGTTATTATGGAGTTTTTTGTTTTGCTGTATGTATATGGCCGTAAGGCTTTAAATCCAATATTATATTATTATTCAAAACTATCTGAGTACTTTAAAACTAGGCTCTGCTTTTCAAAAATTAGCCACGGTCTTGCCTGACTTCTAGCAGGATCTCGGCAAAATTCAGGAAACCGGTTTTACGCATCAGTGGCATGATATGCGGACACTCGTTCAGAGCATAATGCGCATGGAAATTAGCGAATCGCAGTAAGTGCAAAGCTTAATGCGGTGTCTTTAGCGGGTTCATTAAGTAACATATGAAATTTGGATCTCCGGGTTTAAGAACTAATGAATGATGTTACGGGAGTAGGTTGCATTCGCATTATCGGTACGACAGGTCTTTTAAACAAACAATAATCACAATAAAAACAGACGCCTTTCTATCTAAAACAGCATTATTCTTCGAGTTAAACTCGGTACTGTTCACCAAAATTCTTAAAATCTTTTTTTTTCTTTTTTTTCTTTTTTTACACAACAACTACACTAACAACTTACCACTGAATCTCAAACGTATACGTATACGTAGTTCAAGTTCAAGTCTATTTATTTAAACTTAAATTCAACATAAAGAGCCGATTTGGCAAAGGGAAGGCTCGAAGCCAAATGGCGAGGCCAATAAGAACATCAACTCACATGTTATAAATAAACCACAATCCATCCAATTTCCAGATTCAAACGACCAAGATGAGTTGGGATTAACCGCGGCAAACCATTCACCCACGACATTACCTTTAATCTTTTGTTTTATTATTATTTATTTTTCTTTAAGTGTTTTCAATGAGCATTGATTTAACTTATTTTTGAGAATATTTACAGAAAGTTCAAGTTAGACTTCATTATGATAATTATGCCTACCCTCAATTTAGTATTTCTCAGTGAAAATCATGATTTTTCAGAAATTATTAAAGGTTGTCGGGTTTTCAGAGGATCGCGCGTGTTATGGTCGTGATTAGATTTATACAAATTTATTCATACAAAATTCATACAAATGTTCCGGTAGGGGATTAAGAGTGATATTTTTTCTTCAATAAAATGGAATGGAAAATTAAGAAAGATTCGAGGGGCAATATATCCAAAAATAGAGGAAGATTGGTGACTTATTAGGGCAAGAATCAGGAGACGGTACAAAAAGCTTAAGAATTCTTAGGGCTTTATTCTGCTGCCTTACCAATGGTAATGTATTCGATCGAAACGTATTTAAATGCACAAGAGGACAATAATTTAAGTAAGAGTGGATTAATGCAAAACAAATACACCGTAATACTGAAGAAGCCTGATCATACCGACGTTCCGTGCAACCTTAACCCTCAGGTGAGTTATGTGTTCCTTCCAACATAAATTCGAGTCAACTACTACCCCTATATACCGAAGATGGTATGGCGGGGACTCGATATGGACGGTAGCGGGGGCTCGCGAGAATAATAGATCAAGTTGAAACAATCCAGCGACTGTAGTCCTGTTTTGATGGGTGGTGATGACAGCCGAAGCATTCCGTGGGGACTCGCGAGAATAATAGATCAAGTCCGAAACAATCCAGCGACTTTCGGGAAGAACGAGAAACGTCACCCGAACGAATCCTTCAAAATGATTCAAGTCCTGTGTAAACCAATCAATAGCGTCTGTTGGGCAGGGGCGTCACAAGGGGGGGGGGGAGGTGCAGCACCCCCCCACCTTTTTGAGATTCGGTAAAATTTTGGGCCGGAGGCCCAAAATAATACTAAAATTGTTCGGTATTTTTTAGATAACAGAACTGTTCGATATATTTACGGGGATTCGATAGTTATTTAGAATAATAAATAGGCAATCTGTACAAACCTCTTCGGTATAATGATCGGGATTCGTTATATTTGTCAGTATTCGGTAGTTATCACGAATTTGGTGAGAGAACTTACGGAAATCATTTAGTAATTTTTCGATGCCGGAACTGTTCGGTATATTTATGGAGATTCCGTAGTTATGCAGAACCCCGAATAACCTATTGGTTCAAAATTATTCGGTATCATCATTAGGATTCGGTAATTTATGCAGTATAAAAGGATTAGCAAGTTAACCACGAATACTGACTTTGTTCCAGTTTCGACGAAAGTATACCGAATATGAATATTGTTCGGTAGTGTTTCGATACCAAAACAATTCGGTATAATAACCGGGATACGCTAGTTATACAGAATCCCGGACGTGCTATCGGCCTAAACTTATTCGGTATAATAAGTGGAATTCGGTAATTTATTCGTTATAATTGCCAGGATTCGGAAGTTACCACGAACCTCGAAACTCAGAAGACGTCGAGTGAAGCACTGGTCGCAGACAAAAGGGATGATCTATGATATCATCGATAGTCCTTAGTTTTATTTTGGGTTCCAAAAAGAATATCTGTCCAAAAATATTTCGAAAATCCGCCTGCAGCCCTTTTCGTAATATTCTCTATTTTGTGTAACGTCGCGTCATTTGACGGGGGTTTCAAGCCAGTTTTAGGATTGAGATTTCGAAACATTGAAAGCTAGAATTTGGATGGAAATTAAGATTAAAATTAAAAGAAAAAAAAAATTTCGCCGGCGGCGCTCACTTTCTGTGGTTATGGGTAGTATATTGACTCGACTACAGTTACTGCTGCTACCGAAACGTCGCTCCATCCGGTTTCGGGAACTTCTTGGAGTCTCGGTGTTTAATCAACGGTAAATGATAGAATTTGAAAGAGAAGTAGTTAGTTTTAGCCTACAGCAAAGATATTGATTTCGAAAATTTTCGCCTGCGGCGCTCAATTTAATTTTCTATTCGCTATAAGAGGTAGAAGCCGTTACTGCAATCACGCCCGGCAGTATATTCTCCATTGTGGCCAGAACGCTGCCTAATAGTTGGCTTATCGTCTTTCATGCTGCCCTTTATTGTTACTCTTCCTACGTAATCTTCTCTGTTCCATAATCTAAAGCTCAAATTCTTAGTTCTAGGATTCGGTAAAATTTTTGAAAGATTCGGTAAAATTTTGCTCTGCACCCCCACACCGAAAATGCACTTGCGACGCCCCTGCTGTTGGGGACAGTTGTTGTAACGTTTCTGGGTCTTAGCTAGACACACGGCGATTCTCCATTGGCACGACGAGTGAGTCACCAACAGTATAAAGGAAGTAAGGCACTGGGACACACTAACACGCAGGGACTCCACTATGGGAGTCCCCGGGGAACGGCGGGAGTAAGCCTCTCGAAAAGTATCCGCTGCCGATATTGGTTTGAACCGTCCGTACCTCTGACTGAACCAATCACAAATAAAGGGAGAGGCGGGGCTTAATTGTGAGAAGATCAGATTTGGCTAGAGAGCAAAAGCATGAACACAACTGTTATATGAAGTCAAGATAGGCAGACTGGTGATGGCGCCTGTTATTCAGAAGGAAATTGATGGAATAGTATCAGGTCTCAATTCTGCTTTAAAGCTCTAAATGACTGAAGAGTCCGTGAATTGTCGACCTACGATTGAACCGAAAGGTTTTTTGTTCCACTTGGGCGTTCAGATCCGAAGCCCTAAGGCTGATGATCCTGATAGCGTCGAGCCGTGGGGAATCAATCAACTCTTCGAAGACGTATAGGGATCGTAGTCTTTCGTTTGGTAGCTCGACCTAACTTTCCATATTAATCTTTCGGTTACAAAATACACTCCATATTTGGGTCATCACTTCTCCAGCCTCTCCAAGAGTCTGTTCAGTTCCTACTTCTCCGCTACCACAGTCTTACGTCGTATTGCACACAACTTCCTTAAAGGCACAGAAACCTTGACTAAGCAACTTTCGGCCATCAAACCGACCTGGGGGGCTCAGATAAAGATACAGGGACTTATTGTCGACAGGACCCCCTTCTTTGTTATCTCGACCCTCCCCCCCTTAGTGTTCCGAAAGCTAGCTGCAGGCCCTTCCCCCTTATGCACTGTAATTATGCACTGTAAAAGTTCCGCCTTTGGCCGTGTTTCGGCCATAGTATCGGGATAGTAGTCAAGAGGTCGTGCGTTCGATTCCTACTCCTGGCACACAAACCTTTTGCTTTTTATGGCACTTGCCCTTCAGTCAAGTGCCATATAGCGATTGTAATTTCTGTCCGTCAGTCGGTCCCGGTTTTGCTAGTTCGGGCACTTCCAGATAAGCTAGGACGATGAAACTTGACAGACATATCAGGAACCGGACCAGATTAAATAAAAATAGTGACTTCCCCGATCCGACCATCTGGAGGGGAGTGGAGGTAGGGGGAATCCGGAAAAATTAGGAAAAATGACATATTTTTAGCTTACGAACGGGTGATCGGATCTTAATAAAACTTGATATATGGAAGGACCTCATGTCTCAGGCGCTCTATTTTAAATCCAGACCGGATAAGGTAATAATGGGGGGAGTTGGAGGGGGAAACCGGAAATCTTAGGAAACACTTAGAGTGGAGAGATCCGTATGAAACTTGGTGGAAAGAACAAGCACAGGTCCTAGATACTTGACTGACATAACCGGAACGGATCCGCTCACTTTGGGGGAGTTGGGGGGGGGGGGGGGTCGAATTTCTATTGATCCCGCGAGTTCGGTGCTTCCTGATCTTCTGGGACGATGAAAATTGGCAGGCATGTCAGGGACCCGACCAGATTAAGTAGGAAATAGCCACCTCCCCTATCCGACCATCTGGGGGGTGGAAGGAGGGGGATGTCAAAATTTGAGATATTTTTAACTTGCGAATGAGTGATCGGATCTTGATGAAAATTGATATTTAGGAAGACCTCGTGTCTCAGACGTCCCACTTTAAATCCGGACCGGATCCGATGACACTGGGGGGAGTTGGAGGAGGGAACCGGAAATCATGAGAAACGCGTAGAATGGAGGAAGCGGGATGGAACTTGGTTGGGAGAACAAGCACAAGTCTTAGATTCGTCATTGACATAAGCGGATCGGATCCGGGCACTGTGGGGGAGTTGGGGGGGGGGGGCAGATTTCTAGCGACCCCGCAAGTTCGGCATAGTTCCTAATGTGCAAGGACGATGAAACTTGGCAGGTATGTCAGGGATCCGAACAGATTGACTTGAGAATAGCCGTTTTGCCCATCCAACCATCTTGGGGGGAGTGGATGGGTGGGGAGTCCGCAATCTAGTGGCATGTATAACTTTTGAACGGGTGCTCGGATTTGAATGAACTTGTCTTTTGGAAAGAGCTATCGCCTCAAATGTTCAGTGTCAAGCCCGGGTCGGGTCCAATACTTGTGGGGGATAGGGGAGGGGGCGGAAAACTCAAGAAACGCTTTAAGCAGAGGGACTGGGACGGAATTTAATGGAGAGAACACGCATTAGGCCTAGACACGAAATTAACGGAGTCAGATGGTTTCGGGGCTCTGTGGGGGGAGTTGGAGGGGGTTTCCTGGAATTCCGGTAGTCGCGAGTTAGAATAGTTCCAGGTGTACTACGAAACCTTGCAGGCATATTATTGACCCGACTTGATTGACTTAAGAACCTGACACAACATGCTCCCGGAAACTTCCGTTCCTAGATCCGAGCATTCTTGGGGGAGCGAGGGAAGAGAAATATAGAAATTGACTTCTGCAAATTGCGAACGAGTGGTCTTATTCGAGTGAAACTTAATGGGTGATAAGAATCGATGGCCTCAACATGTCAAACATGCGCTGGAACTTTATGCGACTACGGTTGGGGGAATTGGGGGCTTTTGACTTGCACAAAAAACAAACGGATAGACCGAATGAGATGCAAGTTAGACAGTACCGAGTTTATGCGGCCTAGATTTGTTATTTGGCGTCCGGGACAGATTCGGCCACGGTAGGGGGGGGGGAGGGGGGGTACTGGAAACTTTCAGATAAGTTATGCTCCAATTTCAGTCAAACCTGATAGACAGGAAGAGGGAATTAAGAGATACGACGTTTATGTTTTCAAGTCCTGTTCGGCCACAGTGGGGGAAGTTAGAGGGAGATTGCCGGAAACTTTGAGGCTCGCATAGGGGTCAAACGAGTGCATCAGCTTAAGTGAAACATGGAACGTAGAAAGAGCATATCATCTAGATGACATATTTTGGTCCCGAACCGGGTCCGACAACTTCGGTGGGGAGGGGGGATACCTGAATTTCCCAAAAATGCTCAGATTCGAGTGAAACTTAAAGCACAATGGACACTTCTAATGCTTTACTTTGTATTAAATCCTTCACAAATAAACATTTCCGACTTCCTTTCGAAGGCGCTACGAAAATCGGCCGTTTTCTTGTTATCCCTTGTCTTTACCTCTCTGGCATATCGGCGATCCAAATCTTACGAGCTGGGATTTCTGGCAGAAAATTCAAAAACTCCCAGCAATGCTTGATAGAAAAGGATATATTTAAGATGTCACCAATAAGTCAAGCCGCAGATGCGGTTTACCTGATTGTTCTAGTGTGTCATCAGAAGGTCAATGTTTTAAGTGCCTATTAAAAGTTTTTCTTTGTGGAATAGTTTTGTGAAGCTTAATTAACTTGCTTTATAAAATGTACCAGAATATGCAATAAGCTTATAAAAAATAACATAGCTACAAAAATCATTAAAAAACAAATAACCTATTCAGATCTGAAGTATACAAGCTGATTTATGCATAAAATAAAGATCTACTAAGTATTATAAGAAATATCACTTTTATCTTTGTCCAAACTAGTAAATTGAGCATGTACTGGATGAGAAATTACGCTTTGAAATATCACAGAGAGGAAACTGCTGAAAAAGCTGCTGATCTAGGGGGTAAACATTGTTCCTAGGTTGTTACAGAGTGGGATTGGGGTAGTTTGATGTGGCCTTTGAACTTTAATAGATGGTATAAAAGAAGATACTTTAGATGATCCGATATTTTAGTCCGAACCAGATTCGGCCACGATATGGGGAGATGGAGAGAGTACCGGAAATCGTATAGCATGTCTAGGGATCAAACGAGTGGATTTATTGGGCTGAAACTTGGATGTTTGAACAGTCATGTGTATTTGCTACAGATAATCGAGACGATGCCGGAACTGCTCAGAAGTGAGTGAAACAAAATATCCTATTTCTATCTCCGAACCGCATTTTTGGATGGCGGGTGTATTTTGTGACGCTCTCATCTACTTTCTTTTACCGCGTACTCGTAACAAGTGCCATATGAGCTCGTAGCTCATGTTTTTCTACTAACTCAAAAGTCGAATTCTCGGAAACTGCCCGGAAACTGCAATGGTCGTAACGAGAATTTTTCTTACTCTCAATATCGACTCAGGGTACATTCTTGATATGTCAGCTAGCTCCCCGAGTCAAGTTTGAGTCAAGTTTTCTGTTCCTTTAACCAAAATCCAAATCTCGAAGGGGAAATGGAAATACCCACATTATATCTTTCCGAACTAAAAATAAAAGTCACGGTCCTTCTAACGCACAGACTTCTTCTTAATCCTAAACATTACTAAACATTAAACAAGATATTGCAAACTATTACTTACTGTGCATCTGTCAATGTTAGGCTTACGCTCTCGATGTGCTTCCGTAAAATCGCTACCTCGCCGCTTAGCTGCGCGTCAAGGCGATGTAACTCCTCCTGTATCTGATGTAGTAGGAATGCCTCTTCAGCCGTTTTCTGTTTTCTGAAATAATAGGTGAAGTCAGAACGTGAAAGGAGTTAAATAGGAAGCATTCTATCATCTGTAATGTGTAGAGTAGAATCTAATTTGACAGTGACTTTCATAGCAATCATGCCGAATTTGCATTTCTCGTCAACATATCATAAACGAAAACGTTGTCAATGAACACTTACAGCAGATTTGCAGATGTCAATATGTACATATGCAATTTAAACACAACCAATTTACAGAAATGCAAATGGAAGAAAACAAATTCATTTTCAGTCATGAGAATTAAAAAGCGTCACGAAAGATGGAACGAAGCTTTTCCTGTATCTTTCGTGAGTGCAAATTACTGGTGTTAATTTGGGGACTTTCTGGGATTTTTCCCCGGGGGTCTACTTCTGGGAGGATCCTGAACGGGTGGGAAGAGATCAGGGAACCTTGGGTCAGAAAAAGCTCGTGTTCCGTTACCATAGCACAGTGTTTGATATACAAATAGGGGAGCTTTCCTTCCCGCCCAATAATGCGCAACGTCCTTTTTTGGATACATTCCATCCGATCTGAAAGATATTTAGTAAGGCCAAAATGCCATACCGGACAAGTATCCTCGAGAAGTGGGCGTATAAAAGAAGTATAGAAGTGGAGCAAATCTGAAGGGGGGGGGATTACAATTTAACCATGTGTTTTAGGAGGGATAGCGGGGGGAAAGATTTTTTAGTCATAGTTTCGACAGGGAGTCTCATTTAAGGTCGTTAGAGAGGGTAACACCCAACAGCTTTACCACCGAAAGAGTTACTTCTGAGGGAATGGGCTGGGAGAACTCAGGAACAGATTTTAGAAAGCTGATGGTCATAATATTTAGCTTGTCAGTGTTCAGGGTCATCATTGATTCTGCGGCTTCCTCTGTGATATTTCCGAGTATCTCCATTGCTGAACTTTTTCGTTTCTTCGGCAAACTTATAGAACTCAGAGGTCATCGACGAACTTCCATCCCTCATGTGATTCGGAAGCAAGGGAGTTGACCATAACTATAGGAAAAGTAGGGGACCCAAAAGAGTAACTTGCGGTACTCATGGTGGGGAGTGGATCAGGATAAATGTTATTATATTTTACAACTTGAAAACGATTAGAAATGAA
Source organism: Branchinecta lynchi (assembly GCA_023053575.1). Classification (NCBI taxonomy): domain Eukaryota; kingdom Metazoa; phylum Arthropoda; class Branchiopoda; order Anostraca; family Branchinectidae; genus Branchinecta; species Branchinecta lynchi. The sequence continues at coordinate 16,515,356 of JAKZAP010000019.1, read as the reverse complement.
AGACGCTATCAAATTTACAAGAAACGGGTCAACTTTAAGTCATCCAGCAACATCCAGCAACTTAATATCTAGATCACCTCCATCCCAGTCGCGACCATAGGCACGATCGTGGGGTTATCTAGTGAGGCAATTCGGAATCACTCAAATAGGCAATCTCAAAACTGATGTGAACAAGAAAATCTGATAAAAAGGAAAACGCTATACATGTTTTTTATTACAACAATGGCTGAAAACGGTCACGTTAGCTACGATGCTTTGTATTTCGGCCCTTCTTGGCAAGGTTCCTCGTCAGATAAATATTCTTTGAGCCCAAGCTGACTTTGAAACATTTATTCCAACAATGTTTTCAACGGATACGTCAGCTACGATTATTAATAAAAACAAGAGCTACGAGCTCATATGGCACTTGTTACGAGTAGGCAGTACAAGAAAGTAGATGAGAACGTGATAAAATACACCCGCCATCCAAAAATACGGTTTGGAAATAGAAGTAGGATAGTTTGTTTCACTCACTTCTAAGCAGTTCCGGCATCGTCTCGATTATCAAATGCACATGACTGTTCAAACTTCCAAGTTTCAGCCTAATAAATCCACTAGTTTGATCCCTAGATGTGCTACAATATTTCCGGTACTCCCTCCATCTCACCTTACCGTGGCCGAATCTGGTTCGGACTAAAACATGGATCATCTAAAGTATATTCTTTTATACCACCGCTAAAGTTTCGGTCGAGTCTGAGCATTTTTGGAAAATTCTGGTACCCCCTCCCCCCACCAACGTTGTCGGATCCGGATCCTTGCCCAAAATATGTCATCTAGGGTATATGCTCTCTCTAAGTTCAATGTTTCATTTAAACTGATGCACTCGTTTGACTCCTATGCGAGCCTCAAAGTTCCCTCTTCCTGTCCATCAAGTTTCACTGAAATTGGAGCATAGCCTATCTGTAAGTTTCCAGTACCCCCCCCCCCCCCTACCTTGGCCGCATCCGGCCCGGACGCCAAAGAACAAATCTAGGCCGCATAAACTCGGCACTGTCGAACTTGCATCTCATTCGGGCCATTCGTTCGGTTTTTGTGCATGTCAAAAGTCCCCCCCCCAATTCCCCCAACCGTGGTCGCATTTGTTCGAACGCATCTTTTACATGTCGAGGCCATCGACTCTTATCACCCATTTGTTTGACCCTAGTTGGTCGTATCCTAGTTTAAATAAATAAGTCAATTATGTCGGGTCGCTAATATGCCTGCAAAGTTTCATTGTCTTAGTACTTCTGGAACTATTCTAACCCCCGACTACCAGTATTCCAGGAAACCCCCTCTACCCCCCCCCCCCCCCCACAGAGCCCCGAAACGATCTGGCTCCGTCAAATTAGGATCTAGGCCTAATGCTTGTACTCTCCATTAAATTCCGTCCCAATCCCTCTGCTTTAAGCGTTTCTTGAGTTTTCGGGTCCCCCCCCCCCCATCCCCACAGGTATAACCCGACCCGACCCGGACTTAACAATGATCATCCGAGGCGATAGCTCTTCCCACCATACAAGTTTCATTCAAATCCGATCACCCGTTCAAAAGTTACACACGCCACTAGATTCCGGACTCCCCATCCATCCACTCCCCCCACTATGGTCGGATCGGGGAAACGGCTGTTCTCAAGTGAACCTGTTCGGGTCCCTGACATACCTGCCAAGTTTCATCGCCCTAGCACATCAGGAAGTATGCCGAACTTGCGGGATCGCTAGAAATCCGGACCCCCCCCCCCAACTCCCCCAGAGTGCCCGGATCTGGTCCGCTTATATCAATGACGTATCTAGGACTTGTGCTTGTTCTTCCACCAAGTTTCATCCCGATCCCTCCACTCTAAGCGTTTCTCAATATTTCCGGTTCCCTCCTCCAACTCCCCCCAGTGTCATCGGATCCGGTCCGGATTTATAGTGGGACGTCTGAAACACGAGGTCATCCTAAATATAAAATTTCATCAAGATCCGATCACCCGTTCAAAAGTTATACACGCCACTAGATTCCGGACTCCCCATCCATCCACTCCCCCCACCATGGTCGGATCGGGGAAACGGCTGTTCTCAAGTAAACCTGTTCGGGTCCCTGACATACCTGCCAAGTTTCATCGCCCTAGCACATCAGGAAGTATGCCGAACTCGCGGGATCGCTAGAAATCCGGACCCCCCCCCCCCCCAACTCCCCCAGAGTGCCCGGATCTGGTCCGCTCATATCAATGACGTATCTAGGACTTGTGCTTGTTCTTCCACCAAGTTTCATCCCGAACCCTCCACTCTAAGCGTTTCTCAAGATTTCCGGTTCCCTCCTCCAACTCCCCCCCCCCCAGTGTCATCGGATCCGGTCCGGATTTATAGTGGGACGTCTGAAACACGAGGTCATCCTAAATATAAAATTTCATCAAGATCCGATCACCCGTTCAAAAGTTATACACGCCACTAGATTCCGGACTCCCCATCCATCCACTCCCCCCAGTATGGTCGGATTGGAGAAACGGCTGTTCTCAAGTGAACCTATTTGGGTCCCTGACATACCTGCCAAGTTTCATCGCCCTAGCACATAAGGAAGTATGCCGAACTCGCGGGATCGCTAGAAATCCGGACCCCCCCCCCCCCCCCCCCAACTCCCCCAGAGTGCCCGGATCTGGTCCGCTTATATCAATGACGTATCTAGGACTTGAGCTTGTTCTTCCCACCAATTTTCATCCCGATCCCTCCACTCTAAGCGTTTCTCAAGATTTCCGGTTCCCTCCTCCAACTCCCCCCAGTGTCATCGGATCCGGTCCGGATTTATAGTGGGACGTCTGAGACACGAGGTCATCCTAAATATAAAATTTCATCAAGATCCGATGACTCGTTCGCAAGATAAAAATACCACACATTTTGGCTTCCCCCTCCCTCCACTCCCCCTCCCAGATGGTCGGATCGGGGAAATGACTATTTCCCATTTAATCTGGTCGGGTCCCTGACATGCCTGCCAATTTTCAGCGTCCCAGCACATCAGGAAGCACCAAACTCGTGGGATCACTAAAAATTCGGACTTCTCCCCCCCCCCAACTCCCCCAAAGTGAGCGGATCCGTTCCGGTTATATCCATCACGTATCTAGGACTTCTGCTTGTTCTTTCCACCAAGTTTCATCCGGATTCCTTCACTCTAAGTGTTTTCCAAGATTTCCGGTTTCCCCCTCCAACTCCCCCCAGTGTCACCGGATCCGGTCTGGATTTAAAATGGAGGGTCTGAGACACGAAGTCCTTCCATATATCAAGTTTCATTAAGATCCGATCACCCGTTCGTAAGCTAAAAATATTTCATTTTTGCTATTTTTTCCGGATTCCCCCTCCCTCCACTCCCCTCCAGATGGTCGGATCGAGGAAGCGACAATTTCTAATTTAATCTGGTCCAATTCCTGATATGCCTGCCAAGTTTCATCGTCCTAGCTTATCTGGAAGTGCCCGAACTAGCAAAACCGGGACCGACAGACCGACTGACGGACAGAAATAACAATCGCTATATGGCACTTGAGTAAGCTCAAGTGCCATAAACAAGAGCTACGAGCTCATATGGCACTTGTACGAGTAGGCTGTACAAGAAGTACAAGAAACGTCACAAAATACACCCGCCATCCAAAAAGGCGGTTCGGAAATAGAAATAGGATATTTAGTTTCACTCATTTCTGAGCAGTTCCGGCATCGTCTCGATTGCAAATGCACATGACTGTTCAAACTTTCATCCCAATAAATCCATTTGTTTGATCCCTAGACGTGCTACACGATTTCCGGTACTCACTCTATTTCCACCTACCGTGGCCGAATCTGGTTCGGAATAAAAAAAAATCGACCACCTAAAGCATCTTCGTTTATACCATCTACCAAGTTTCACTCGAATCTGAGCATTTTTGGAAAGTTCCGGTACCCCCCCCCCCTTCCCACCAACGTTGTCGGAGCCGGTTCGGGCCCAATCTCTTAATTCCCTCATCAGGTTTGACTGAAATTGGAGCATAGCCTATCTGCAAGTTTCCAGTACCCCCCCCCCCCCTACCTTGGCCGAATCCGGCCCAGACGCCAAATAACAAATCTAGGCCGCATAAACTCGGCACTGTCGAATTGCATCTCATTCGGTCCATCCGTTTGGTTTTTGTGCATGTCAAAAGTCCCCCCACCCCCAATTCCCCTAATCGTGGTCGCATATGGTTCGAACGCATGTTTTACATGTCGAGGCCATCGATTCGTATCACCCATGAAGTTTCACTCGAATCAGACCACTCGTTCGCAATTTATAGAAGTCCATATTTCTCTTCTCTTGCTCCCCCAAAAATGCTCGGATCTAGGAACGGAAGTTTCCGGGGGTATGTTGTGTCAGGTTTTTAAGTCAAGATAACTCGGGTCGCTAATATGCCTGCAAAGTTTCGTTGTCGTTTTACATCTGGAACTATTCTAACTCACGACTACCGGAATTCCAGGAAACCCCCTCCAACTCCCCCCACAGAGCCCCGAAACCATCTGGCTCCGTCAATTTTATCTAGGCCTAATGCTTGTTCCATCCATTAAGTTTCGTCCCAATCCCTCTACTTTTAGAGTTTCTTGAGTTTTCCACACACACCCCCCCCCCATCCCCACAGGTATCGGACCCGACTCGGACGTGACACTGAACGTCCGAGGCGATAGCTCACCAGACAAGTTTCATTCAAATCCGATCACCCGTTCAAAAGTTATGCACGCCACTAGATTCCGGACTCCCCATCCACCCACTCCCCCCACGATGGTCGGGTCGGGGAAACGGCTGTTCTCAAGTCAATCTGTTCGGATCCCTGACATACCTGCCAAGTTTCATCGCCCTAGGACATCAGGAAGTATGCCGAACTCGCGGGATCGCTAGAAATCCGGACCCCCACCCCAACTCCCCCACAGTGCCCTGATCCGGTCCGGTTATGTCAATGACGTGTCGAGGACCTGTGCTTGTTTTTCCCACCAAGTTTCATCCCGATCCCTCCACTTTAAGCGTTTCTCAAAATTTCCGGTTCCCTCCTCCAACTCCTCCCAGTGTCATCGGACCCGGTCCGGTTATGTCAATGACGTGTCTAGGACCTGTGCTTGTTTTTCCCACCAAGTTTCATCCCGATCCCTCCACTTTAAGCGTTTCTCAAAATTTCCGGTTACCTCCTCCAACTCCCCCCAGTGTCATCGGATCCGGCCCGGATTTAAAGTGAGGTGTCTGAGACACAAGGTCATCCTAAATATCAATTTTCATCAAGATCCGATCACCCGTTCAAAAGTTATGCACGCCACTAGATGCCGGACTCCCCATCCACCGACTCCCCCCACGATGGTCGGGTCAGGGAAACGGCTGTTCTCAAGTCAATCTGTTCGGATCCTTGACATACCTGCCAAGTTTCATCGCCCTAGGACACCAGGAAGTATGCCGAACTCGCGGGATCGCTAGAAATCCGGACCCCCATCCCAACTCCCCCACAGTGCCCTGATCCGGTCCGGTTATGTCAATGACGTGTCTAGGACCTGTGCTCGTTTTTCCCACCAAGTTTCATCCCGATCCCTCCACTTTAAGCGTTTCTCAAAATTTCCGGTTCCCCACCCCAACTCCCCCACAGTGCCCTGATCCGGTCCGGTTATGTCAATGACGTTTCTAGGACCTGTGGTTGTTTTTCCCACCAAGTTTCATCCCGATCCCTCCACTTTAAGCGTTTCTCAAAATTTCCGGTTCCCTCCTCCAACTCCCCCCAGTGTCATCGGATCCGGCCCGGATTTAAAGTGAGGTGTCTGAGACACGAGGTCATCCTAAATATCAATTTTCATCAAGATCCGATCACCCGTTCGCAAGCTAAAAATACCTCAAATTTTGGCTTCACCCTCCCTCCACTCCCCCCCCCAGATGGTCGAATCGGGGAATTGATGATTTCCTATTTAAGCTGGTCGGGTCCCAGACATGCCTCTCAATTTCCATCGTCCCAGCACATCAGGAAGCACGGAACTCGCGGGATCACTACAAATTCGGACTTCTCCCCCCCCCCCCCAACTCCCCCAAAGTGAGCGGATCCGTTCCGGTTATATCAGTCACGTATCTAGGACTTTTGCTTGTACTTTCCACCAAGTTTCATTCGGATCCCTCCACTCTAAGTGTTTTCCAAGATTTCCGGTTTCCCCCTCTAACTCCCCCCAGTGTCACCGGATCCGGTCTGGATTTAAAATGGAGGGTCTGAGACACGAAGTCCTTCCATGTATTAAGTTTCATTAAGATCCGATCACCCGTTCGTAAGCTAAAAATATCTCATTTTTCCTATTTTTTCCGGATTCCCCCTCCCTCCACTCCCCTCCAGATGGTCGGATCGAGGAAGCGACAATTTCTAATTTAATCTGGTCCAGTTCCTGATATGCTTGCCAAGTTTCATCGTCCTAGCTTATCTGGAAGTGCCCGAATAGCAAAACCGGGACCGACAGACCGACAGACCGACTGACGGACAGAAATAACAATCGCTATATGGCACTTGAGTAAGCTCAAGTGCCATAAAAACCGAAGTTGATCAAAATGCAGAAAAAACCCTTTCCTGTCATCGCCCCAATCGTGCAGCAAAAACAGCGTCTGTGTCAAAAATTAAATCTCAGGACTAGTTTTTTCATTATAGTGGTATTTGAAGATAATTTACTTTAATAAGATATTTATAGTCGGTAGAAGCTTCAGTTAATTATTACAGGTTTGTTTCCTTCCCCGAAGTTGAACAAGAGGACTGACAGCCTGACGAGGACCCTTGCCAAGAAGGGCCGAAATATCGCTGATGAAGAATCGTAGCTGACGTATCCGTTGAAAACATTGTTGGAATAAATGTTCCTCGTCAGGCCGAGAACCCTTGCCAAGAAGACAACAGCTGTGTCCAAAATGACATCGCAGCACCAGCTTTAACTCGAGGCAATTTTCACGAAGAAATTCCCAAAATCAGACATTTTGGCAAGAATCTTTAGTTGTTTCTCAAAAGTTTATTTTCCAGCTTGAGCCTGAAGAGGACCCTTGCCAAGAAGGGCCTAAACATAGCTCTAATAAAATGCAGCTGACGAGTCCGTTTTCCACTGTCAAATACAACGAGACATCCAGTCATACGGATGACCTAGTTACCAAGCAGTTACCAAAACGTGAATGACGCCAAAAGTTTGCACAAAATCTGGTTGTGCGTGTCTTAAAGCACATACCGCACTAGAAATGGCTTTTTCACGATGACATGGTCCGGAAAAAAAATAGGGACTCTCTTATAAGCGCTTGTCGGCATTCGAGCAAAAATACTTGAAATTTCTCGCGAAAAGTTAAAAACATAATAATAATAATTGTATTTAAAAAGTCAGAGGGCTATATACGAGTACAAATTAGTGCTATTATTGCTGAGAAATGAGATAGGAATTCATTCTAGCGCCGCATTTTCGCTGGCGTCCCCAGAACCAAACAAAAGCTATCGTCTTATAGTTTTTATCGTCGTTATAAGTTTTTTAAATCCTCATACTTGCCTCATGAAACCAGGGATTATGTCGTTAGCGCTTGTCGATTTTAGCCCGAATTCGCGCAAAAATACTTGATTTTTCTTGCAAAAAGTTTAAAACAAATACGCGACGTTGATAATATTGCTGAGAAATCAGAGAGAAAATCATTTTAGCGCCACATTTTCATTGACGTCCCAAGAGCAATCAAAAGTTATTGTCTGGCAATATCTCGGCTACCGAAGAAAAGCGAAAAATCCAAATACAGTGATTCACAATGATGTTTGTAAAGAGGCAGATTTCAGAAGTTAGTAGACAACGAGGCCGTAACTGGGCGTGTGAAAACACTGAACAGGAAGAAGGGTAACAAAATAAAAATTGTGTGTGAACGATTCAAGGCAATGTATTTCTCTAACCTCGCAGACAAGGCCTTAGACAGTGTCTCTTTTTTCTGACGATTCTGCTCCTCGATCATTCTCCTCCTTTCTTCAAATTCATCCAAATTAAGCCTGTCCCTCACAACTGGCTCAATAGCTGCTGAAAGCTTGTTTTCCTTTTTCTGGACGATAGATGGCACCCCGGAAAGATAATTTGACCTTGGGACCTCCGCTAACTCTGGAAGCTGCTTTCCAGAAGCTGCCGACTCTGCAGAAGAATGTTTCTGAACTGGGGTAACCTGAGAAAGTGGCTTTGAGGGGACAACGTCTTTGGATACCTAAAATGAAATATGAGCATATAGCCTACGTCGATATACGAACCTCAAGCAAACAAAATGATGGAAAAGACGAATAAAAAAGAAGAAGAATAGCTTTTTTATCTCAATTATCCTCACGATTTTCCTCAAAATTCTCCTATTTCGATTTTTTTTTTTGTTTACTATTGAGATGAAGCCAGTTCTCCTTTTCTTGTGTTGTGTTACAAACTAGAACGGTGAAAGCTTCGCGATTCTGCAGAAAATCTGCTTCGTTAGTCACTACTCGATTCTCCATCTCCATAGTCCATCCTCATTTGTCAACAAAGGGCGGTGTTCAGTAGGTTACGTATATGCAGGTCCTAAGGGGTGGCTAAATTGGTGTTTTGTCAAAAGCAAGAATTGAAAAACGAGAAGAGCAAAAAACGCTAATTTGTACGAGAATTAAGAAATGAGAAATATGAATTCAGATAAAAAACGAAAATAATGTTTTGAAGTGCGCATCCTGGCTTTCGGGGAGCAACATCTTTCGATACCTAAAAAAAAGAGATATTAAACAAGTAAAATAAATGAATTAACTGGCAAGGCAGTACAGTTTACATACAGTAGAGGCACGTTCCTTCGGAAGTAACCCGGCTTTGGACGACGCTGAAGAATACAGATGATCTTTTCTGATCTTTTCCGCCAGTTAGGCTAACTGGTTTTTACAGAAACAATTGACCTAAGGGTGAACTGGAAATTTTATTTTTTATTAGGCTATTCATTTTTTTTTATTTACTTTTTCTTTATAATTATTTATTTGATTTATATTTTATTTATAAATTTTCCACTGTACAGTTTAATGTTATCCTGTTGAAACACAAATTTGAAAGTGATGTGAGTTTCTGGAATGCCCGATATGATCTTCCACCAAGGTGTAGCCAACCCAACCACTGTACCACCATACACTTACTGATATTTTTTGTAATCTAAAGTGAGTGTTCGACGTAATCTAATTGCTTATTTTCTCTCATGTTTCCTCTGTGCGTTTCCTATATCTTTGTACTCCAACCTATTTCTGCATGGAAAACAAGATCAAAGGTTTGATGGGATCATAAATCATTGGACTTCTTGATCCAGACAATCGGGTCCTGCAGATTTCCGGTCTTCGCCACACCCCGTAAGCATATTACTATTTACCCCTAACAACAGCTAGGAAATGTAAAAAGAATGATACTGAATGGTGTTTTTTGACAAATTACGACCAAACGGCAAACCCGATACGGATCCAACATATATGGTTACCCCTCTATGTATCTCTAATAGCAAGAAACTAAACTTCAGAAATGGATTCGCCGTGTGTTCTCACACCTGATGTGAACCTCTAATCGACTTCAGAACGAACTTTTACTTTCACCAGATTTCCAGTTTTGGCCAGATTCCGGTCGAACAACTTGTTCAGCGAAAAATAAGTTCCAGATACAGATTCAGAATTTCCATTTACCCCTGGATCGAAGGTTAAACGACTTCAGAATAAAAATTTTGCTGCTTACTAACTTTCCGGTTTCGACCAGATTCCGGACGAACTAGTTTTAGGGCGATAAAATAAGTTTCAGAAATGGATTTGGATGTCTCCTTATCTTTATATTGAACCTCTAATAAATTTAGATAAAACATTTTCCTTGTCAAATTTTCCGGTTTTAGACGGATTTCGGACGAACTAGTTGTACGGCGAGAAAATTCATTGGCTTTTAAAAACTATCTTTTCGTCCCTCATTTTGAAACCTCTCTCCCAAAATATTAATATGGAACTCATCTACGAACTTGACCTGTACTTTGACCCAAAGGACCTCACACCAAGTTTGAACAAAATACATCAATCCCTCTGAGAGTTACTGTGCTAATAGAGAGACGGACGGACGGACAACATTTTACGAAGTCATAATACCGTATCCCGTCATTTACGTTTTGTGATCCCAAAAATAACTACTTATTTCTTTAGTATACAGCCTATTTATTTATTTGCTTGATTTATGAATCGCCATTGGAATGAGAAAACAAGTAAAATGAAGGACAATTAAAACTCGCACTTCGGGACAACCCCGATGACAACCATAAGCTAAAAAATGGCAAGGACAATAATTAACACAGTTTATGATGATGACAGGCTCATTGGCTACCTTAATGTATCTAACTTGTCTTCTGAAAACATGTGTCCCATCAGGACAGCCGTCCCTAACGATAATATACAATGGCTTGGATGGAGTTACCTAGGAAATGTTCTGTGAATGAATATTCGCAGAATCAGCAAATCAATATTTTTCCGGGATCTGGTTACCAGACGGCATCCTGAGCAGAGAAGACATAAATACGCTCTGTCGCACCACACCCGGGATATAGCTCACCACACAGGATAACCTCATTACAGTAGGTGTGGGAGGACGGAACTGAAAGCCACTAAGTTTCAGTGACACACAGGAGGATTTAATGTCTAAGGTAAGGTCCGAGCCCCATGTGATGTATTCACGGACTGAGTTAGCACAGGAGATATCCAGTTTAACCAACAGGAGAGAGTGGGGAAAGCTGCACATGTGGTAACAGGCTGTGGTGGTGGGCCAAGCGAATACAGCAAAAATTCCTATGACCTCATTATATTAGTCAGAAAAGCAGATGATTAGAAAAAAAACCTACCATTCTATTATCTTCCTCTTCATCCTGGAAATCAGGCACTACCACCTTTTTCATTTTTCTCTGAGTTGTGGCATTTTTTGCTTGACTGCTGTGTGTGGCCTTATTTCCAGCTGCAAAAAATTCAATAAGTTTGCAAACGGATTTAAGATGACACTAAAAGTTATATCACAATAATCCCTTGGAATTGCTTCTAATTTGATATGTTTCTTGATGCCTTAGTGCTCACTTTGTTTTTACTCAACGTATGTTCGAATCCAGATATTTCAGTACCATAGTTTATTGGTGTAACATGTTCCTCACAAAACTGGTAAAGGCAACCGTTTTGTATTTTCATGAGAATGATGATAGCTATTGTAACTAAGATTTTCTAGATATCCCCTTGAATATCCATCCCTACGAAAATCTTTTACTTGCAAGCAGGGGCACCCGTTGGCTGGTCAGTTTTACTGACTGTTTTTCCAGTAAAAACAACCTCTTTTGACGAAAAACAACTGTTTTGACGAAAAATTAACTGATTATCAGAAAAACCAAATGTTTTTCAGAAAAATTGACAATTTAAAAGATAATTAAAAAGAAACTGACTATTTTCAAGATACATCTACTGTTTCCTAGAAAAAAGTTGACCGTTTTTACAAAATAAAAGTGGCACTTCACACTGAATTTGTAGTTTTTTACCTACTGGCCAACAACAATGGAGGGACATCCCACCTCCCCCCCCCCCCCATGTGTGATGCCCCTGCTTGTGAGTCACAACCGTCTAGAGAGCATCCTGAGATGAACAACCAAAATGATTGACCATTACTTCTTTTTAAACCCAATCGGCCAATCATCCCCTTGTGGAAGTCCTCTTTTCAGCCTCTTTTGAGGAGTGCTGGAGAGGTGCATCACGGACAATCTGGACCACATTCTCCTCTGACTCTCCTACTGTGGCAAGGGAGTAACCTAGTAGGAGAATAGTGCACCCTTCCCTAATAATAGCACCAATGGCAGCCAGTGCATTTCCTGAGAGATTCTCTGGACCGGGGAATCCTTTGCAACAGAGAGTCTCTGATCAGCAAAATCCATTTTGATGGAGTATGGTCGATTGACTTGGCTACTCTCCTGGCTGTGGGAGGAGAATGTGGTGCAGTCTGGGCCAGTCTAGTACACTAGCCCCTTTTCAGGCACGGTGCTCAAACGTTTAGCACCATGCCTGGGTGCTAGACGTTCAAGCACTATACCTTGGATTTCATGTATGGTGCATGGATTTCAGTATACAGTGCATACATCAAAAACACAGTTTCTGTCATAACAACTGAGCACTAGCTCGGACAGGGCTGAAATTACTACCATGAATTAGAGAAATCAAAGACAATCCTTTATATATTTTTCACAATAAAAACAAAAGGGCTCGGCTGATGACAGATGTGAAAAACCTCATTTCCTTTTCTAAATAGTCAAGGGTTTTGCATGCAAAGTGTCCTGTGCCTCAGCTTTTTCTACCTAGCAGCCAACCAGAATATTGGCTCTTGGGGAATAGATAGGGAAAATACATGGAAAATAGATAGGGTGCTGTTAGGTTTTTCATCTCCATCATCATTAGAGCCCTTTTGTTTTTGTTGTGAAAAATATATAAAGGATTGTCTTTGATTTCTCTAATTCATAGTAGTAATTTCAGCCCTGTCCGAGCCGGTGCTCAGTTGTGATGACAGAAACTGTGTTTTTTCTGTATGCACTGTATACTGAAATCCATGCACCATACATGAAATTTGCATGAAATCCAAGGTACAGTGCTTGAACGTCTAGCACCCAGGCATGGTGCTAGACGTTTGAGCACTGTGCCTGAAATGGGGCTAGTGTACTAGACTGGTCTGGGCTTGTTGTTGCGGCTGTTGCCTGGAATCATGTGTTGTTGGCCTGCTTCGAGACAAGACGTTTTACAATCAGCACAGTGACTGGAAAGAAATCAAAACCCAAAGGTTAAGCTACCAAGATAAGACAAAAGACTACAATTAACGATCACCTTGGTTGGGACCTTGGACTCTGTTTAAGTCTTCTTCAGTAAAACCTTCCCAGGTTGACATGTCTAGCTTGCTTTAAATTACACGCTCCTAAGAAGTAACGGTTCTGCCCGATCATAGAGCTACGCTTCATTTTAACAAGAGAAAATAACGGTATGAGTGCCGGAAACTGAAACTGAGCCGTCTTTCCGTGATCCCACAGCGTTTGCTGCTCGAATCGAGTGTTTTCCGCGGTCGTTTGCGACATAAAAGTGTTTTCCATGACCGACAAGGTTCTTGTGGCTTCTTGGTCGAGTCTGACAAACAACTTTTGACTCCTTCGAGATGGCTTTCGATTTTGGGGGGAAAGCAAATATTAGCCGCAAACTCCTGTCCAAACCAAATAAAAAAATAAACAGCTTTATCGAGCAGTGATATAAAACTGAGGATCCTTCAACCGAAACTACCGCACGAAAATAAACAAAACGACGTTTCATCGAGGTTCAGCCTGTGGGTGGAGTTCCGGCAAACAATTCTGTTTCCGCGAGAAACACTTAGAAATTAGTGGAACCGTCATAACATTGCAATGTCAGAAGTTTCATAACAGATAACACGAGGATGCGCGGTTTCAACAGATAATGCGGAACAGATAACGCTTTGAATGTTTTCTATTGTGTTTCAAAATGTTATGCAGAATAAGCGTTAACATCAGGAAGAATAAAAAAACTGCCAAAAAGTATCTGCTGAGTTTTTAGATATCACGACGATGAGGAATAAAGTCAGTAGATGCCTTTTTGGCTCTTCCTAACAAAGCTTGTTACGTATACCATTCCACGCATAACGTTTTCAAACACAACAGATAACATCCGAAGTGTAATCTGTTAACGCATTATCTGTTGAAACCGCGAATCCTCGTGGATCCGAAGTGTAATCTGTTACGCATTATCTGTTGAAACCGCGCGTCCACTTCTGACAGTGTGGTCCCAAATCATAGTCGCTGACGTATCCGTTTTGGCCATTGTTTGACTATGATTCCCAGTCAGCTTGGGCCAAGGAGTATTTACACAAGTGTGCCGCGGAGTGGTAATGGTAACGTTGGGAAACAGAATTTTCTGAAAATTGGCGACGTTTTACAATCAGCACTAAAATCATACGAATTATGGCCGCCCTCACCCGCTGAACATGAAAACATCATAGATTTGAATTTTTTGAATGAACCTTTTGAACCATCAATTCTCAAGTCTAAAACTGAGCTTTAATCAATCCTGTCAGGACTCAGGTGCAAGGGTTTTACGAAGACTTGAATCAAGAGCCTCACTTTTGTTGCAATAGTGCTACCGCATTGCTGCACAAGATACGTTTCTGGATTCACTGCCTGCAAGATTTCTTCTTGGTTGAAGCTGCACCTTGCAGGAAGCACGGACATGGTCGGTATGCAAGCCCGCAATCCTCGAGAAGCGCTGCCGTCTTCCTCGGAAGCACTGCAGGGCAAAAACTAATGTAGAAAGAATCAGGCCGGAAGCGGCCAAGAAGTGGACCTGCAGCATGCAACAAAAACGACGCTAAGGTTGCATCAAGTGCGAAAGGACCTTGTAAGCAAATGGCGCCGAGAGAAGTAACAATTTTGAAGTTTAAGCGCTTCAGTGGTCACGTATGAGATACAAATGTAAATCTTTTAATCATAAACTCTGTGTAGGATGTTAAATATGCACGACGAAAAAAGATCAAACGGTAGGATAGGCTGCCCAGTCTTCAATACCACACATATTCACACCTCTTTTCATATACCCATATCCATTCATTCCCCACAACGAACTCCAGTGATTTCGAATGATCCAGTAAGGCACGCCATCCTTTGAAGTGCCATATCCTACAATGTTTACAGCATGGTTAATATAGTCAGCACCACCTATGCACCCGACATCGTCATATATCCCACTGGAATAGTACCGAAAGCTATTGAGCCCGCCGTTAAGTGCCACAGCTAATGGACCGATTTTCGTCAGGGCATCGACGATCTGGTCAGCGTTATTAGGGATGAACCTGTGGGATACAACTTTGGTTGAGGTGGTGCACCTCGTTTCTTTGCAGGTCTCGAATGTACCGCTTACTCCCGAGGTGTACGGGTACGACGATGATCCACACTGGCCTTTTGACTTTACATAGTCCCAAGCTGTGTCGTAAAATCCGCCGTTACACGCTTTGTTTGCCGCATCACAGTCTACGAGTTGCTGCTCACTTAAAACAGTTGGATTTCCTTGTTTCTTGCAAGTTAAATACTCCGAGCAAAGTGTAGCCGTGAAAGCCCAGCAACTGCCACAGGCCCCCTGGTCTTTCATGGCTGGCATGCATGGGTCACTACGATAGTCAACGCCAGCGAAGCCGGACTTCTTGGTTGTACCAGTAGAAGTTATGTGGGAGGCTGTGGTGCTACGCGAGGTGGTTGAATATTCTATAGTGGAGGTAACGAACGGGTTGACGGGAAACGCTGAGGTTGTCTCAGTTGACACTGAAGACGGGGTAGCGCTTGGCGCAAACTCTGTCACTTGGGTTGGTACTCCAGTAAACTCCGTGATGAAGGGGTTCTCAGATGTTGTTGAAACGGCAGGAGAAGTAGTTCTAGTTTGCGGCGCCGCACTCTCAGTTGTGAAGATTTCGAAGTTCGTCGGGAAGATGGGAATCGGGTAAAACCAGATGAAGTTTGTTGCTGGTTTAGTCGTGGTCACAGGGAGTGGCTGAGGTGTAGCTGGAACAATGGGCTTTACCAAGCTTGTAGGCTGCTCAGTGTGAGAATCGTTGATAATCTTGAACAGATCTCCAGTAACAACTGAACTACTGGACGATATTTCGTCCAAACAGTCTACGGCCTCCTCAGATTCTGGAACAGTATCACTAGGTGTAAGTGATGTTCCTGGGTCTACTGACAGGTTTGTGAGAGAAAGAGGTCTTGGGGTAACTGGGCTGTCTGGTAACACCGATACCATGAGAGCTCCCTTCGTCGTGCTCTCAACTGTACCCTCTGTAGTTTTTCCACCATTCTGGTGGCTAGGATCCTTGATGGTACCTCCCGTAGTCGAGGGTGACTGTGTATAAATGAACGAAGTAATGTTAATCGCCGTAAAGGTCATGAATGGAGCTCCAACCTGGCGACTGAGCACCGATTCGCGCGCCTCTACTGATATACGCGCTCCAAGTAGCAGCCTGTACTCAAAGTCCGTTTTGTCCATAAGATGATTGGGTGCAAGACGGAAGGGGAAATCTCCTTTGTCCGTTTTCAAGTTATGCCTGCCGATCAAGTCAGAGTTGGCGGACCAAAGGGCGCGCCTTACAGTTTCAAGCCGAGAAGAAACGAAGCGCTGTTTTGTCTGTCGCTTGTACTTGGTCCACTCCACATCGTCGTTAGCTGTCTCGCTCGAGTTCGCAGGTCTTGAGCCGGCCTCATCGTCTGCCGCAACAGCAGCGATGACGGTGGTGAGGAGAGTCAAGTTCACGCAAATCCGCATGGTGGTCTGAAATAAGAATGACTGAAAACGGCTGTTCTTATTTTACCAAGCACACAATAACGAGCCGTAAAGTGATTTTTAACTTCTGCAGCCACACACAATTATAATCCTTGCTGAGGCATTTGATGTAACGACAATGCTAGAGGATAAATATGACATTAGGTTCAAATATTACAAACAGTAACGAGATACACATGCCCATCGGTTTGACTTCCAGCATAATGAAATGGTGGACTGGTGTGGTGAGTCGGGCGCAAAATGGAGAAAGTGCCATCTGGGCATCAAGGACAAATTTTCAAACAAATAGGCCACTATCCTCCGCATAGTAAAATGCTCGTTGTAGATTCTTTCGCCGTACGGATTCCCCAAGGAATACTTGAAAGCATTGATGGAATTGCTCATTACTAACAGTGTATATGACTAATTCCGAAACACGCCAGTAAACCTCGGGAAGAACGAGAAACGTCGCCCGAACGATGACTCAAATACTGCGTAACCAATAAACGGCGTTCTTTGGGGATAGCTGTGGTGATTCTTCCGGCTCTTCCGCTAGATACATGGCGATTCTTCATCGGCACGTTGAGTTAGTCACCAAGAGGACTGAGATGGAAGGCCGTCAACAGCCCATCAATTCTGTTCTGGAAAGACCCTCTGTCAATAGTTGCGTTTTTGATCGAAGTTTGAAGTTACCTTCAAACTCAAAGGTCTCTATTTAAATACCGTTTTTGGCCGCCGGTCACATTTTCTTTGTCCTACAAACTCTGACCGTCAAATTTCGTAAGCTAGCAAGTTCGAAGTTTGCTTGGATCGTCAAAGAAAGGTCGATCGAGCAAGGATTGGCGGAGTACTAATTAAGCAACGGTGAACTTCGACGTCGTTCGAAAACCGGCTAAGCGAACGGCGAACAAAACTTCGATACAAAAAAAAAACGCAACCAAATGTCCTTTGAGGATCGCCAGCTACTCACATTGAAGCCATGTCCGGGAACCAGTTTTCTTCAAGTTAAAAATAATGTCAGCAGACACGTCGTATTTTCCGTAAAAGCCGCAGAAACTTATGTAGGTAAATTAAGGTATCACAAGTAAAGCATAAATGCACTCACACAAGCAAAGCCCGAGAATCGGGACCACACAAACACGACCTACAAGTTTCGAGGACGAAATGACAGGCATTACAAAGCAAACCTGGCTAAAACGAAGCACAAAGAAGTACCTTTGGTCCGACTGCAGTGCCACGTCCGCGACGCAATATCGAAGCAGAACTGACTGATCATCCTTGTCGACGTCAAGCGAGGCTGTGGACCTTGCAAACGCTGACAGAATAATAAATGATGTTGCTTTCGCAACAAGGCTACAATTCGCTTGTTTACTCTGTTGAAGGGGTACCATCTCCCAAAAGTGGTATAAGCTTGGCTCCCAGCATCTCAAGTTTTCCACAGAATTTGAAAAATGAAGACATGGCCATCGCAATTTCTTTTTGTCTGTCGGTCCAGGGGTTTTTAATATAAGTTTAATAACCAGTTTATTAAATAATTAGTTATTTAATAATTAATGTAAGTAAGGGGAAAAAAGTCAAGAGCCTGAGAAGATGCTTTTTCACTTATTGCAAATTTCCCGTCGAGTTCCCAAAATTCTTTCGAAATTTCAAACTACACTGTAAAAGGTTTTTCCGTATAAAGATTAAAGTTAACTGCAGTATTTGCTACTCAGATTCATCTTATCTCTATTTGGTATTAATCTTATCTGCGTAGAGATAAGAATAATCCGAGTAGCAAATACTGCAATTAACTTTAATCTTTACACGGAAAAAATTGTTACAGTGTAGTACAAATTTTCACCATCGGTAGCCTATCTACACTAATCCAGGACTTCTACCAGGCGCGGCCGCGTGGGCATGGGAGACAGATATAGCATAGCTTAAATCGACTTCAGTATTTAAACCCTTTTCTATGCCTGTTGAAATTTGCTTGCTGTTTCGAAATAGAACTACAATACCTAACACCATTTTAAAACTTTTATCTTACATGGCCTTCCCTTTTGTGTGAATGAAGTTAAGGTTTGCTATTATATAACCGTTTTGGTAATAGATTGGTAAAGGAAACGACTTTGCACGGTCGTTAGTTTTGTCCTATGCAGAGCAAAATAACTCTAGAGAGTAACGCGAAGACCTATCCTTCCCATACATCAAAAATGGGCCTCCGTCGCAGCGCCACCCAGCTCGCTTCGCGAGAGAAGCTTCAGCAAACTGTTCGTATTTTGCTCTGGATCAGAGCCAGCGCTCGTTGACGATTGGTCGAACTTCAGCAGGGATGTTTGTGTTCGTTAGCGGAGCTAGTGTCGCTGCGATTTGACTGTGTGTCACTTTTTAGTTAGCAAGTTAGCACATTACTCTCTGGAGTTATTTTGCTCTGGTCCTATGTGTGGTAGTGACGACAGGTGATGAGTCTGGTTCATTTAGTGTACGGACAGACGGAGGGAAGGCCATGTAAAACATAAGGTTTAAAATGGTGTGACTGATTGTAGTTATATTTCGAAGCAGCAAGTAACAGTAATTTTTTTATTATTATCTTTCGTTTAATGTTATCTCCGTTTTACCTATTGTTTTTCGTTCAAAAGCGGATCATGTTCACGTGTTCCACCCTACTTACCGTAGTTGCTACGCATGACGTCGCGAATTCTGGCTTTTTGCCGTTAAGGCTAGAACGATTTTTCTATTTTCCAGCAGAATATCATGCCACGGGGGAATCCGACCAATCACATTACAGAGACGCGTAGTTATCACGCTTACTACGCTCCAGTGCATGGTAAGCAAATAGCTACTATTAGTTACCATCTCGAGAAGGTTGGAACAGTCCGCGTAGTAACTTTTCGTGAGGTTGGAACGACACTGGTAACACGCTAATAGATTATCTACCAGCACTGACCTGGTACGGAGATTCGCATCCAATTTTGCGACCGCAATCATTTGAACCCCGAGTCATGCGCCTTTCGTCTGGATCCCAGGATATCCCGTCAAAACCACAAAACAAAAACAGCGCCGGTCAAAATTGCGAAAGAAAAACGCGCAACCCCGTCGCTACTTTTGTCCTGTCACTGTTTCCACACGGCGCGGTTTTGTTTTAGCGGTTTTGGCATAAAGGCTAACTGATGCTAGCACGTTCTGCAGTTCTTGATCGCAACAGGTTTCCAGCCAAAATCAAAACAGCGCCACGCCGTCGCTGTTTTTGCACGGCGCGGTTTTGCTTTCATTTTTTTGACCATATACTGTCAGAAGTTTCATAACAGACAACACAAGGATGCGCGGGTTCAACATCTGTTGAACGTCTGCTGATCATCGCCAGGATGGGAAATTCAACAGATGTTTTTTTGCGGTTTTTCCGCTCTTCCTGGCAATGCTTGTTACGCATAACATTTCGTGCATAGCGTTTGTCGCGACAACAAAAAACATCCCAAGTGTTGTCTGTTGAAACCGCGCATCCTTGTGTTGTTTGTTATGAACATTCTGTAGCTTGGCATATAGAGGCTAACTGACGCTAGCACGCTTTGCAATTCTTGGTCGTAACCGATTTCCAACCGAAATCAAAACAGC
The DNA here is from genome assembly GCA_023053575.1 of Branchinecta lynchi. Classification (NCBI taxonomy): domain Eukaryota; kingdom Metazoa; phylum Arthropoda; class Branchiopoda; order Anostraca; family Branchinectidae; genus Branchinecta; species Branchinecta lynchi. The sequence continues at coordinate 16,495,444 of JAKZAP010000019.1, read as the reverse complement.
GCCACGCCGTCGCTGATTTTGCACGGGCTGCTATGTGCTTTCACTCTTTTGGCCGCCATTGCCTTGTTCTTGCTGTACTGACATGTCCTAAAGCGTATTCCCGAGCCGTTCCCCGAGGACTCCACTTGAGGAGTCCCCGCGTTTTTCTTTGTCCCGAGGACTCATCCCCGTATTCTCGCGAGTCACCACGGGGAATGCTCCGATCATCATCACCATCATCAAAAAGGACTCCCTTTCAGATTCAGAGGGGAATCAATTTTTGCTGGTGTAGGTGCACTTTAAAATTATTTAAGAACAATCAGAATAAACGAAACCAAAAATAAAATGGATCCAGACTAATTTCGTCAACTGCATATTTCTTTTTAGAAGAAAATTCATTTTTGGAAGCATTCCCCGTGTTCTCGTTGTTTTCCGGACACGGAGTCCGCGTGGAGTCACTCCCTCTGTTCTCGCCGTTCCCTTCGATTCCCCTAGGAGTCCTCGGGGAACGGCGAGAACACGTCTCTAGCAAGTTTAGTTATTTCAGCCCCACACCGATGACTGTGCCGGGTTTTCTTATACAAAACACGGGCGCTGAAAACGGGTGATAGCGCAAAGGGTTAGGATTCCAGTTCAACACGCTAATTGCTGAAAACGCAACTCACATGTAAGCCACTGCCAAAAAAAACAATATAAAATTTCCGATTCCTTGCAAGACGTTTCTTAACATGAATTTCCTACTTTCTACGGGCGTAACTTGTCGGAGCTTAGCATCTTTAACCCTGGAAATTCAGGCCTGTGTTAATTCAAATTCTCACGTCTGGATGAATTTTGAGTTGTCGTGCAAGGAGCGCACACCTGAACGCTATTCTAGAGCCTCGGGTGAAAAATACAAAGTCCTTTAAATGACTCAAAATATTTCATTGTATTCAAATATCTGAGCCTCGTTTTTGTTGCAATAGTGCTGCCGCTTCGCTGCTGCACCACTTCTTTGCTTCTGCACAAGATGCGTTCTTGAATTCACTGCCAGCGCGATTTCTTCTTAGTTGATGCAACACCTTGCAGGGAAGCACGGACTTGGTCGGTAAGCAAGTTTTTGCCTATTATTTAGCTTTTGCTATTGTGGCAATTTTTCCATTAAACCTTAAACCTTAAGTCCGCGGTTCTCGAGAAGCGCCACCGTCTTCCTCGAAAGCACTGGAGTGTAAAAACGAATGTAGAAAGGATCAGCCCGGAAGCGGCCGAGAAGCGGAGCCGCAGCGTGAAACAAAAAAGGAGACTCAGATCTAAATATAAGCTGCCTGTTCAGCTAAACTTAAAGATGGCCATGAGTCACAGGGAAGTTTTTTTTTAACAGATATTGAGGTTATGGTTTTGTTTTGTGGTTATTTTGTTGTTGCCATGGGCCTTTGAGCCTTTACGAAACAAATCATCTATAAGCGAATGAACGAAATTAACATTGATTCCCAGGTTTGATTACAGGCTTGTTTCCTTCCCGACGTTGGCCCTGAAGATTGACAGCCTGCCAAGAAGGGCCGAAATATTGCTGATGAAGCATCGTAGCTGACGTATCCATTGCATACATTATTTGAATATATGTTTCAAAGTCAGCTTGGGCTGAAGGAATATAGACTGATTCCCTTCGAGTCATTCCTAATTCGAAATAAGAATGGGTGCTAAGACATCGAAATACAGAAGAGATTCTTTTCACGACAAGTAGTACAAAAAAAGGCTTTCTAAAATACAAAGTATAATAACCTTAACCTGAATTCGCCGATTGGTGAAAAATGCTCTGCTTGCGAATTTTTAGATTCAACTGCTCTCGCGCACGATTTGCAACCCGATGAAATTTTTTCGAAAATTAGTCGCATGGAGTTGTACGAAAGGAGCATTCAGTCGTAACTGCTGCCACAGCATGCTACTACTAGCAAGCTGGATTTTACTATAGCAAGATTAGATGCTAATGGGTACTACTTAAGATTAACCCAGTGGGAGGCATGTTAAATCAAACTATTCCATAGTACTACATATCAATACATGCAATTTTTCGTTCAACTACCATACAACTACACAGTCAAAGAATTCTTCATCGGGTTATCTTCTGCCGTAGAGACAAAAAGACAGATTTTTCAAAGAGAAACTGACAGCTTCTAGATGCTATTGTGTTTAATGATGTACCCAGTGCCGTCTTCTACTTTTGTTGGACCCTAGGCCACCCATGTGTTTTTGCCCCTTTTTCATTAGTCAAAAACGTAGAAACGCCAGCACATTAGCACACACGATTCTTCGTCGAACCCACTAGTCACATCTGAGCATACTTTCGGTAACTGAAATGACCGTACAACGTAGCTGGTCACACCTGGATCGTAATGAACAAGGCAATGCGGCTAGCAAGCGTAGCAAACACTGGAAAAGGCAGTATTCTAGAAATAAATATTGGCATAAATGGATACGAGGTAATTTGTTTTCCAACAGATATAAATGCTCCAAATGGATTCCATCCACTCCAGCATTTGAGATTAGGCTGGTCCCATGAAAAAAAAAAAAAAAAAAAATGCTCTGATGAAAACTGGCACACTTTCATTGCTGTAGATTTCCTGTAGACCGAGACACAGGCAAGTACCCACTATCTTGTGAACCATACTGTCAAAAGTTTGACATTTTCAACACAAGGATGCGCAATTAAAAAAAAACAAAAATACTTTGGACTATTTTCGCAAGAGTTCTGGAATATTTCCGAATGGTCTTCAAACAGCCATAATCTCGTAAACAAATAACACTGTAAAGCATGTTTGGTCTTATTTCATGCAAGATATTTATACCTGGCATGTTTCATGCGTATTCGCTTAAATCAAGTAAATAGAACAATAGAAAGGTAAGAAAATTTTAGAATTTTGCTTCGGCGTAGTAGTTTTCACTTTTCACTTCGTAGACTCCACGTGTCACAGTAGTCTGCATTCATCCAGGACGAGCTCATTTGACGCAAATAATAAATAATAATATACTACGCTCGCGAGCATGGTAAGCAAATAGTTACTATTTCGAGAAGGCTGGAACGGTCAGCGTAGTAACTTTTCGTGAGGATGGAACGGGAAGAGTAACTAATAGTTACTATTGTTAGAAGGGTGGAACACGCTCTATGACGGTTTTTCGAATTTCGCCATGTCATCTGGATCAAATGAAGCTCGGCCGCACTCTTTGAGGATTAACACGTCACGCCGGGTCTACGAGGTTACAAGTCGAAACTACTATAGCGGGAATTTTGGTTCAGATCTCTCTTCGTTACCGTATTTATTTTATTTACCATTTCCAGAAAACCACAAGCTAAAAGCTTGTCGCTATGCTTGTCCTAGAATCGAGTGAACACAATTACTGACCTGGTGTAGAACCGTGCTTTAACGGTGCATAAGTATTCAAACATTTTACCATTACGTGTCCGGAACTGCGCATCCTTGTCTTAGAGCTCTGTCAGAAGTTTCATAACAGATAACACGAGGATGCGCGGTTTCAACAGATAATGCGTAACAGATAACATTTCGGATGTTATCTATTGTCTCAAAATGTTATGCATAATAAGCATTACCATCAGGAAGAACCGAAAAACCGCCAAAAAGTATCAGCTGAGTTTTCCGACAACATGATGATAAGGAATAAAGTCAGTAGATGCTTTTTTGGCTCTTCCTAACAAAGCTTGTTATGCATAACATTTCATGCATACCGTTTTTAAATACAACATCTAACATGCGAAGTGTTATCTCTTACGCATTATCTGTTGAAACCGCGCATCCTCGTGTTATCTGTTATGAAACTTTTGACAGTGAGGTGAGGTTATCAAACTTCTGACAATGCAGGGTCTAAGCTAAGCCGATGCTTTAAGAACACCCATGAAATCAGTTGCACTGGAAATATATCGGTCTGAGACGGAACTTCAACTGATTACTTCGATCACTCCTGGAAACCTGTGTACTTGATCGCCTTTCCCCCATACCTTGATATGTACGAGTTAATATCGAATTTGCGCTTGCATCCAGCATAGTTCATATACCGAATCTTTCCGAAGACGGCCCGCTCTGCCCAGCCTTGGTCGTGAATACCGCATATGCTCCACATACAACCTAAAAAAAAGAGAAAATACTATTACGGCCAACAACCACAAACTGTGCATGCGTTCAGTTTTCAAATATTTTGCGCCGCGCCGGAGAGATGGAAGCGCTAACAAAAAAAAATCGCTAATTTCTGATGCAAAGTAATGGTGTTTTTAAAAACAATTTTTCTGAGCAATTTTATCGTGAAAAGATTATTAAATATCATATACATATATAATTTTTACAAATATAATGTTATAAGAATTATGCATGCAATACGATATTTTATTGCAAAAGCGAGCTGGTCATAGCAAAAACAAACGAACAAAAAGGAAAATCAAATCACAACCAGAAAAAGTCTCCTCGATGCTTTATTTCTACCCGAAATGAAAATTTTTAATTTTTTTAATTTTTAACTACCCTAAATTCTCGATAAACTTAATTAGTGCATCCTCGCCTAAATTTTCAATCCCCCAAAGCCCCTCTTTTACCTTTATTCTTCCCAACTTGTGGCAATCACATGGACAGTGGAGTAAAGTTTCCAGACTGCGACAACGAGGGTTTTCGCGGGAGTAAGGAATAAATTTTGGGCGAGCGAAACGCACCACGAAGAATGTTAGAAAGCGATTCCTTGAATCACTTTCCCGCTGGACCGATCGCGAAAACTCACGGATGGCGGAAATCACCAATAAATTGATGAATTCTAATTTTTTTTGAATAAAGGTTCACTGGACGTTTGTTTGATTCTCATTTATTCCAAAGAAGTCATCCTCAATGACGCTTACATTTTTGGTTGTTGTTAGTGACACTGTCTTTTTCCCGCCAATTCCGGCCAAAGCATTTGATTTTTTCCGGGAAAGCTACTTTGGTTTCTAAATCGTGAAAACCGGGTTGAAAGTTTGGCAGCTTTCCGAAGTAGCGCGAAAACCACTGGAACTCGAACTTTGATTTCCAGCTCACGAAAACCCTCCTGCATCCACCAAGGGGTCGATCTTCTACGTGTTGAATAAAATAATGAGGGATATACTGAATTAGATAGATAGATAGATGGATACTTTTATTGATACAACTCATAGCGCCAAATTGGCACTAAATATACCGACCCTTACATTTAACGGGTTAATATAACCTGAATGTAAACAATCATTACAAAAAAATATGTCACTACTAATCCACTAGTTTCTTGTTAATTTTCTCCGAAAAATATGGTACAAAAGAGTTCATCCCGGTTAGTACCACCCTTCACTGGCACCTGGCACTAAGAGGTTCTGGTGCTGCGTCATTCCTGTCACCAGTGATAGATGGGGCAGTATGTCTCTATGCTTTACATTAGTTGCGTTTTTGCAGAAACCATGTATCTGATACCACGGTAACTGGATCTGCAATTAGCCGTTTTTGCGGTTATCGTGGTATCTGATACGCGGTGCTCTGCAAAAACGACTACTGCCGAAATTGCACTTTTCGAAGTCATCCCAAAAGAAACAGATATCCAGTTACATCACCAAGTGTGAAACTTCTTTGTCAGCAATCTGACAAAATCTGATGAAAGTGAGATGACTTTTCAAATACCAGGACCCGTTACCACGGTCGGACCGTAGTATCTGAATATCTGATACCACGATAACTGGCCAGATACCAGGATAACTGCCAAAAATCCTTTTGGCCGTGGTATCAGATACCACGATAACTGCAAAAACGACTTCAGACCGTGGTATCAGATACCATGGTATCTGCAAAAACGCAACTATTGGTAACTGGCAAGGATCAACCGGACAAAGCATAAAATTATATTAGTTTTTTTTAGTAAGGTTAGTTTAGTTTCTTGACATAGCTTTGCCAAGCATTTAGGACGTTGATCGGCTGTTAAACTTTGTCAAGTCAGCATGAACGAATTTCAAAACCTGGCACCGCAGTGGCTCTAAGACATTAACCAGCGCCTCAGAGTCGCTTCTGCCCCGTGGCTGTTCAGTTGTTCACTCTTATAGGCCTATCCCAGAGCAATATAACACTAGGGAGTAGCGCCAAGACTTGAAAAAAGTGACACTCGAATAGCAGCGACACTAGCACCATTAGCGATAGTGAACGTCGCTGCTTAAACTCGATCGGTCGTGGGCCAGCGTTGGCTCCCAATAACTTCATATTCTGAAGACAGCAAAAAAAAGATACAGCCTCCCCTGTTTCCTCGATGTGTGCAGACCGCATCTTAGCTTTACTAGAAATTTCTAGAACCGCAAGTCTGCCTCGCTTTAAATGCCACAAGCCTTTTGGGGGGACTATGAGTATGGTTCGTTTGCGAAGCAAGGAAAGCGTAGGTCTTGACGTTATTCACTAGCGTTATTGTGCTCTGGCCAATAATAAAATCACCGAAAGAACGTCCATAAGATGGTCGGCTACCGCTCTGTCATAACGTGGAAGTTAACCAAGAAGTCGCGTGGCAGATGTACCTGCCATCTTGAAAGTGAAAACCCACTATCCGCGAAGAATTTTAGGCTCAAAGCACCTCGACGATTTTCTTTTTACGCTGCGGACACAGGATCAGGATTTCACAGCCTGATATTCTTCACTTCCAACGAACAGCTTAAGAAATTTCAACTTTGACGAATGAAACTGATGATAGTGCTGAAAATCCTGGCCGAAATTCTGGTCCATCAGATCTCGACCCTGACCGTCTGTCTGCAGCATCAGAGAGAAGGATTCCGAAAGTGGAATGAAAAAATGGTAAAATTCTCAAACTGGTTTCATCTGTGCTTTGAGAACACATCGCCCTATTTACTCTCCAATTTACAATATTTTAAAATATCTGAACACTTTAAAACTAGGCTGTGCTTTCAACAAATAACCCACGGATTTGGCTGTTTTAAGCCTCATCCGTTACCCGTTGACTTATACGGAAAACAGGGAAACAATTTACATAACCAGTTTTTCTGATGGAAAAATCTCGCAGACAACCGTCGACAGCGTGATGCACATCGTAGGTAGCAAATCACGGCAAGTGAGAAAATCAGCGTGGACTTGTTAGATGGGTTAGAATGTACCGTACAAAATTGGGGTCTCCGGGTTTAAAAGTATATGGAGTGATTATGGAAGTAAGTTGCATTAGTATTATAGGTAAGACATGTCTTTTAAGAATTGTTCAAATAGGTGTAATAAGCTGCCTAGCGCTATGCCTGATGTTTACGTATTATCACACACCCTTTTTCAAACTGAAAGTAAAAAAGTTCTTATCATCGCGACGTTCCCGGCTGCCACACTGATACAATTTTTCGAGCTTCTTAAGATCAGAAAAAGTGCTCCTACGTGAACTTCTGTGATCTCAGTGGCGACCCTGGGGAGTCTGCTTTACTCGGCCCGCTGGCGGTGCCCAATCAAGCGATCTGATTGGCTCTCAATAAGAACAAGTAGAACCAGGGTCTATTCTCCTTATACAGGTTATTACAGCGGGCAGAGAAACCGGCGGAACCAGCTTACCCGCTGGCGGAGCCCAATCAAGCGATCTGATTGGCTCTGAATAAGACAAAGAATCAGGGTCTATTCTCCTTATACAGCTTATTACAGCCCGCACCGAGGAAAAGACGATTCTGCATATACGCCGTATTACATCTTAATACACCTATTTGAACAATGCATTAAAGCGCGCATCTGCACCTTGAAAAAAAAAACTTGCAAAGAGATACTACATGTCGATGCCTAGAATCGAGCATGACATATTACACTGTAAAAAAAAAAAAAATCTTGCAGTATTTGATATTGCGGGACTAATCTTGTCTCTAAAAGGTAATCTTATCTCTAACTCTGATCAATCTTGTCTCAATAGAGATAAGCCCGATGAAAAATGTGTAGCCTGTGTAGTAGTATGGTAATAGTACGAAAACGTTGCATGTAATACTATGTAATAGCAAAGAATACGATCATTTAATGTGCCTGAGACTGGTCCAATCTTACGTAGTAGTATCCACTAGTATCCTGTCTTGCCATAGTAGCATCCAGTCTTGCTAATCGAAGCATATAGTAGTATGCAGTAACACGGTAGCCTTGTGGTAGAAGCATGTAGTAGCATCGTTAGTACTGCATGCTACTTTTTCGTACTACTTCATAGTACTATTTCGAGATAAATTTTTCATCGGGAGATTAAACAGTAGCAAACACTGGCAGTTAAATTTAATCTTTACTTGGAGGAACTTCTTACAGTGTAATTTTTACCGCGCACGGTTTGATACAAATGACGCCGCTGTGACAGTGGTGCCATCTGCACCCCGCACTGCTGACTTCTGCCGCCGTTAGGCAGCGTTACTCCCTTTCCATTCGTTGTGTACAGTCGTCGTAATACCGCCAAACAACTTCGTAGGGTAGTCAGCCAAATCGTTATTTGTGTTAATTGTTATCGTTGTCATTGTGTCAATGACCCCTCGTATTCACTTACCGACATAACCATTGGGATCCCTTCCGTCCAAGCTATATCGATCATTTAAGTAGATAGCAATCGCAAGTCCGTCTTCAGGCGACTTCGTCCACTCCAGAATCTTTTTGGCCCAGTACATCCTCATGAAGCCATGCATTTTCCCTTCTTTGATTAGCTGCAGCTGCGAAGCGTTCCATAACTCGTCATACGTCTTGCCCTCCTCCAGTTGCCGCTTTGAGTAAAGAAATTCTCGCTTGTCCTTCCTGGAAAGAAGAAAAGACTAAAGCGCGTATAAGGGCAGATCATTCTAAGTAGTGTTTCTGCTCAGATGTTTTGGAATAGTGACCACTTTACAATCAAGCAACTACTAGCAACTGCACTGTAAAAAGTTCCTCCGAGCATGGATTAAGGTTAACTGCAGTATTTGCTACTGGGATTAATCTTATCTCTACTGAGATAAGATTAATCCGAATTAGAGGTAAGATTATCTTTTTAGAGGCGAGATTAATCCCAGTAGCAAATACTGCAGGCTTTTTTTGTTTACAGTGTAAGTAATATTCTGTAAGTTACAGTTAACTTAAAACTTAAAGAAATTTACACAGGGCTTTGGCGCTTTATAGCCCCTTTCCATGTACCTTGCCCAGGATGACAGTCTTGAAACAATGATCAGGCGCATCATAGGTCATGTAAAGAGAACAAACGCCGCAAGCGTGATAATCAGTGTACTGCTAGTGGAGAAGATAGGATACATTTCTGAAGTGCAAAATCTCGTGGTCGAGAATGGACGGAAATAGTACTGATGTAGAATGAATTACTATTATAACTACGACGCGTCCTTTAAGAGGTAAAAGACCTTTAAGGCAATTGGACCATCTGAAAAAAAAAAAAAGTCTAACCGTGGTCCCGCTTTTCCCGTTAAACATTGACATAAAGAAAATAAATTTTGTATCTTCTCTATCCTTTTCTTATTTTAGTTTGATCTTTTTCTGATGAACAAAATATATAAATTGTCAGGCGGAAAAATGGATAATGGCGAAGTTCGAGGAATAAATCTGTCCATTCTTTCTCTGTGAAAAAAAAAAAAAAAGAAAAAAAAAAAAACTGAAATTCATCAATATATTTCTCAGTCGCCAGTCTTGTCCCCATACTCCCCATCATGATTTTCAAACCTGTTACGACACATTCTCTGAAACTCAATTCCTGCTGTCAAATTCCTGAAAGCAGTTAATTTTCCAGCTTGAGCCTGAAGAGGACCCTTAGGCCAAAATATAGCTCTAAATAAAATATAGTTGACTTATCCGCTTTGCACCGTCAAATATGATTCGCAGTCAGCTTGGGCTGAATCTAGCGTAGGGGCCATAGTCGACAATTCAATGATCTTTGTTTTTTTCAGTAAATACATTTTACAAATATTTATATAATAATAATAATAACACTTTTTATTTCAGCGTAAGCCATATAAACAACACAAAAAGTTAAAATATAACAAGCGAGTACAAACTATCTAGATCATGGTGGCTCAGGGTTGAGCAAATGACTCCATATCGGAAGATTGAACAATAGTGGGTTTGCAGCAAACTCCACTAAATCATTCCGCGACTCAATTAGACGACAAAAAAAAAGATGTTTTCAACTTCCTTTCAATTTCAATAAACGTGCAACAATGGTTCGATACAAACGCTTGGCTGATGCTAGCTCGGAATTGTAGCTTTGCTAACCGACGGAAAACACGCTTATAACAAGCTTCTAGGTTCAAACGTGATCTTTTCATATGGTTATACACCAGGGGTAACGCGAAAAATGAGTAGCAGTTCGTCCTAGACAAATGCACTTTAACAGCAAGATTCACGTCATTAAATTTCCAAATTAGGACATATGCAAATGATTAAAAAAATAGCGTTACAGGTTTAAGTTATCCTAGTATGATTTATGGCGTGTGTATACCGTTGTATACGAACGTCGAATTATCGATTTATGGACCCCCAAAAACGCTACAGCATACGATTTTCCCATTTGCCTGCTTGGTCTCTAAAAACACTGCAGGAGCGCAGAAAGGAGCTAAGCGCTGACTTCGGTTCGGCCACGGTATCTCGTAACTTCACTCCCAAATAATCCTTCCCCCCTATCAAAATGTTAGAAGTCGACCAGAACGAGTGGTAAGTTCTAGGGTTCCCAAGCTGTCCCATACCTACAAAACACGCTAGATATGCAACAAATTTTGTTCCCGAGTTCGTGAGATATGTTAACGAAGCATGAATTCTTTTAAGCGGACTGACATTAGATTCATATATTTCAATTTTTTTTTCTGTTTGTTTCACAATAATCGCAAATTTGGTTTATAACCACGATAATCGATTTTTACAATAAACTTTCTATCCCTCTCTATTATGGAGCGAGTTCATACTTGTGATCATTCAGTGTCTTCTTGGCCCAGTCGAAGGCTCCATCGATGTTGTCGTAGTTCTTCTGATAGTAGCAAAAATTGTCAGCCAGCTCACGTCTGATGATAGCTTCCTCGAGGAAGGAATCATAGGCTTTCCTAAAAATGAAAATAAGGTCCGTGCCTAATATTCGTCCATAGGTAATGCAGAGAAGGGTTGGTGAAGTTCAAAAGGCAATGAATGAATGGGTGAATTTATTCATTCATTCATTCGCCAAAACCGGCATGGGAATTTCACGTCACTACGACCGAACCTGCAGGCAATGGGTACAAGCTTCGAAGCGAAGTAGGAAACACAAATTTTGAAATTGGGGTCTCCGGGTTTAGAAATGGATGGAGATTAAAGAAGTAGTTACGTCAGTAGTACATCTAATTCCAATACTCATCTAATACCAGGGATTGGAAACTTATCCTTATTCAACTTGTGCAAGATAAAATAAGAAGAGCATTCGGTGCTGTTATTCGTTTACGAGGGATGTATCGCAGAGATGTTCTTGGTTCTATTTATACGGCTGTTGCACTTCCTCACATTCTTTTCCGTCTGCTTTCTTTTCTTCTTTCCGTCCTTCTGAACTTTCTGCGCTAAAAGTTACTTATTATAAACTATCTAAATTCCTTCTTGGCTTCCCGATTTCTGCGAGTAACTCTTTCCTAACTTTGAATTTTAAAGTGAAGAATCCTTTGGAAACTTTAAATGGTAAAAGCCAGAACTTTCATAAAAAGGCTGACAACATTCTTCTTCATCACAACCTTTTTCCTTTTTCACAAAAAAAGTCCCCTGCTTAAGTTTGTTTATTTTGAGCTTCGTTTTTTTTTTCCATGTACTTCGTTGTATATTTAGTAGGCTAATTTGTCTTTAACGGTCAGCTGTTTATTAGTATGTAAGTGTGTGTGAGTTTGACTGACATGTTGTTGTTCCTTTTTATACATTACTCTTCAGTTTTGAAGGATTCAAATGAATAATAATAATAATAATATAGTATTATATAAGACAGACACACAAAACAGAACGGGTCCCAAATCGAAGAACCCTCTTCGCCGCCGCACCTACCAGTCGGATGTACGCAACATCAACGTATCTATCCAGCCGCAATGGGAAGATGTTTGGGTAGCTGCTTATGACAGACCACTGGCCACTTTTCCCGGATGCCCTAAGGGCCTCTAGAGGTACAAGAGGAACTAAGGTCTAAGGTAAAAACTTTTTTTTCATTTTGACTATCTCCGTCCGAAGTCCTGAATCGGCAGGAGTAGATCGGAGTCAAGCAAAGCTTTTAATCTGTGGTCCTAACGTTGACCGTTCCAACCTCCTCCTAATAGTAACTATTTGCTTACATGCTGGGGAGCGTAGTATGCTTGGTAACTACGGATCTCTGTAACGTGATTGACTGGATTACCCTGTGGAATGATATATTGGTGAAAATAGAAAAATACATTCCAGCCTTGAAGCAGTAACTACGGTAAGTAGGGTGAAACACTCTCTAGACAGGAACGAAGGTAAAGATACTACGCGGCGAATAAAAATGATATAAAAAAGTCTATTATCCTAACAGAATTATACTAAATTCTGTGCGTGGCTAAACGCTAATGCAAACTCGTAGAGTGTAGCAACCTATGTTTCTTACGTAGGAAATCCGGGACAAAATTAATTTATGGGAGCGAAATTACTTACTGGTGTTTGGCTTTGTATTTTTTCGCAACCAATATCGCCCTCTGAACTGAGACCTGACCGTAGTGGAAGAAGGGAGACATTCCACTGAGGGCGTTCACATTTGGGTCGTTTCTTTTGTCGGCAAAGAGCCTTAAGCGTTTCTCACAAAACTCGTACATGGTCTTCAATCCACTCGTCGTTCCAGGATTGGTCCAGGTAACTTCTGGAACGGTCTGGTCAACTTCTAGGGAAGATATAGCGGCTTCCCAGTCGGCTGACTAGAAAAAAAAAATACTTTCTTAGAACACAAGTGACAGAAAAAACTGGTCTGTCAAGCTACGTTCACTCATAGTTCGATAAGATATCGCATGCAAAATACGTGAAATTTCGGATAATTTCGTAAAATTTCAGAATTTCGGAGCGAAGGAGGAAATTCGCACTCGACTGCGGGAATCGAACTATGTGCGCATATTCCTATTCCAGAAACGGCGGCCAGTGTTGCCGCTCGACCGGCACCGCAGCGAAGGAGGAAATTCGCACTCGACTGCGGGAATCGGACTATGTGCGCACATTCCCACTCCAGAAACGGCGGCCAGTGTTGCCACTCGACCGGCACCGCTTCGCGGTGCCGGCCTCGTCAAAAAGCGCCATTTCCGCGGTATCCTTCAACCAATTGCGGTAAAATTCAGGACATGTCCAAAATTCTCAAAGACTCTTTTTCTATTTTGGGTGGACGAAGGGTCAACAAATTTATGTGGTAAAATTCAGTAAAATTCGGTAAAATTCAGGACATGTCCACAATTCTCAAAGACTCTTTTTCTATTTTGGGTGGACAAAGGGTCAACAAATTTATGTGGTCAACAGAGGCGGTACTAGCCAAAATGTTTGGTGGGCGAGGCAAGATATTTACTGACTCGCTGTTAATTTTTACCGACTGTTTTTTTTTTTTTACAGAAAACAACTTTTTTGTATAACAAAACGACTGTTTCAACGAAAAATCCGACAGTTGTTAATAAAAAATCTTTTATTTTTACGAAAAACGGAAAATAGGGGCGCTTTGCGCCAGTCGGTTATTTTTTACCGACAACATTCGTGTGGGGGGGGGGGGCACCTCCCCCCACAAACGTGACGCCCCTGGTGGTGAAAATCGAGCAAGTGCGAGAAAACGCGTGCTGTATACCCCATTAACGGTATCGTTTTTTTTTTTTAGTCTATGCTTCGATCTTCAGCATTTATCGGATAAGGTTAGAATAACAGCTGTATCCTTTTGAAAACCGATATGGTTTGGATGGCTCTGGCCTTTTGCTAAGGAGTGGTTATCACCTGATGACCCCATCTGAGCCATACTACCCCTCCGAACGTCGTATACCGACATACCATACCCATCAATATGTTATTATTTCTGATTACCAGTTGTAAATTAGAATTCAAGCAGCATATCTATATTTGCCGAAAATATTTAGCTCTATACCATTCCACAATAGGCTAGATAACCCAAACCACTTTAATACTGACCACCCCTTTCGCACATTAGTACCACCCCATTATACCCACTCAGAAGGTAGCCTACCATCTATAATTTTAACTTGTGGATCAAAGCTACTGCATAACACCAATGTCTGCAGAAAAACCTTATCCCCCATCAGGGGCGTCATGACGGGGGGAGGGGAGGGGGGAGAAATTTGAGAAATTTCACCCCTGCAGAGGCTGACACGGCTTCGTATCAACCTTGACAAAAGTCACCGCCATAATATACATGTGGGACACAGGCAGAAATGCAAAACATACCTGTTCGGGAAAAGTCAGATTATTTGAATGTCTAAATTTAAGTGAGAACGTATGCAGTCTGCCGGGCGCCAATACGTACTTTAATGGAAGATTTTTCGCCACAGGGGACAAACAGAAAACATTTAGGGAGGCAGCGTGCTGTACAAGGTCCACCTTTGCCGCGTGTGTGGAGATCTTGAGGAGAGTGTGATCCTCTTCCTGCCAAGCTTGGAGTTGCTTCATGACCAACACTGGAATAGTCAGATCGCTGAACTCGCAAGCGAAAGGTGGTTGGTTCGAATCTCGGTGGTGCCGACCATGGTCCGGGCGGAGGCAGTGGCAGAACCCAGTAAAACAAGGCAAACACCACCCAGCTTCAAATGGGTACTGGAGAAATCTGGGGAAGGTAATATGAGGTGTGTGTGAAAGCAATGGGATGGCATGCTTTCTGGCTGAGGGAATCGGAGATCAACACCGCTCGTAGTGGCCTTACAAGGATAATGCTGTATCTTTTTTTATTTTCCTGGAACATCGTCATGAGTTTATTATGTATTCACTTTAAACCCGGGCCACCTGATTTTCGCTTCCGATTCTCGACAGCATGTATTTGTGTATGCGTCCCGTATGAAAATAATTGAATTGAAAACAACTGGCAACGACCGCAAACAACTGTTTACAATCGTAAACAACTGTTTTCAATCGAAAACAACTGTTTCCAATTGTAAAAAATAATTGTTGACGATTGGAAAAATGTCCCATAATACAATGACTTGAATTATTTCCATACGGGGTGGATAGCGGTTCAGGCCTGTTCACTTTCCCATTTGTCTACCGCTCCCTGTGGGAATTTTATTATTGGTGATGGTAATGAATTACGTCTAGATTATATTAATAGAGGATTAGACCTTAAACAGTTGGTAAAGTGCCCTACTACCAGGGGCGGAACATCGCTTGATGTGATTTCGACGAATATGTCTGAGTTTTATGAAGAACCTGTTGCTGGTTCTCCTCTTGGAGGTAGTTATCACTATACATTAGAATTAAACCCGTGTAACAGCGTTAAAATAGAATACACGACGACAGAAACTACTTCCCGACCAATAACTGATGAAGGCCTCCTGAAGTTTGGCGACTGGATTTGCCAGGAGAAATGGGAGGCAGTCAACACGGCAAAAGATACGAATAGTAAAACTAGTATCCTTCAAACTACATTACTCGAAAAATATCATGAATGTTTCCCGGAAAAAAAAATAAGGCGACACTCCTCCGACAGGCCTTATATTACGAAGGCCGTTAAAGACTTAATTTTGGAAAAACTGCGGCTTTTTCGAGCTGGTAAGAATGACCAAGCAAAACGATTAAAAAACAAAATTCGTAAAATTACGAGGAATGCCGCGGCCAACCACTATACCAAAAGGACAGAACACCTACTCAAGTCGAATCCCAGAAAATGGTATAGTGATGTAAAAAAAATGATGGGAAAGTCTCAAAAAGGTGTTGACTTCAACCTGGATGAAAGTGAACTTGAAACAGCAAACAAATTAAATGCTCATTTAGCTTCTATAGTTCAGACTCTCCCTCCCCTTCCCCGGGACGAAATTCCAAATGTCGCACCTGATTTCGATTTCCCCCAAATTAGTGAAGATGATGTAGTTAAAAAACTGAAAACACTTAAGCGAACTAGTATAACACCAGTAGATATACCCATAGAGATTATTAAAGCATTTCCAGAAAAAATAAGTGGTCCACTTTCTCAAATTTTTAACGAAATAACGGTATCTGGTGATTATCCCGCAGTCTGGAAGACCGGATATGTTACACCTATTCCGAAAAAGGATTCCCCTAATGATTTTACGGGGGTGCGCCCCATAACTTTGACCCCTATTTTCAGTAAAGTTTATGAGAAGTTCCTTTCATCCTGGTTGAAAGAAAACATCCTTAAACATGTTGACCCTAAGCAGTTTGGTAACCTGCCAAAAACGTCAACAGCACATTATCTAGTTAGTTTATTAGATCGGATATTAAAGAATTTGGATAACCCTAATACTTGGATAAATTTAATAGCGATAGATCTAAAGAAAGCATTTGACCTAATTAACCATAGCAAGCTCATTGACAAACTTTTAATTAAATTCAAAATTCAACCGTTCCTAGTTCGACTGGTTGCTCAGTTTCTGTCTAATCGAACACAAAAAACTAAGTATAAAACAGTTTTCTCTGATAGTTTACCAATTTTTTGTGGGGTTCCGCAAGGTACCCTGTTGGGACCGCTCCTTTTTTTAGTTATGGTCAACGAGCTTGCTCTGTCTTTCACAGATAGATGGAAATACGTGGATGATCTGTCGCTCCTGGAAGTTTGCCGAAAGAACATTAAGAGCAGTGCAAAGGTCATCATTGACGACATCTGTGAGGAGGCTGTTGTGGATGACATGGTAGTCAACATGGACAAATCTGTAGTCCTAACTATAAATTTTTTAAAAACTGAACCACAGTTTTTCCCATCCCTTCCTAAGTCCCAACTAGGCATGGGCACTGTTCTGTTTTTGCATTCAAACAGGAACAGGCAGAAACAGGTCACATAAGAACAGAAACAGAAAGAAAACAGGAAACTTGAAAACAGGTCCTGTTCTGTTTTAACAGAAATGATGACTTCGAAAACAGAAACAGCTGTTAAACAGGCGAAAAAAAACAGAACCGGCTGTTTAAAACAGATTTTTTTTATTATTTGATTTCCCGTATTTTTGTATTATGTTTATGTCAGAGTTCACCTATAGTTTGCCCTGTACCATGAAGTATATTAAATAGTTCTTCCTTGCACAGCACAGATGCCTTTCTTCGAGTTCATTTCATAGAACAACAAATATCTTGGTCCAGAATTCCAGCTGCCTTTATCAATGAAATACACTTTCTCCCGATGGAAAATGAGCCATGGAAGTTTCGTTTAAATTTTCGCATAGCCTACCTTTCCACTTGGATTGTTTGCCATAGTGATCGGTAATAAACTAAAGTTTACGGATCATACAGACTCAAAGTTAAGCAAGCTTCACTTCGTGACAGTGGTTGGTGATGATGGTAATTTTTTTTTGTGAGGGGAGGGTCGCGAGAGATGCATGTTCAATCCGAATACCGAATAGCTTTTCCTCGGTGGTTTCTTTTGAGCATGGTCATGCAAGGCTCAAAACGCGCGGATTTCTCGGCTGAATGTGGGTCTACTATTCTGCGAAAATCCGTGAAACGGAGTTTCACTTTCATCATCAAGTTGAACAAATCTCAAGTTTTCCGTATAGAACTGAGGTTGTGCCAAAAATACTGTCAGGAATTCCAGTTATCGTTTGTTTACATCATGAACCGGTGCGGATGTTGTGATGTCGCTAAGCTAATTTCAGCCTTTCTAGCCTTTTTGAAGTTGAAAGTACTAGTCTTTTGAAATCACATTTAACTTCGCTGAACAGATAATACGTGGTGTCAGCCCTTCTTGGTAATCACATGTTCGGTTGTAGTGGAAAGTTCATTTATGAACACTCCAGTCTTGCGGCCGCGATAGCCGGTTTTCCGTTCTCGGTTTTCACCGTTTTATTTTGGCATTCTTATCTCGTGAACCATGACAGATGCTAATTTGAAACTTGGTGTACTTATGGGCCTTGGGGTCTAGTTGTGACTTTTGGGATTCAACCCCGATACACTCTCCGTTCAAGGGCAATTGGTTACAATTCCCCCAGTGACTATGTTTCCTATAAAGTTTAACCTAAAAAGGCTGGGATAGGACAATCTAGTATTATCTACTTACCCATCACTTATTCACTTAAAACAGCTTGAAGAGCCGCTGAAACCGCGTTAATTCGTTCTTCCACTATTCACGAGTAATCGGTTTTCAAATAGTGGAATTTCCGTGTGATTTGTGGTACCTCTATGCGCTTGTATTTTTGTTGCACGCCTTACGAGAGAGATTTATGATTTTTCTTTTGTTCCGGCACTATTCAATCTTCACCAATCTCACCACTGACCAATGAAAAACAGCGTTTGTGTTTAGATTAAAATTTCCCGAGTCATAGTAGAATTTGTGTAGTGGGGACGGCCGCACATATTCTGAACGTCATAACTAGAGCAGATAGTGGACTATAAGAAATTCCCTTTGTAGAATCCCAATAATTCAGTATGTTTAATTAAATTACACAAAAATTAGTTGGCTTTTCAGTTAAATTTTAAAGGCTTACCACCATTTTGCGAATTATGTGCAACTGGGCCCAGATTGCCCAGAGTAAATTGTCTGACCAAATTCGCAAACTTGCTAAACATGCCTGGTACTAAGGTGGAAATTTGGAATGCGTCAACATCATTGTCCAGATGGGTCTTTGGACCCACCGAAAGACCCATCTAGAAGTATCTTTCGGTGATACTCCCCCCCCCCCCACATCCAAACGCTGGCAACTGGGTCATATTGACCAATGAATTAAACGTCAAGGGCGAATGGTTATTAGGCTGTTCGTACACATTATATTATACAGAGATGGGCAAATGCGGATTCGGATTCGAATCCAGGATTCGTCCTTTTGGCCGGATTTGAATCTTCTGCTTTCGGACTCGGATTCCAAACCCTGAATCTTACGAATCCGCTCAAATTTCTATTCTACATCTTTTCAGTTTCCGTTTTCCCAATTTTTACACAGTGGGCTTTAGACAATCAAATTGTTTGGTGTCCACCACCAAATATGTTAAGTAATCTATCACATTATCTGATTACCTGAAATATCAGTGTTTTTGTCACCTCTGATTTTTAAACTATAACTTATGAACATGATTTAATATTTGTTAAGATCGGATTTGAATCCGGGTTCGTTTTCGGATTCGGACTCGTAGTTAGCGCTGGATTCGGATTCGAATCCTTTCATGATCGGATTCGCCCATCTCTGATAGATAGATAGATACTTTAATTTTAGCCGTTAGGCCATACACAAAATCATACATTTTTAAACACTTCGAGAGAGCGATTATATAAACTCACATGTAAAACGCTTTTAACTTTAAAACGCACTTGTTCATATTGGACCCGAAGAGAAGACTGATTCTGCCACGAAGGGTCGGAAGGCTGCAACAGTAGTCCCAATTTTTACACAGTGGGCTTTAGACAATCAAATTGTTTGGTGTCCACCACCAAATATGTTAAGTAATCTATCACATTATCTGATTACCTGAAATATCAGTGTTTTTTGTCACCTCTGATTTTTAAACTATAACCCAGGGGGGGACTGGTATGAAATCTGAGGACCCTAGCCGGGTGGGGTGGGTCATTTTTGCCGCGATTTAGCAGATTTTATTTGGGTGGTCCTCTTGGTTTTTTATTTTTGTACACTGACTCAAGCAACATATCATTTAGCAGGAAATCACACGGCCGAAACAGCTGGGACAAAGAGACCTATAGATGTCTTATTCTGAACATCGTACTAGTACAAGTACAAGAAGCCTATTCACTTTCTCGTCGAAGCAAACTGAATGGAAACAATTGTACTAGCTTTATTCCAATTAAGTTAACATTACGATTATAAGCATACAGTTTAAAAAGTAGTCAGGTAATTGTAGTAAAGCACGGACTTCTTTCGCATTCTTTTGATGCCATAGAGTGCTGGTGATCAATTTCATAGTGTCTCCTTACACCAAGACGCAGACTGTGCTTCGTTTCGAAGGTCAACAAGACCAAAGGTTTCGATGGGATCTTAAAAATCTAATATTGGATCCAGACAATTGAGACTTGTCTTCGCCAGGCTAATCATCAGAGAAAACCAAGTTCAGATATATCTCTATGAGCCATATCCATTTTGACGACACTGACCGAAACTTCCTGCTTTAAATCTGCCAAATGGTTTTCACCATCGTGTTCAGCATGTCTTCTTACCCCTATGTCGAACATCTAATCAACTTCAAATAAAACTTGTACTTTTAACAAACTTTCCGGTTTTGGCCGGTTTCCGGGCTAACTACATATCCGATGACAAAATGGCTTCTACTATCGCGTTCAGCATGTCTTCTTACTCCATAATCGGCTATCACATTAGCTGTTAATATTTTGTTTGCTCCTTAATATGAGCCCCCTCCCCCACCCCTAAATGTAGAGCTACAAAGCCATCTACGAACTTGACCTTACCCTTGACCCAAAGAAGCCTTACAACAAGTTTTATCAAAATATCTCATTCCCTTCGAGAGTTATCGTGCTCACAGACAGACGGACATTTTTGCGATGTCATAGATATCCCTCCACTTATGTTTTGGGATTCCAAAACCTTACTGTAGTGGTTTACAAGGGTACCCTTCAAAGAAGTTGACAGACCGGTTCGTGCTAGTAAAGATAGGAAAAACACACTTTTCTTGAAAAAATAAAATTGACGTTATTAGTTTTTACTTCACCCATCTCTTGAAGGGAAACATGAAAAATAAAAAAAATGACGGGGATCCGGGTATAACAAGACCAAAGGTTTCGATGGGATACCAAAAATCTGTCGGCCTTGCGCTTAACAGTCTTGCAAGAAAGTGCATGTTGTCTCACGAAGTGATTTCAGACAGACTTAGAACACTCACAAGCGTATCCCCCACGACATCAGCATTCTACTTGTGGACTTCAACGCAACAGTAAGAGACGACGCCGGCGTACGGAGAGGCACCATAGGACCCGTAACGCCGGACCCCCTCAACGACAATGGTCTGCGTCTACTCGAGCTCTGCAGATCTCAAGACCTTGTTGTTGCAAACACCTACTTCCAGCGCAAAACCATCCACCAACATACGTGGTACAGCAACGATGGCCGCAAGAAAAAAACCCGTCATCGCTGAGAAATTGCAGAACGTACAGATCAGCCGAGCTCGGAAACGCTGACCACAGACTTCTCTGCGCGGAAGTTCAGCTTCGCCCGAAAGCCCAGTGGTCAGAAACGAGGCCAACCGTCATTGATGTCTTGAAACTGAAGGAGTCGGATGCCAAGCGAAAGTATGCCGTCGAGGTATCTAACCGGTTTGAGCTACTTCACACACTCACCAACAGCGAAGATGCCTGGAAGTACTTCAAGTCCCAAACGAACGAAGCCGCACAACTAGTTCTAGGCAAGAAGAGGCGCCCCAAAAAAGCTTGGATTTCAGAAGAAACTTCGCATGTCGTAGAAGTGAGGCAGAAGGCCAGACTACATGATGGCATGGCGTCTTACAGGAAGCTAAATGTTATCCGCAACAAACTCATCCACCGAGATCGAACGAAGTTCGTCCAAAATAAAGCTGACGAAATCGAGGAAGCGGCAAGGAAGAAAGACATAGGCAGTCTCTTCAAGCATCTTCGAGATCTCACAGAAAGCAAGGCTCCTACAGTGGGACCCGTCTTTTCAAGAGATGGGACTCTTCTTTCGGATGAAAGCTCGTGCCTCGATCACTGGAAGGAACCTTTCTCCTCGCACCTGAACAGCACTACTCCCCCTGTAGCAGCAGGCAAAAGACTCCGTCAGTCTTCCAGCCGAGCCATCGAACTTGGCGATCTCCCCACTGAACCATTTAGCACCTTGGAAATCAGAAGCGCGATGCATAGGCTGAAGAACAACAAAGCCTCTGGTGTATGGGGCATAAGTTCACAGTTGCTGAAATATGCGGGCCCAGTCGTGCTCGTTCTTCTGCTGACTCTCTTCTCTGTTGTATGGGAAACGGAGGTCCTTCCGGAAGACTGGCGAAGAGGAATCATCATCCCCTTATAGAAGAGAAAAGGCAGGCGAAGTGACTGTGCCAATTACCGGGGAATAACCCTTCTCTCAGTACCT
Organism: Branchinecta lynchi; assembly: GCA_023053575.1. Lineage (NCBI taxonomy): Eukaryota > Metazoa > Arthropoda > Branchiopoda > Anostraca > Branchinectidae > Branchinecta > Branchinecta lynchi. The sequence goes on along the minus strand of JAKZAP010000019.1, from coordinate 16,473,339 downwards.
GGCAAGCTCTTGTCTATGGTGCTTCTGGATCGTTGCCGAAACATTATCCGCCGAATCCGGCGACCAGAACAAGCGGGTTTTGTGTCAGAGCGGCCGGTCATAGATCAAATATTCACAGTCCGTCAAGTAGTGGAGAAAAACAGAGAGTTTCGACAGAAAGCATTCATCGCCTTTGTCGACTTCCGAGCTGCCTTCGATTCAATAGACCGGGATGTCCTGTGGAGCATCTTGAAGTCCATCGGCCTCCCGGACAATTACTGCAGACTTTTCGAAGCCCTCCATCGCGAGACCGTCAAAGTCAACAGCCGACGAAGCCCGTTCTTTCGAATTTCTACAGAGGTTCGGCAAGGTTGTGCCGTTGCGCCCGAACTGTTCAACGTCATCATAGACCACGTCATGGCGAGGACGACCTCAAGGCTTGGATTTGGACTCAAATTTGGCGATCGCATCCTCTCGGACGCCGACTTTGCGACGATCTGGCGCGCATGGTGCAATCCATGGACCAACTGGTGGAAGCACTTCACATCCTTCAAGAAGAAGCTGCGAAAGTAGGACTACATGTCAACTGGGACAAAACCAAGATTATGGTCGTAGATCCATCCTCTAGCAACACCAATCCTCCTGTGGACCTGGACCAAACAACTACTGTCGACGTGGTTCAGCAGTTCACCTACTTGGGCTCTGTCATTGCTGCAGACGGCTCGCTTCTCCCTGAAATACAAGCAAGAATAGCCAAAGCATCTGCTGCAATGGGAAGGTTAAATCGTCACCTTTGGCGGAAACCAAGTATTAGTCGGAACACGAAGCTGCGAATCTTCAACGCCCTGGTCGGGTCTTTAATTCTTTATGAAACAGAGACCCGGCCGGCTACAATCACAGCTCTCAAGACTGTAGACGTGTTCCAGACGAAAAGCCTTAGGAGGATAGAGGGCCTGAGATGGTTCGACTTCGTCAGCAACGAGAAGCTATTGCAGACAACGCAGCAGACACTGTTCTCCATCCAAATTGCACAGCACACTCTACGATGGTACGGTCACCTTCTCAGAATGCCTTTACACCTACATGCAAAATCGTGCTAGACTCAACCCCGCAGAAGCCGGCTGGAAACGACCCCGCGGCAGACCGAAAATCGCTGGTCCGATAGTCTTTCCAAATACTTGAAGCTGGCAAACATCGACACCCACGACGCACCAGCGCTAGGTGCTGATCGCATCACATGGAGGAGGCTGACATCACTTTCTACGCTGGGCGAGGCCCGGCAGGAGACATAAGTCAAGTAAGTCAGTCAAAGATCCAGACAATTGAGTCTTGTCTTCGCCAGGCTAATCATCACAGAAAACCAGGTTCAGGTATACCTCTATAACCAATATCTATTTTGACGACACTGACCGAAGCTTCCTGCTTTCCGGTTTTGTTAAAAGCAGTTTTTCAAAAATCCGGTTTTGGCCGAATTCTCAGTGAACTAACTGTCAACGTATATCCTTATCTCTATAAAAGAACATTCTAATCAACTTCAAATAAACTTTAACTTAAATCCGGTTACAACCAGATTCCGGACGAATTATATGTCCGGGTAAAAAATGATTGTCATAGACCGACTCAGCGCATCTTCTTACCCCTAAATCTGTCACCTAATCAACTTCAAATAAAACTTTTGCTTTTAACAAATTTCCCAGTTTTGGCCTGATTCCGGGCAAACTAGTTGTCCGGGTAGAAAATGCTTTTCACATAAGTGTTCAGCATGTCTTCTTACCCCTAAATCGAACATTTAATCAACTTCAACTAAAACTTTTACTTTTAACCAACTTTCCGGGTTTTGCTGAATTCCGCACGAACTACATGTCCGGCGATAAAATGGTTTTCACCATCGTGTTCAGCATGTCTTTTTATTCCTAAATCGAACATCTAATCAACTTCAAATAAAACTTTTACTTTTAACAGTTTTTCCGGTTTTGGTCGGATTCCGGGCAAACGATGACAAAATGGTTTTCACCATCGTGTTCAGCATGTCTTCTTACCCCATAATCGGCTATCATATTAGCTGTTTAGGGCTACAAAGCCCATCTACGAACTTGAACTTACCCTTGACCCAAAGAACCCTTATACCAAGTTCATCAAAATATCTCATTCCCTTCGAGAGTTATCGTGCTCACAGACAGACGGACAGACGGATATTTTTGCGATGTCACAGGTATCCCACGTTTTGGGATCCCAAAAACTTAAAAAAATCCTTCAGGTCTGCTGGAATAAGCTTTTTACTTGGATAGTCTTCGTGATAATAATAAAAGGAGTACAGCATACTTCTAACCTTGTGATTTGGAATCGAACGATATGCTATACACCCCTGCTGGGGGTGGTGTATGCAATTTTTTTTTTTTTATGCCGACTTTTTCGCCAGGTATTGGGGTACCCCTAGCGGTCTCAGATTTCATACCAGCCAGGCGGGGGTGGGTGGGTCTTTTTTCCGAAAAAGGCCAGATTTTAGGCTAGGGGTCCTCAGATTTCATACTAGTCCCCCCCTGCTATAACCTATGAACATGATTTAATTTTTGTTACGGTCGGATTAGAATCCGAATTCGATTTCGGATTCGAATCCTCAGCATGAAATGGTGGATTCGGATTCGAACTCGGATTCGTACCTAGCCCTGGATTCGGATTCGAATCCTTTCATGATCGGATTCGCCCATCTCTGATATGATATAAGTTTTACTTTTACACATCACGTTTGAGCGCTTGCGCACTCGTTCATATTGGACCCAAAGACTGATTCTGCCACGAAGGGTCGGAAAGCTACTTAGCTGACTACGTATCCATTTAGCTCAGTCAAATGCAATTCGCCGTCAACTTGAGCTGAATAAATATTTACTGAAGTTCCCATTTTTTGCCGTTGTTCCTACTATTGCTTGATTTTTGCTCAATATTTTTGATAGCCGTCATCTCATCCACAATTCGCGTGGGTCACTGGTAAGGTTGACAAATTGGCCTCTTTTGGAATGTGGCATTTCGAAATGATGGAAATCTTGAGTTAAAAGGTGTGTTGTACTGATAAGGCGGGTTGCCCCCAAAAAACAGATTTGGCTGTTTAAACAGGTAAAAAAAAACAGGAACAGGGCAAAACAGGATACACCAAAACGGAACAGAACAGGTGAGAAAAAAAACAGATGGCTTCAAAACAGCTGTTCTGTTTATTTTGGGTCCCTGAAACAGAAAACAGAAAACAGCAAAACAGGAGGAAAAAAACAGAAACAGAAACAGAAAACAGGAACAGTGCCCATGCCTAGTCCCAACAGGTTGATGATATCAAGCTGCTTGGAATACACATCACCCATGATCTAAAATGGAATAAGCAAGTTGACAGCATGCTTAAAAAAGGTAATATGGCAATCCGGTCACTTAAACTCCTGGCCCGTTATGGAGTACCTACTGACCATCTGTTGGTAATTTTTGTGACTTTTGTTCGTCCAACCCTGGAATACTGTTGCCAGGTTTGGCATTTCGGGTTGACCCGGGATCAGGCGGATATACTCGAACGGGTGCAGTATAGAGCCCTCCTTGTGGCCTCGAAGTCCCCTAAAGTCCCATATTTCGAATTGTTGAAAAGATTTAATTTAGAATTGTTAGCACAGCGCCGAAAAAAGTTGTGTTTCAGTTTTGGTCTAAAAACGTTGGAGAGCCCTGGCCTACGAGAAATTCTTCCCCCTGCATATCTACCTATTAGGCCAAGACCGGCACGAGCTGCTGCCCAGCCTGTTCCAAAGTTGCAGCCAGTACCCTGTTCCCATGACCGATACAGAAAAAGTTTTGTTCCTTCGTTCACTGACCTTTTTAACCGGCATTTCGAACCACCTCCATAATTTAATCGTATTTTTGTGTGTGTTGTTATTGAATTGTAAATATAATAATTTTTGATATTATCTAGTTTTTAGTTTGGGGTGAATTTGACCGAATTATGAGTTTTGTTTATAGATGTTTTGATAAGTTGACATGTTACGTATGATTGAAGGTTTTACTTATGAGTTTTATTGTGAGATACATGTACATTGACAAATGAATAACATTAGTTATAGTTGTTTTAACATTAGTTAATTGTTAAGTTATGCATGACGGAAGAAATTCAATGTTCGGCTTCGTCCGTGAGCGAATTTTTGAAAATAAATTGAATTGAATTGAATTGAATTGAATTGAACTCGCGTTTTTACCTTGATGGTTTCTTCGGCACGGTGGGGATGCTTAATCACCGGTGGATATTCGGTCAAAAACTCATCCAACTTGTCATGGATCTTCTTACGTATCGTTCGCGCTCCATACTCCTGCTTGTCCGAGGCGTGCCAGCATGGGACCACATTATGAGCATCCACCTATAACAAATTTAAGCACAAAATATATAAAAAATAAGAGAAGTCATCATAAGAAAGATCAAACAGATCGTACGAAATTTCAAGGAAAATGTAAAACAGGATCGGAAATGAATTCTCTCGCAAGAGGTCAGTCCTAATGACGAGGTCCTAGTGTATTTGTGTCTTTCTATTCGTATTTTTTTCTTCCTATTTCTTCCTACTACATCCTCGTCTTGTCACTTTCGACAGGCTATAAATAAAATAAGTTATTACCCAAAACCAATTTTATGTTGATGAACGACGTACCTTTGCTGTATCGCTAGTTTGGTCAGTACACTGTAAAAAGTTTCTCCGAGTAAGGATTAAATTCAACTGCAGTATTTGCTACTGGGATTAATCTTATCTCTACTGGTATAAGATTAATCCGAACTAGAGACAATCTTATCTCAGGAGCGAAAACCTTAATCCCCGTAGCAACTACTGCAAGATTTGTTTGCTCTTTCATTGTAAACGACACACATACCTACCTATTCTTATAGAAGTAATCAATAAAACGTTGAGAATTTTAAGCTAGTCGTTCAATCTTGTATGTTGAATATTCTTTGTCATAGTTATAATGCTGCTGACTGTATAAACCTGAAGATGACAATAGCTCCAATGGCATAAGGCGTCTGACAAGCCAGTGGCACAGAAAAATCAAACTTTGTTGATTAAATGACTGATTATCAACACGAAACTTGTAATACGTAATTTTGTAACACGAAATAACAAAAACCTACACTGCAATAACAAATATTGCAGTATTTGCTACTGTGGTTAATCTTGTCTCTAAAAAGATAATCTAATCTCTAATTCGGACTAATCTTATCTCAATAGAGATAAGATTAATCCCAGTAGCAAATACTGCAGTTAACTTAATTCTTACTCAGAGAAACTTTTTATAGTGTAGCCTAAGGCATCAATAATTAAAACAAAAATGAACACAAACAGCAACACGGAAATTTTAGGACAAGACGAATTAATGGGGATTACCAACGAAACGTCCCCATGACAAAACATACCCTGGCGAATCGTCCCCGTGACAAAACGTCCCCGTGTCAAAACGTCCCTGTGGCGAAACGTCCCCAAGCATATATTTTTAAGTTCGCTTTGATCTTCAGGTGTCACATCTGTAATGCACACAACTTCAGAGTGTGCATTACAGATGTGCGAACATTCCTTGTAAGCAGGAAAGATCAGACATAGGACCGGTTGCTTCATAAATGTATTGTTTTCAGTTAAATTATGTTGTGTAATATGCCTTGCAACTTGCAATTGACTCGTAACTGATCAGTTCTAGGTCGTTTGAAGCAACATGCACAATCTGAGGAGCACCAATATGCGACATGCAAAAATAAGCGTAGTGCCCTTATTTGATTAAAAATGGCTTGGGAAGCGAGGAAACGAAAGCGGATGGAACGATTAGTTAGGTAGAGAGACATGGTTAATCTAGGCTAGACGGTTTTGATCCTTTAATAAAATCTTTTAATAATAAATATCACCAAACTAAGCACCGAACAAAAGCGAGATGATACCGTTGATGTGTATCACGCTGTCACCGGTTGTCTGCGAGAAGTTTTTCCATCAGAAAAACTGGTTATGTAAATTGTTTCCCTGTTTTCGCTACAAGCCAACGGGTCTCGGGAAAGGCTTAAAACAGCCAAAACCGTGGGTTATTTGCTGAAAGCACAGATTAGTTTTAAAGTATTCAAATATTTTAAAATACTGCAAGTTGAAAAATAAATAGTGCGAGGGGTCCTTTAAGAAATGGCTATAACAGGGAGCAACACTTTGGTTGGTTTCTTGAGTATCGGTTAAATGCTGAAGTAGACAACCCATCGTGGTTTTCAAAAGTTTATATTCCAAAAATATTTTTTGTCTGAACTGATGACGCAACCAGTAGTCTCATAGGCCTGGCTATCCCTCAGCAATGAAAACAAAATTCTATAGCCGGGGACGTTTCGAATGGGAACGTTTTGTCGACAACCCATGAATGGTCTTTTGTTACTTTTCTTATATTTCACTCCTTAATTTTCAGGGACGAAAATAAACAAATTTTTACTATTATTTAGGTAATCTCAGTCTAACTGCTCCAAGAAACGAAAGAAATCAGGATAGGAAGCACGGTCATATTTGAGGACGGCGGTCACATCTACGTGCCTCAAAAAATATAACAAAAAAGTAGAAACACTCTCAGAGAGGGATTTGAACCAAAACCGACAACTCGATCGTGTGTCAATTTAAATGCCCATACGAGGGAGACACGGTGGAGAGGGCTACTTTTCAAGCCAGTGGGATATGATTACATTGAATAAGTATTACTTCATCCCAAGCGGACTGCAGTTTATGACTGGTGGTGCTAAGAATATAAGGTTTGAAGCCAAGCTGACCATTCATACGAAAGAAATATAAATATTTTCGCTGAGGACGGTTTGCCGGAAGTGCAACCGAAATATCCGAATTTATATTTATCCCTCGCACATCATCCTAGAGGGATAATTAGCTGATCCAGAAAAAAACCCGAAAATCACGGTTTTCTATTTCTTTGGTGGTGCTAAGATTTCGATTCGGCTATTTTTCGACTCCTCTTCACAAGATCGAGTCCTCTCAGAGCGTGGCTAAAATTTTAGATATGGCCTACCGTAGGTAAACTTGTATGGGTAGGGACTACAGAGTGTTTGATTGCTAGCATGACATGGAGTACTAGGCTCGTCTATGTAGTATGACAACATAGGTGATTCAGACGTGGAAGAAGAAGGATTGAAAGGGGGATAGGAAGGGGGCTTGGGAATTGGGGAGGAAAGTTGGTCGAGGGTGTTTGAGTGAAGAAAGTTGATATGGAGTGTTTTGCTGCAGGTTTTTCAATTTAAAAAAAAAAAAAAAAATTACTAACAGTTTCGGTAATTTGTAGTTCTTCTTGACTGTTGTTACATCTTAAAGGTGAACTCCAGAATTAAAAAATAAGGGTTCCGGGTGACCGAGTTCGATAACTGATTTTTTTTTGAATTTTTTGACGTAAGAAGCATTCTAGTGGGTCAACCCCAAGCAGAGATACCTCATAAAGTCTGATTCCATTGGCTCCTTTGATGAGACCCCTCATTCGTTCCGTCATGTTGATGCTGTAGTCTTGCGGGAATGGCACCGACGCAAAAACTCGTAACACAGCATCAACGTTGTTTACAAAAGTGACCCATAGAAGAAATTCTGGAGGTGTTGACTAAATTGTGACGGAATTCCAAACAAAACACAAACAACAAACAAACAAAAAAAGACAGAAGAACTGAGTGAAAAGGAAATGCCCAAGACCAGAGTGTGTTGCTACCCTGGTTGTAAGCCCACTGTTGGAATAGCTTTCTTTTCTTGGCCAAGTAGTGAGAATAGGGAGCATAGAGAAGAAATTCTTGAAGCTCCATTAAACAACACATACAAAAAGACAGCTGAACTGAGTGAAATGGAAATGTCCAAGACCAGATGTGTTGCTACCCTCGTTGTAAGCCCACTGTTGGAATAGCTTTCTTTTCTTGGCCAATTAGTGAGGAGAATAAATTTTCTAAGTACAGTGTTTGGGAAAATTTTGTCGAGAGCAAACACCCAATTTCTGTCTCCCAACAATTGGAGGCTTCAGATTTTTGTGTGTACATTCCTTTGAACCTGATTTTCTGAGTTCCTGTCAGGATTATACAGGAGGACAGTATTAAAAGACTTGCTGAGCATGCAGTGCCAACCATGCTCAATTCATCAGGTTCTCAGGCATTTTCAAATTCAGTGTCAGTTCCACCTCCAAATAGGCATGTGTCAACTCTTGGTGTAACTCCTGCTGTAATAGATCAGGCCCAGGACAGTCAGAACATCCCTTGCCCAAGTGCTTCGTTCAATTCAACAACCTATGAGTGCCTCTCAGCGTCATGCCACTTGAGTGACCATGATTACTTCTCTGTGATGCTGCTGTGAAGGAAGTTTCAGTTTCATCCCATGGAGCAGAGGATTCTCGCGAGATCTGGTAAGCCAAACGGTTTTTGCAGGTAATTTTTGTCCTGAAAATGTGAGCGATCAAGGTCTGCCAAAATTTTTACCCAGGAAATGCTTCAGGGGTCGCTGGGAGAAGTAGGGTCGCAGGACTAGTTGTCCAACAAAAATCTTTGAATTACCTTAAAAGTGGCATCTTTCAACTTAGAAACTTGAAATTTACGCTAGCTGCATTTTTGTTACTTTTCTCTGTAAGTCGGTCAACCGACCTATTTATCGCTACTGAGTGTTTATTGATCTCATTGGTCAGTTTGAATGAGCTCTACAAAATAACAAGAAAAAAAGGCATCTGGCATCTTCCTGTTGCCAGCAACATCTCTCCAATGATGATTTTGATTTTCGTGCCCCGCCAAGAACGTAGGTCTGTCGGAAGGAGCTCCCACCTCAGTCCTTGGCAGGTTAACCAACCAGCAAACAGAGACGGTTGAAGACCCAGAAATAAACAGCTTATTAAAAGCTCTGACTCCAAACTTTGTGATGGAACCGGGTTTTAAAGGCTCAGATACCATATACTTATTCCTGAAGTGTTATACAATTGTTGCATTTTTGCAGATACCATGGTATCTGATACCACAGTCTAAAGTCGTTTTTGCAGTTATTATGGTATCTGGCCAGTTATTGTGGTATCAGATATTCAGATACCACAGTCCGACCATAGGAACTGGTCACGGTATTCTAGGCCAAAGCATTTTCTTACTGAATGAACCATTCAGGTAGCATCTAAAAAATGTGGTCAGGGACTTCTAAGAAACTATGTTGTCATACTTCTTGGTGAGGTCACAATTAAATTTTGGGGTAATTCTGATAACTAAATAATTGACGAGCAAATTCAATCATTGATAATGGTTTCTCTTTTAGATTGAAGTGCAGTCAAGCCTTCTGAAATTTAGAATACAGTCAGCCGAGATCAACCCATAGTCAGTACCATCCATAAAGCAAAGGACACAGACGTATGTACCCATGGAACTTTCTGCATCTATAGAGGCTTTGTCATCAGAACAGTTACAGGAATCCGCATGGCTTGGAAGACAATCACATTAGGTAAGTTTTTAATTCAAAACGTAACTTACAAGGGCTTCAATGGTTTTCTATTCAAAGGACCCATGACATCAATAGAAACCTTACTGCATCCAAGTAACTGATGGCTGTAAATATTTTGCCTGTAGCTAATGATAAGAGTTTAATTTTGTATTATCTTTCTTGCTTGAAAGTAGGTGCTGTTTAGGATGGGAATATGTTCAACATTTTGGATATCAGTTTACAAATGCGTCCTCCCTGCAAACATTTGAATGGCTTTTATTCGTACTGCCTTTCTTGCTCGTTACTAGTTGCTACTTAAGATGGAATATTCAGTACCTGAAATCTTTCTTGCCCTGATCCTTGACCAGAACAGCGGATCTGTTTGTGAGAAGCATAAGCTAGAGATTTGATTTGTTTTGATGTTTAAATTTTTTTTTCATCCACACCAGAGCAAAATAACACTAGGAAGTACCACCAAGACTTGACCAAATTGACACACATTCAAATAGCAGCGATACTAGCAGCCTTAGTGGTAGAGAACGTCCCTACTAAAACTTTTTCCAACATTGCAAAAATGATACAGCTTCCATTGTTTCCTTGGTGTTTGCAGACCCCACCCTTGCATAAATTTCTTCTCGCTTTAAATGCCGCAAGTGTAGTGAGCGGCGCTAACGACTATGGCCCGTTTGCGAAAATAACACTAGGGAGTAGCAGCAAGACTTGACAAAATTGAAAGATACTCGAATAGCAGCAATACCACCACCCCTAACGGTAGAGAATGTCCCTACTGAAACTTATTATTTTCACTAACGCTGGCTCCGATAACTTCATATTCTGAACATTGCAAAAAAAATGATGTAGCCTCAGTTGTTTCCACGGTGTGGGCAGACCGCACCTTTGCTTTAGAGATTCCTTAACCCGCAAGTTTGTCTCACTTCAAGTGCTGCAAGCATAGTGGGCGGCGCTACAAGTATGGACCATTTGCAAAGCATGGAAAGCATAGGTCTTGGCGCTGCTCCCTAGTGTTATTTACTTACAAATTTTCAGGCTCTTGTTTCATTTTTACTACCTTTCTTGCTCAGAGGCAGTTGCTATTTGGATGAGAGTATTTAATTTCTTACGGTCATCAGTTACAAAATTCGTTCTCATTACATTGCAAACAAATTATGTCAACCTTTTCCTCGGTGTGTGGAGACCGCACCTTTGCTTACTAGAAAATGTAGCTTACTTATCCATTTTGCACCGTCAAATATGATTCACAGTCAGCTTGGGCTGAAGGAACATCTATTTACTAGAAATTTCTTAACCCGCAAGTTTGTCTCGCTTTAAATGTCGTTAGTGTAGTTGGTGGCGTTACGAGTATGGCCCATTTTATAAAGCACAGAAAGCATAGGTGTTGGCGCTACTCCCTAGCGTTATTTTGCTCTGATCCGCACACAACTTTCAGTCTTTCTTTAATTTTTATGGCACTTGCCTTCCGGCCAAGTGCCATATACCGATCACTTTTCCGTCGGTCTGTCGGTCGTCTTAGTCCGGTGTTTGCGAGTTAGGGTACTTCCAGATATGCTAGGACGATGAAACTTGGCAGGCGTATTAGGGACCCGACCAAACTAAGTCGAAAATAGTCACTTGCCCGATCCGACCATCGTGGGGGGAGGGAGGGGAGCCGGAATCCGGAATTTAGTTGGCATGCATAACTTTTGAACGGGTTATCGGATCTTAATGAAAGTTGATATTTGGAGAGACCTCATGTCTCAGATGTTCCATTTCAAGTCCGGACCAAATCCGATGAATGTGGGGGGGGGGGGCGCAGGGGGGGACCGGAAATCATATGACAAGCTTAAAGTGGAGGGATCGGGATGAAACTTGATGAGAGGAACAAGCACAAGCCCTAGGTACATCATTGGCAGACGCGGACGGGATTCGTGCACTGTGGTGGGAGTTGGAGGGGGGGGGGGGAATTCCGGTGATACGGAGTTAAGTTACTTTTAGGTGGGCTGGGACAGTGAAACTTGGCAAGCGTACCAGGGACCCGACCAAACTAACTTGGAAATAGTCACTTCCCCGATCCGACCACCGTGGGGGGAGTGGAGGGAAGGGGAATCTGGAATCTAGAGGTACGTATAACTTTGGAACGGGTGATCAGATCTTAATGAAACTTGATATTTGGAAAGACCTCCTGTCTCGGATGTCCCATGTGAAGTCCGAACCGTATCCGATTATTGCGGGGGGGGGGGGGTCAGGGGGGAGCCGCAAATCTTGTGACACGCTAGGAGTGGAGCGATTGGGATGAAACTTGGTGGGAAGAACAAGCACAAGCCCTAGATTCATCAGTGACAGAACTGGATCGGGTTCGAGCACTGTGGGGGGAGGAAGATCGTCCGGAATTCCGGTGAATACCAGTTAAAGAACTTCCAGATGTGCTAGGACCATGAAACTTGAACATTAGAGACTTGACATGATTAGAATATTTTTGCCTCATGGGTTTTGCTTACAACTGAATTTCTTAAATTACAAATGATACTTTTGATTAAAATATACATTTCATTCTCCCGATGAGCTCATCATCATTTTTGCTTCAAGAGTTTTGATTACAGATGAATTTCTAGCGCCCCTAAAGTGCGCATCATCACAGCCAAATGTATTACCAAACTATACGTTCTCATGATTTCCAAGGACCCATTATCTCAAGGGTTTTGCTTATAAATAATAACAACAAACCCACGAATTGAAGAATTCCTACTTTCATCCTCTGACCCAGCCTTGCAAGTAGCTTGTTATTACCTTTCTTGCTCAGAGGTAGTTGCTATTTTGGATGAAAGTATTTAATTTGTTACGGATAGCAGTTAGAAAGTTCGTCCTCCTTACATGAGTGTCTTCTTTCATTTTTATGACCTTTCTTGTTTGAAAGTAGTTGCTATTTAAGATGGAAATATTCTATATTGAAATCTTTTCTTGCCTTGGCCATTCATTAAAACAGAATATGGATTTATATGAGTCGCTTTGTACTGCCTTCTTAAATTTGTATTACCTTCCTTGTTCGAAGCTAGCTGCCATTTATTTTCGATACTGAAATCTTTTCTTGCCTTGGCCATGGATTAGAACAAAATGTGGATTTATATGATCCGTTTTGACGTGTCCAGATTCGCTTAAAATCTATAATGCCTTCTTTAATTTTGATTACCATTCTTGATCAGAAGCAGTTGCTATTTTGGATCGAGTTAATTTTTTTTCGGATATCAGTTAAAAATTAGTCCTCTTTAGAAACTGTTTGAATGCCTTCTTTCACTTTTATGACCTTTCTTATTCGAAAGTCGTTGCTATTTAGGATGGAAACGTTCAATACCTACATCTTTTCTTGCCTTGGCCATGGATTAGAACAATCAATCAATATATTTATTACCCGTCAAGAAAAACAATGAAGGGCATGTAGCCCTAGTGGCCGAGTACAAAAACAAGACCAAAGGTGTCGATGGGATCCCAACAATCTAATATTAGATTCAGACAATCGAGTCTTGTCTTCTCCAGATCCAGTCTTGGACAGGCTAATCATCAGAGAAAACCAAGTTCAGATATACCTCTATAAGCCATATCTATTTTGACGATACTTACCGAGACTTCCTGCCGATTTCCGAGCGAACTACTAGTCCAGCAAAAAAAAAAATACAGAAACAAAACCAGCGTATCTCCTTATCCCTATAAAGAACATATAATAAACTTTGAATAAAAGTTTGACTTGAAAAAAATCCGGTTACAACCGGATTCCGGAATAATTATATGTCCGGGTAAAAACCATTGTCATATACCGACTCAGCCTCTCTTCTTACCCCTTAATCTGTCATCTAATCGAACTTTTGCTTTTAACAAATTTTCCTGGTTTGGCCGGATTCCGGGCGAACTAGTTGTCCGGCGAGAAAATGATTTTCACCATCGTGTTCGGCATGTCTATTTACCCATAAATCACACATTTAATCAACTTCAAATTAAACTTTTACTTTCAACCAACTTTCCGGTTTTCGCCGGATTCCGGGCGAACTACATGTCCGGGTAGACAATTGTTTTCACATAAGTGTTCAGCATGTCTTCTTCCCTAAATCGAACATCTAATCAACTCGAAATAAAACTTTTAATTTTAACAAACTTTCCGGGTTCGGCCGGATTCCGGGCGAACTACGTCAAGAATATGGTTGTCACCATCGTCTTCAGCATATCTTCCTACCCTTGAATCGAACATCTAATCAACTTCAAATAAAACTTTCACTTTTAACAAACTTTCCGGTTTTGGCCGGATTCCGGGCGAACTACTCTTCCGATGACAAAATGGTTTTCACCATCGTGCTCAGCTTGTCTTCTTACCCCATAATCGACCATCATATTAGCTGTTTCAAAATATTTTGTTTGCCCCTTAATTTGAACTCCCTCCCCCACCCCTAAATGTAGGGCTACAAAGCCCATTTACGAACTCGACTGGTCCGACGACCCAACCTCACACCAAGTTTCAACAAAATATCTCATTCCCTCCGAGAGTTATCGTGCTTACAGACGGACGGACGGACAGACGGACACCTTGTGCGATGTCATAGGTATCCCTCCACTTACGTTTTTGGATCCCAAAAAGAAAAGAAAAAAACAACAACAACAAGAAAAAAGACAATGCACGTAGCAAAACTTTACACTAAACACATAACAAACATAGCTACAGAGTATTAGATGGGGACAGAGGATGGATTCATATGAAGCTTTAGCTGGTGGGATGCTGAGTGTGACAAAATGGTTCCATATAAGAAATGTTTCATGCAGAAGTACAAGTAGCCTAAAAAAGTACAGTAGATGTTATGAATTGAGTGCTCACATCCCAGGTTTGTGACTTGCACTTGGCTTAACCATGTTTGGAAATGTGAAATATTTAGACTGTGAAAAATGCATTTTTTTTTCTCGAAAAGTTTTTGTTGTGATGAAAATATGGATGTGACTGAGTTCAGATACAAAGTGTGCTAAGTGTCAATAAAACGGTCATATCTTGCGTGCGTCAATGATCCACAGCTTAATGAGAAAAGAAAGCTTAATGAGCTGTGAAGTTGAAATAGAGGATGGGTTTGCTATAGGGATACAACATCATCAACCAACTATATTCAGACATTAATTTACGTTCTAATTGAAGTTTTTAATTGCAGGATAAGGAACGCCTGACCTTCGTCAGACTTAGAAGTATGTCTCATAATCCCTTGGACGCCAGTTACAATGAAAGAGCTGATTGGGTCATCATCAGTCAAGTATGCACCGGAATGAACAACATTTAGTGTTTAGTGGTTGAGAATGTTCAAAACTGATTAAGTAAAGAATAATACAGTTTTCCTTCCAATGCTTCATTGTATGCTATAGCATAAATTAAAGTATATTCCTTGCCATCTTATGTCTTTGTAAGCAGTCAGTCTGGTCTTTATTGTATGCTGCTGTGTTACTAAAGCAGTGTAACATAATCAGATAGCCTACTTCTCTGAGTAAATGTAATTTGTCGACCAATACAGTTTATGAGCTCTTGATGTTTGTCGGAGCTCAACTAAACCCTGTAGTGTGAAGCAAGGAGCCACAATGCTAATACTACCAAGGGCTCATCATTCACAAACTGTCGCCTAGTTTTTAGGGCATCACGCTAGGGTCCATTGTTGTCGTTAGTGATTGTATTCTTAGAGAATTACTATTTGCAATGATGTTCCTCTTATAAGTATTAGGTCGCTATGGTCTGTAAATGTTGAGGTAAGCTCTGTCAAATGTTGATCGTCCACAGTGTTTAGAGAGACCAGCAACGTAAATAAAACCCCAATTCTACACCCAAACCTGTAACAAAGGTGCCAAAACATTCCTATGGGCACCATGAGGTAGGTTCAAAGCACAACAGAATGTTTGATGACTACAGTGTACTAGTAGCTACAGAGGACTAAAAGTTCCTAATGATCAAGAAAGAGACTATTAAATCTCTGCTACACAGCTAGATAGACTTGGTCCCATTCTCAGAGGGTTACTGGCCAGTATGATTTGCCCCAGATGGTAAAAGATCATGAGATTCAACTGTAGAGAACTGAATTCATCTTCTTTGAAGTGGTACTTCTTAGCCAAAAAGGCATGGGGGGGGGGGACTGTTTTTCCAAAGTGGGGCTTAGTCCAGTAAATGGATGGTAAGTTTGGGAGTGGATTGTGAAATAAGAAAATTAAGTTACATTCTGGTCGGGAACTGTTTTTGTAAAGAGTGGCTTAGACCAGAGGTACTGAAACGGATGGTAAGTTTGGGAGTAGGTTGGGAAACAAGAAAATTAAGTTACATTCTGGTCCTTAGTTTCGGCATATGTGTGGTTCACACGGGGAGGATTTGTTTCATTTAGTGGGTTGATATTTTAAGGTGAAGGATTTGAAATTTTTTTAAAATACTAACTTTTGGTGAGAATCAACGGGAGCGAACAATCTGATTTGTTTCTCGAGGAAAAAAAAAACATTCCTGGCCTTTGTAGGTAAGGGAGGTTCCTTCAGGTAGGCTATGTAGGATCCGGAGTGTTTTTTTTGAAAAGAGAGTTTTCTCCTTTTGGTGTTTTATATTGTCTTTTCGAGAGTTTTCTATTTTGTTTTCCTTCCAGGCTTTTCGGGAATCAATTTTTTCATTCTTAATGTGATCAGGGGCTTCATTTTTAGAGAGCAGAGGTGTCATTTCAGGTCATCAGCTGCTTAAAAAGATCAAAGTTTCGAGAGAGTACACTGTAAAAAAAATTACAGTATTTGATACTAGGATCAATCTTGCCTTTATTGAGATAAGATCATCCCTAATTCGGATTGATTTTATCACAATAGAGATAAGATTATTCCCAGTAGCAAATACTGGATCCTTATTAGCTACGTTCTTTGTACGGGAGTTCTCAACGGTGGTCTCCGGTTTTTCTTATAAGCTGTTTTTGTATCCACCGGTGACTTCTCACTAGTCTTATAACCCATTTTTGAACTAACCAGTGTTCGGTTTTATCTATGCTGACGAACCAGAACCTGCTCGTGAGCCCTGCTGCAGCGAGGAGTTCGCCGGTTTTCATCAACTCACAGGTGAACTAAAAGAACGCGTTTTAAGGGAAGAACCGGACACTGGTGACTAAACACCAGAGACAGCCTGGAGTGCAACGATCGCAGCTATTCAAAGAAACTTTTTACAGTGTAGGTGAGAGACCAAAACTGCTTACCATAATTTCCAGTGTTTCCACTGGCAGCTACCCCCTGGGTGCTGGGGGCAAACAACGCCGATGAATAGGATAGGCAATGGGTAGGTATGGTGCGCTGAATTTTGGGCCTTAACCACAAGGTTGAGAGTGACTACAGTGAAATAAATATAAACACAGAGTCTCAAACAACCTTGTAAAAAAGGTGCCAGAACAATGAGGAGGGTGACAGAAGTCAAGGTGAAGTCAGCTCATCTGGGGATTCACTCAGTCCGGTTGTTTGATTACCTTGGTAGTGAGAATGCCAATACGACTTCTAATTATCAGCAAACATCACACGTTGTCGAACTTCAAATTTGTCGCCAAAATCGTTCCCGCAAGACTGCCAAGTGGACCTAGCAGGGTTGCCAACCAAGACTATTTTTTTTGCCGTTTTCTCTGGTAATAATTGATGCGCCAGCACGGGACTTCGGCAATGGATTCCCTTGACCCATTGTGGGTCTCTGACGAATTTTAGGTCTAATTCTGGAGTTCCCCTTTAAAACGGACTACTGGAATATGAATATTTGGCATGTCGGTTATTTTGAAGAATAAACAATTCATTGATTGTTTGAAGTTTAACTGAAAAGCCAACTTGTTTTTGTGTCATTTAGTTTAATACACTGAATTATTTGGATTCTGCAAAGGGATTTTTTTTTATTTTCTACTATCTGCTCTGGTTCTGGCGTTCAGAATATCTGCGGCCGTCCCCACAGCGTAAATTCTACTATGACGCGACAAATTTTAATCTCAACACAAACGTGGCTTTCCAGTGGGCAGTGCCGAGACTGGTGAACATTGCTTAGTGCCTGAACAAAAAGAACAATCATAATCTTTCTCGTAATGGCATACAGAAAAAATACAAGCGCAAGGAGGGACCACAAATCGCACGGAAATTCCACTATTTGAAAATCGATTGTTCGTGAATAGCAGAAGAACTAACGCATTTTCAGCGGGTCTTCAAGCCAATTTACGTCAATAGGTGATAGGTAACTAGATTGCCCTAGCCCTTCCCTTTTCGGTTAAACTTTAACAGTGCAAAACGGATACGTCAGGGGAACTCGTGCATCGTTCATTATTAGAAATTTTGCTACGAGTGTTTGGAATTCAATCCCAATTAAAGTCCGTGAGGCCCCGCACCTTGCTGCATTCAAAGCCACAGTGAAAAGGTTCTTCCTCACAAAAGAGTAAGCAAGAGTCAGTCGCTTTCTTTCTTTTTTTTTCTTCTTCTTTTTTTTGTTTAGTATTTGGTTTAGTAATTAGTAATTAGAAATGTATTGTTAGTAGTAGTATTTATTTTTCAGTAGTAGGATTTATTCTTCATTAGTAAATAGATGTGAATTTTGTTTTTCGCCTGTTATTTAACAAGTCCCCCGGGACTTTCCCTGCAGGTGATGCAGACAAATGTTACGCGTTGGTTTTATATTAAACATATTCTAATCTAATCTAATCTAGAACTATTAGAGCTATATTTCGGCCCTTCTTAGCAAAGGTTCGAAGGGTTGGCAAGAAGGGACGAAATACAGCTTTAATAAAATTAAACTGACGTCCTCTACTTGCTGGGCGTTCCTGATTCTCACGACGCCAAGCTATCTACTAGAAGCAAAAGAAATATGGTATATAACTCTTGCAGAAGACGGAAAAGAAATCGTCAGGTTTTTGAGCAAGTCCGTTAAATTCGCAAGCAATACTGGACAAGTTTTGGCACTTGATAATTTCTGCTCCACTTTCAGAGGAAACAAACAAAAGTTTTACCTGACAAAAGGGAACGATTTTTGGGAGTGCTTTCTTCACATTCTCAACCCACTCTATTGGAATGCGCAGGGGACAGAAGTCAGTGACAACTCCACCAATGTTGTGCTTCTCGACAAACTCTGGAACTCTGTCTTTGGCTTGTCCAATCAGTAGATGGAACTGGATGTCTAGATCTTTACACTCCTGCTCTACTTCCCGGAGACCTAGAATATGTACTTCTTTATTTGAATGAATTTCACCATAGATGTGTGAACTATTCTAGTAGGAGTCCAAGGTTATAGTGCGAACACACGCTCAGGATCGGGAGCTCCCGGGCTGGAATTCCTGCCCGGATTTTCGGCACCATCATCGCTTCCTGATGGTGAAAGTGCAGAAAATCCGGCCGGGAAATCCTTATCCTGTGTTCGCACTTTTACCTGTCCACCCCACCTTTCTCGCTGGATGAGGGATTTAAGGTAGTGGAGCCAGCCACCCACTGAACAAAACCGACGAAAGTGGAAAATTGGTAAATACACTTTAAGGACACCTCTTGCTTAACCTGTCTTTCATATTATCCCTAGCTCCATGGGATTATAAGATTCTAAAACCCCCTCCTTTCGCCATTATTTATTTTTTACCCACGACTTTAGAGCTTTTTGGCCCTAGTCGAGTTTGAAAGCCACACAATGCAAACTTCGTCGAAAGCTTCAGGTCCGTTAACAACTCTAACAGATAAGAACATGCTAAGCTTCAAAGTATTACTATTCAGTTTGGAAGACATGGTAGCCCATCAGATCTACCTTCGGTTTTGGACTTCTTAGTTTCGCTTGGTTTTCTCGCTTTTTGGGATCCCAAAACGTAAGTTAGGAGGGATACCGCAAAAGTTGTCGGTCCGTCTGTGAGCACGATAACTATCGAAGGGAATGAGTTGTTTTGATGAAACGTGGTATGAGGGTTCTCTGGGTCAAGGGTAAGGTCGAGTTCGTAGATGGGCTCTGTAGCACTACATTTAGGGGTGGGGGAGGTGTTCAAATGAAAGGGCAAACAAAATATTTATAAACAGCTAGTGTGTAATAGTCGATTATGGGGTAAGAAGACATGCTGAACACGATGATGAAAATTATTTTCTCGCCAGACAAGTAGTTCCTCGGGAATCCGGTGAAAACCACAAAAGTGTGTTAAAAGCAGAAGCTTTATGTGAAGTTGATTAGATGTTCAATTTAGAGATAAGAAGACATGCTGAACACTCAGGCGAAAATCATTTTCTACCCGGACAACTAGTTCGCCCGGAATCCGGACGAAACCGGAGAATCTGATAAAAGCAAAACTTCTACTTTAAGTTGATTAAGCGACATATTTAGGGGTAAGAAGAGACGCCGATTCTGTATATTACATTCACTTCATACCCGGTCATGTAGTTCGTCCAGAATCCGGCTGAAACCGCAAAATTTGTTATAATTAAAGTTTTATTTGAAGTTAATTAGATGTTCTTGAACGGGATAAGAAGATAAGCTGAATTCGTTACTGAACATTCTTTTTTGACAAGTAGTTCGCTCGGAATTCGGCCGAAACCGGAAATTTGGAAGAAGCAAAGCAGGAATTATCGATCAATATCGTCAAAACAGATATGGCTTATAGAGGTATATCTGAACTTGGTTGTCTCAGATGACTAGGTATTTGCTCAATTAACCTGTTTCCAAATTTCAATAGTAAAAATGTTCAAGGATTCTGGCAAAGTGTCCGGCGAAGATAAGACCCAATTGTCTGGATAAAATTTTAAATATTTGGGATCCCATCGAAACCTTTGGTCTTGTCAACCGAGGCGCATTTTGTTTTCAAATATTTTGCGCCCAGCCGCCGCACCGGAGAGGGGGCTGGACAATAAAACAAGAAAATCGCTAAATTCTAGTGGAAAGTAATGGTATTTTTGAAAACGATAGTTCTGAGCCATTTCATCTTGAAAAGATCATTTCTAGTAAGAGTTATGCTTTAAGAGTTAGCTAACTCTCAGAAAAACTGGTCCGGACACGCTGTTGCGTCGGTCTCTTTGTCAAGCTGTGAACTAACTATAATATGTACAAAGATCCTCCAGTGTTTCTAGAATTTAACTGCACAAGTGAAGATTCAGAGCTAAACTCAAGCGACGTTAGTTGCAGCTTGAATCAAACTTCAAATGACATCAGTCGTAGTTTGAACGAAACATCGAATCACAGTGATCTTCACTTGTGGGAAACAGAGTATATAAGCTCGTCCTTTTTCTTAGTCATTCGTCACTCGTTATTTATATGTCATTCTAGTCATCAGTCAGAGTTAGAATTGTCAGTGTTTGAGATTACGTTATTCGCATTTATCCGGATTATATCTTGTACAGTGTCAGTCATAAATAATACCATACATACCATACATATATGTTAACGTAAAACCTAGTCCACTATCACTCTTAGTTACCAGCCACGCTAAGGTCCACGCTACCCGGCCATCTATTTCATTTACACAAATTCCCACCAACCGAAAGTAGGTTACTACCATTCTCGTTTTCAGCGATCCCATAAACAGTTTATGGCTCGACTGTGCATACAAAAGAGCGTTTCCGCGATCGTTATGTTTCTTCGATCAGCAAGGTTCTTGCGACTTGCTCTTTGCCTCCTGTGTGTTCACCTCGAACAATGAGCGTGTTCCACTCAACTTAACGTAGTTACTACGACTTTTGAATCCTGGCTTTTTGTCGTCAAAGCTGGAATACACTTTTCTTTTTTCGTCCAAATTCTTGCCGTGGGCTGATCGGGCCAATCACGTCACAGAAGTGGTAGTTACCACACTAACTACGCTCGTTACTACGTTACTATTGGTTCCTATTCTGAGAAGGTTGGAACGGTCAGCGTAGTAACTTTTCACGAGGTTGGAACGAAACTAGTTACTATCGTTAGAAGGGTGGAACACGCTCAGTATCTCAAGGTGATTTTCGATTTCGTAGCTCCAATTTAGCGGGAAATGAAAGCCCAAAAGCTTGATGTTTTATTTATTGAGATTCGGTTTGGATTCTATTTTTTGAGATCCCAAAACGTTCCTGGCGGGATACCTAATACGTCGTTAAAGCCTGTCCGTCTGTTCAGGGGCGTCACGACTGTGGGGGGGGGGGGGGGGGTGGCGCCCCCCGCCCAATGCTGTATGCCAGTCGGTATACAGTTTTAACAGTTGATTTCTTTCGTGAAAACAGTCGTTTTTCTGAAAATTGGTCGATTTTTCGTCAAAATAGTCGTTTTTTCAAAAAATCACTGGATTTTTCTGGAAATCAGTCCATTTTTTTCAAACTGTCATTTTTTGTTGTTGAAACCAGTCGTTTTCTGTGCAGAAACAGTCGGTAAAAAATACCAGCCAGTAGGTAAATGCCTCGCCCCCCCCCCCACACACATTTTGGCTAGTGACGCCTCTGCTGTTAACACGACAACTCCCGAAGGGTTGAGATGTTTTGTTCGAACTGAGTGTGAGTGAGGATTCTTCGAGCCAAAGTAAAGTCAAGTTCGTAGAGGGGGTACTGGGGGATTTATATGAGGAGTCAACAAAACATTTTAAAAGCTAATACGAGAGTCTATTCAGAGGTATGGATACATACTGAATCGGTATCTGAACATTATTTTCTTGCCGGACAAGTAGTCCGCGATCTGGCTAGAACCGGAGATTTGGCGAAAGTAAAAGTTTTGCTTCTAAAGTTAAACTAAAGGTTCGTTTTAGGAGTAAGGAGACATATTGACCGTTTTTTATTTTATTTTCTTACCGGACACTTATTTCCCCCGGATCCGACCAAAACTGTAAAAGTAAAAGATTTTTCTAAGGATAATTAGAGGTCCGATACAGGGATAAAGAAACACATCGAATCCCTTTTTAGTGGAGTGTTGCTTGGAACAATCCACTATTGCGAGCGCTGTAGCAGCTTTCGGTTTTCGGTTTTCACCGTATTTTGTGGAGCTCATAACTCGTGACCAGTGCAAGTATCAAGTTCAAACTTGGTACGCTACTGGGTATTGCGGTCTAGTTGTGCCTTTTAGAGGTCCCACCCCCGACCCCAACCCGGTTCAGGTGCAAATGGGCCCAGATTGCCCATGAGTAAAGTTCGTTACCCTTGCCAGGAATTAACAGGTATCAAGTTGAAACTTGGTAGGATTGTGAGCATTGGGGTCTCTTGTTACTTGTTGCGGGTCCCAAACCCCACCCCCACCTGGTTCAGGGGCAATTGGGCCCACATTGCCCATTTTTTAATGTTTTTAATTTGACAATAACATGAAATAAGGCGATCAAATTCCTTTATGCTTTTGGATCATAGGGACAGGGGAGAGTTGAACCACCCCTAACCTCCCCGTTCATGGGCCCCAAAATTGCCAGTGAAAAAAGTTTTTGACCCCGTGACTGGAATGGTATACTTGGTATACTTGAGGAAAAAATGCGTAAATACACATTTGATGCGTCCCGACCCCCCCCCCCCCCTCCCGTTCATGGGCAGCAGGGCCCACATTTCCCATGAGTTAAGTTCGCCTATGACAGGTCTCAAGTCCAACTCTTGTATATTTGGGGAGATAAATACATAGATGAGGATTTGGTGTAACATACACAAATAAGACGACGCGACGTACTTTATTCTTTAATGAACAGATGGAAACTTGACTGTTTGTCATATGATCGACGATATGCCTTACTTAATGAATTGTGACAAAGGGGGCATTAGTCTGCTACGAATTGGTTTATTGCACTTGTTATTACCTTGCTAATAGAAAAGAGGTTTAAAGGGTGGGACTGACTGGAAGACCATTCAGTGTTCGAACAAATGCTATTCGTGCAAGATCTTCAACATTCCTTGGGATTTATACTGGCGGTTCGTTTACATTTAAAACTTTTAAAGTGGGGTGATTACAAGGTTAGTTCAATACTTGTTTGGTTATTGGGGAAGAGAAACGTCTTGGTTCTAAAGCTGTTTGTATATAAAATGTGATAAACATTTTACTTTTACACTCTACGTCTGAGCGCTTGTGCACTTGTTAAACTTATTTTTCTTGCCGCACAAGTAACTCGTACGGAATTCGGCCAAAACGAGAAATTTGGAATTTTTTAAATAAGTTGATTAGAGAAATAAAAAAAAAAACTAGCTTTCCGGGATTTTTCTTGACATAATTTCGGATATTTCGGTTCAGTACAGAAAAATCCAGTACAGAAATACAGAACGGCATTAGCACAATATATACAACAATCAGGGGCGTCACTAGTCTTTTACCTTTGGGGGGGGGGGACGTCCGGTTTGTGCCGACGGACTAAAAAATGTGCCGACAAAACACGCCGACATTTCCCGCCAGCACAGAATAGAATCGGGGTAAAACTAACTGTAATGCATCAGTTGAGATTATTCCTTTGATGTAATTTCGTATTTTAAGTTCACATATCTAGCTTTTCATTTTAGCCTTCGCTAAAAAGTGAAGCTTCCAACGACTGTACCAAGAACAAGTTAAACTAAGCGCCGTAGGCAAAATTTTTTAAATCTGCCTTTTTTTTCCGGAAAAATTTAGCTATACCTACCATACAGTTCTTGCTTTTAACGTGTTTCAGCGAATTTCAATCCTAAAACGCCAAGCTAAATGAAACACTGTTCTTCTAAATAAAGAATACTACAAAATGCGCCGCAGGCGAAATTTTGTGTGAACTAACTGTAACAAAGCATCAATTGAGGTTATTCCTTTGGTATAATTACGAATTTTAAAGTTCACATATTCGGCTTTTCATTATAACTTTCGCTGGAAAGCGAAGCTTCCAACGACTGTACGAAGGCAAGTTAAACCAAGCGCCGCAGGCGAAACTTTTTTAATCTGTTTTTTTTTTTGCGGAAAATTCAGCTATAGTACCATACAATTTCCGGCTTTTAACGTTTTTCAAACCCCAAGAATTTCTATCCTAAAAGGAAAACTAAATGATACACCATTCTTCCAAATAGGGAATACTACAAAATGCGCCGCAGGCGAAATTTTGTGTAAAACTTACTGTAATGCATCAGTTGACATTGTTCCTTTGATTTAAATAAATATATTTAATTTCACATATTCGGCTTTTCGTTTCAACTTTTGCTAAGAAGCGAAGCTTCCAACGACTGTACCCAGAACAAGTTGAACTAAGCAACGCCGGCGAATTTTTTTTTTAATCTGTATTTTTCCGGAAAAATTTGCGACCGACAAATGTTTGCATAATTTGATTTCTTACGTATAAAAGACCCGGTGTGCGGACAAAAACATCGACGCCCGACAAAAGCATTCACAATTCGATTTCTTCTGTGTTTTGCCCGACAAGATTGTAAAGAACTTTATTTTTTACGCGTATATAGAAGCCGATGTACCGACGAGACTTGAACTTTCGGCATGCGCCCGATAAAAAAGTTACACAATTTGATTTTTTTTTTTTTTTGTAAAAAGAACCCGATGTGCCGACGAGAATACCGACGCCCGAGAAAACCATCGAGCATTTGATTTGTTCTGTGTTTTGCTCGACTAGACTGTACAGAACTTGATTCATACGTGTAAAAATAAGCCCTTGTGCCAATGAAACTTAAACTTCCTGGGTGCGCCCGACAAAGTTTGCAAAATTTGATTTCTTACGTATAAGTAGAACCCGATATGCCGACGAGTTGACCGACGCCCGACAAAAGCATACAAAAATATTTCTTCTGGATTTCTTATGTATAAAAAGAACCCGATGTGCCGATGAACCGAGGCACGACAAAAGCCTGCAGAATTCGATTTCTCCAGTGCTTTGCCTGACAAATGTTTGCAGGATTTCATTTCTTGCGTATAAAAGAACCCGATGTGCCGACGAGTCGACCGACGCCCGACAAAAACTTAATTTGTTTTTATTTCTTCTGGATTCCTTCTGTATAAAAAGAACCCGATGTGCCGACGACAATACCGAGGAACGACAAAAGCATGCAGAATTTGATTTCTTCAGTGTTTTGCCGGACAAACGTTTGCAGGATTTTATTTCTTGCATATAAAAACATCCGATGTGCCGACGAATCGACCGATGCCTGATAAAAAGCATAAAAAATATTATTTTGTCTGTGTTTGCCGGCGCTTCGAGCCGACAAACAAGTGAACTTTCGCCGGGCTTCGCCCGACGAAAGTACTTTCTGAGGACCTTTAGGGGGGGGGAGTCCCCCCCCTCCCCCCCCCCATAGTGACGCCCTTGACAACAATAGCAAAAGCTAAATAAACGCAAAACAAGAAATAGGAGAGACTTGGAGTACTTGGGACGTGTTTTTTTTAAACGTCACTGATTGCAAACGGTTTTAGCTGCAAGGGTAAATAATGCTTGGGAAAATAGGAAACTACAAGGAGAACGTCTGGCCCGAAACTCAGCTTTCTAAGTCATCTCGAACTTGACCAAAAAAGTAATTCAGCAGAAGCACTCAAATGTGCCAAGTATAAAACTAGTTTTATACTTGGGACAAGGTCGTTTTGTACTTGGGACATAGTTTAATACTTGGGACGCCAGGGTTTCCATATTTTTTTAAAGTCAGATATAGTCAACATTACAAAAAGATACAAAAGTTTACATGTTAGAATGTTTACAATACATTATATACAGACATGTCAATTGGAAAATGAAGTGTCCGGCTTGGCGTACAGTTTGACTAGTTGGTTCTGGGTTTGCTTTTTTGCAACTTGCCACTTCTCAAACTGGTACGAAGCTTTTGTAGCTACATATTTCTGAAAACGAGCATCCCTTTTAAAGTAGCAGACTTCAACCTCGCTCTCACCAACTTTGACAACTTCTCCTACACTGTAAAATTTCTTTCCTCGTTTTTTCAAGATTTCTAGATTTCAAATTCAAGATTTGGCTGTAGATTCTATATTCCTAGTACTTGGGACTGTCCCAAGTATAAATTAAGGTGTGTGTTCACACAAAAAAATATAGCTTAGTGTTCACAGTAGATAATGCAGATTCTCCTGGTTACACATCATTTCAATGTCCATCGCCATCACATGGTCCTATTTTTCTGTAAGTACCTGCAATGACGCATTCGCAACTAACTACACAGATTTCGGAAATCTTAGAAAATATATTTACAAAGTCTTTGTTAACCTCTCCCTTGAAAACCACGTAGGTTACTGAAATAAAAATTTATGCAGACGTCATCTATGACGCCAGTTATTCAGGGTTCAAAATACCATTGCGAATGCTAGATGGCATCTTGTAGATGAAGGTGCTGTCACAAGTATAATAATAATATAATAATAATATAATGCAAAAATAAGGCACATGGCCTCTACAAAGAACCGTCCCAAGTACTCCAAGTCTCCCCTACACAACGAAACACGAAAAGAACAATAAATTTACTGTATTAGCTGGCGCATCGGGAAATAGGCAGGAAGGCGATTGGATGATGGCAGAAGATGTTTACTTACTTCTTTTAGTTTGACAGTTGGGTCCAAGACAAAAAACTTCCACATGATTCGGTGATTGCGCGCGACGAGGAAGGTACAGAAGAAAACGGAGATAATGATCCCATTCGATTCCTGCGTCTTTTTTCCTGAGAATCGGTGCAAACAAGCGAGGAAAAGCACAGAGGAGGAGCAAAAGCTTGTGTAAATTTTTGCTAGACCTCGTCGGTTGTACCTGGCTCTATTCGGAAAGATTTTCCCATAGCCCATCCTCGTGGCATTGGCAGCTGACAGAAAGCTGCGTTGTATTATTATTCTGTATTAGCTATTGATTATGTGGGGGTTGGGCAAACACATGTTATATAAACTCTTACCTTTTATCATGAACATATAGTGTCTGATCGTAGCTCCCATGAATGTTGGAACAAGACAGAAGCAGACATGGAGAGGTAGCTTTTGCTTTAATGCCAAGCGCTGTGCAAAAAGAAGAGCCCAGTTATCTAAAAATAGATTACAGAATAGTAGAGAGTTTGTCTAAAAAGCAAATCTGTCAAACTGTCTTGTTCCCCTAAAGACTTTATCCAAGAAGCTAATTTGCCAAATTGTCTTCTTCCTCTATTTTGAGATCTTCTGATCTTCTAACGCCTTAGCCAAGAAAATCTAACAGCTAGCAGCATTGACAACTTGATATAGACTATACCCAGGGGGGGGGGGGGGGGGACTGGTATGAAATCTGAGGACCCCTAGCCTAAAATCTGGCCTTTTTCGGAAAAAAGACCCACCCACCCCCGCCTGGCTGGTATGAAATCTGAAACCGCTAGGGGTACCCCAATACCCGTCGAAAAATCTGCATAAAAAAAATAAATATTACACACACCACCCCAATAGCATGTTGTGTAGCCTATCGTTCGATTACAAATTACAAGGTTAGAAGTATGCTGTACTTCTTTTATTATTATCACGAAGACTATCCAAGTAAAAAGCCTATTTCAGCACACATGAAGGACTTTTTAAGTTTTGACCTCGGCAACACTTCAGCATCAGATTTCAAGTAAGGCTTTGCACTTGGCCAAAGAATGTCTAGTCTTCTACTTGTACTTTCAGCAGGACGATGGAAAAATTGACGGTTTTTATGGCACTTGCCCTTCGGCCAAGTGCCATATAGCGATCGCAATTTCTGTCCGTCCGTCGATCTGTCCAGGTTTTGCTAGTTCGGGCACTTCCACATAAGCTAGGACGATAAAACTTGGCAGGCGTATCAGGGACCCCAATGATTAAGTTGGAAATAGTCACTTCCCCCATCCGAGCACCGTGGGGGGAGTGGAGGGAGGGGGAATCCGGAATCTTGAGGTATTTATAACTTTTGAACGGGTGATCGGATCTCCATGAAACTTGATATTTGGAAAGACCTCATGCCTCAGACAACCCATTTAAAATCCGGACCGGATCCAGTGACTTTTTTTTTTTGGGGGGGGGGGGGGGGGGGGGCTGGAGGGGGCAACCGGAAATCTTGGGAAACGCTACGAGTGGAGGGATCGAGATGAAACTTGGTGAGAAGACACCTAGCAAACACTAGATACATCATTGACATAACCGAGCCGATTCGGGTACTGTGGGGGGAGTGGAGGGAGGGGGAATCCGGAATCTTGAGGTATTTATAACTTTTGAACGGGTGATCGGATCTTGATATTTGGAAAGACCTCATGCCTCAGACGACCCACTTCAAATCCAGACCGGATCCGGTGACTTTTGGGGGGAGCTGGAGGAGGCAACCGGAAATCTTGGGAAACGCTATGAGTGGAGGGATCGAGATGAAACTTGGTGGGAAGACACCTAGAAAACACTAGATACATCATTGACATGACCGAGCCGATTCGGGCACTGTCGGGGGAGTGGAGTGAGGGGGAATCCGGAATCTTGAGGTATTTATAACTTTTGAACGGGTGACCGGATCTCGATGAAACTTTATATTTGGAACGACCTCATGCCTCAGATGACCCACTTAAAATCCGGACCGGATCTGGTGACTTTTGGGGGAGCTGGAGGGGACAACCGGAAATCTTGGGAAACGCTATGAGTGGAGGGATCGAGATGAAACTTGGTGGGAAGACACCTAGCAAACACTAGATACATCATTGACATAACCGAGCCGATTCGGGCACTGTGGGGGGAGTGGAGGGAGGGGGAATCCGGAATCTTGAGGTATTTATAACTTTTGAACGGGTGATCGGATCTCGATGGAACTTGATATTTGGAAAGATCTCATGCCGCAGACGACCCACTTAAAATCCGGACCGGATACGGTGACTTTTGGTGGGAGCTGGAGGGGGCAACCGGAAATCTTGGGAAACGCTATGAGTGGAGGGATCAAGATGAAACTTGGTGGGAAGACACCTAGCAAACACTAGATATATCAATATTATTTGAGCCCAAGCTGACTTTGAAACATTTATTCAAACAATGTTTACAACGGATACGTCAGCTATGATTTTTCATCAGCGATATTTCGGCCCTTCTTGGCAAGGGTCCTCGTCAGGCTGTCAATCTTCTGGTTCAACTTTCCTTCCCCGAAGTTGAACCAGAAGATTGACAGCCTGACGAGGACCCTTGCCAAGAAGGGCCGAAATATCGCTGATGAAAAATCATAGCTGACGTATCCGTTGTAAACATTGTTTGAATAAAAAATAGATATATCATTGATATAACCGAGCCGTGCTTACTCGTAACAAGTGCCATATGAGCTCGTAGCTCTTGTTCATTTTTGTCTCTGCCCTCCTGCTCATCGAAAACAGCAGAAGTCCAGCGACTTATTTTTGAGCATACGTTCTCGAGGCTTGCTGTAGCCTTAAAAGGTCGGCCTTATCTTTTCCTAAATATTGCCACTGACGCCTTATTTCTTGAGCACGAGTACAAGAAACGGGACAAACTCGTGAAGAAAAGTGCCCGTAGGGACAAGCGTCATTTTATAGAGATGAAAGCTCAGATGGCAGGAGAGGCATCAAAAAGAGGGGACTCAAGAGCTTTCTACAAAACCACGAACGAGATCATCAGAAAGCGGCCTTGCGTGGACGGACCTGTAAGGGATCCGAGCTCTGACCCACCCTCTTCAGCCGAAATCACTGGTGCTCTAAAGAAGCTAAAAAAACGGCAAGTCGCCCGGAGAAGACCGTATCGCATCTGAGATGCTGAAGTGGTCTGTAAACGCCTGCCGAACAGTTTGGATGACACTCTTTAAACTGGTATGGGAAACTGAAAAGGTCCCCCGTCAGTGGACAAGGAGTAGGCTACTCTAGTCAAAATCTTTAAAAAGGACGATTCCACTAAGTATGAAAACTGGCGAGGGATCAGCCTGCTGTCCATTCCTGGCAAGCTCCTGGCCACCATCCTGCTGAATCGCATACAGCCAGCAATCGACAAAAACCTCCGCGAAGAACAGCTGGACTTCCGCCCAAACCGTTCATGTGCGGATCTCATATTCGTGCTAAGAATGCTGCTAGAAGAGTGCAACGAATGGAGGAAAAAGCTCTACCTAGTCTTCATAGACTTCGAAAAAACCTTTGACTCCATCGACCGTGCTACACTCCGGAGAGTGCTCCGGTACTATGGCATTCCGGACAAACTCGTAAGCCTGATAGCAGCTTTTTAAAGACACGGAATACTGTGTCCGTACCCGCGACGGCAACACCAGATACTTCCCAATTATGACGGTCGTGAAGCAAGGGTGCGTTCTGTCTCCGCTGCTGTTCGTCCTGATCATCGACTACGTTCTAAGAAGATGCGAAGGATGCGGCATTGACATCGGGGATGTCAGAAAAGTAGGAGACATAGACTTTGCCGATGACATCAACCCAATGGAGACCTGCAAACAGAAGCTCCAGGACTTCCTCACAAAGACCAGTGAAACAGCTGAACTGTTCGCACTGAAAATAAACATACCCAAAACGAAGAGTATGGCGAGCAGCGGATCTCCGCTAGATTTACGCTGTAGGGACCAGCAAGTCGAACTGGTCGTTGAATTCCGATATCTCGGCAGTACAGCTGAAAACACTGGAGCTTGTGCAAGGGAGGTCCAGCTAAGACTGGGACAGGCCAGCGGTGTCTTCAATCGGCCAAAGAAGATATGGAGGAGCAAGAAGTACTCCCTTAGACACAAGCTGAGACTTTTCAACAGCAACGTCTCTCCGTACTTCTGTACGGGTCGGAGACGTGGCACCTCAGCCAACAGCTGGAGAAACGTCTTCTGGCTTTTGAAAACACCTGCCTTAGGCGGATCTTAAACATACACTAGACAGAAAGGGTTTCGCCAGATGACATAATCGCCAGATGACAGAATCGCCAGATGACAGTGCAACCCCTTATTACTGAAGTCATCAAGATCCGCAGCTGGAGGTATCTGGGCCATACAATCAGGATGGTAAGCACGAGACTCCTCAACGCTATCCTCCAGTGGCATCCGGAGGGATCCAGACGAAGAGGGCGACCGAAGAACACTCGTCGTACACCAGTCGGATCTTCACATATCAACGCGTATATCCAGCCCGAATGTCCAAGGTAAGGTATCAAAGTTGCTGACTTTATTGGAGAATGCTTCGAACCAAATTCTGTGACGTGCCTCACCGGTGCCGAATATGAAGATTTTCTGATTCTTGGGAGAATTTCGCGGTGTTTCAGGATCCCATATGTGCAGTTTCGACTCTTTGTCCCAGCTGTTTCGGCCGTGTGATTTCCTCCTAAATGATACGTTGCTTGGGTCAGTGTACAAAAAAAAAAACCAAGAGGACCACCCAAATAAAATCTGCTAAATCGGGGCAAAAACGACCCACCCCACCCGGCTAGGGTCCTCAGATTTCATACCAGTCCCCCCCTGACTATACCTACTCTTTAACTTCTCTGGTTTGCCACTGTTAATGAATCACAGAAACAGATAGACAACGCAGATTTAGAGACTGTTATGAAATAACCATAGTTACTGGCAGAACACTAATATAGCCTCATTCAGAGTGGAACAAACTTAACGTCCAAAAGCTCCACCATTGAGCTATGTCATGCATAATGTCCATATAGTGTCAGTCTACCACAAACCACTGAATTTTGGATACCCTATACCAAACTGGTTGATTTCTGGGCTTCGCTGAAATCATCAATATTTTGTGGCGTTAGACATAGAGTATGCCAAACGAAGGATACCCAGCGTTTGGCATGGGGTATCCAAAAATCACGGGTTGGTGGTTGACTGTACAGTGTCTATACAGAAACAAGGTGTACGAGATTCCGTCACAAACGGATATTCC
The DNA here is from genome assembly GCA_023053575.1 of Branchinecta lynchi. Classification (NCBI taxonomy): domain Eukaryota; kingdom Metazoa; phylum Arthropoda; class Branchiopoda; order Anostraca; family Branchinectidae; genus Branchinecta; species Branchinecta lynchi. The sequence continues at coordinate 16,441,249 of JAKZAP010000019.1, read as the reverse complement.
TGGCGAAGGTCAAGAAATAACAGCCTGGTACCCTTACTTAACTCCTATGATTAGACAACACCAACATCTCAGATCATAAAAGGCTAATTGTAGGAATTGGCTTCAGTGGGTATCTACCATTCTTTGGTAATGGACAATCTCCCACAAACCTCAAATTTTGGCAGAGATGTAGTCTTGAATCTTGGTATTGAGACCGGCGGCAAATTCTTGTTCTTGTTCTTGCGCTTTCGGTGCTCCAGACGTAGCCCGGTATTCAAGACCGTTGTTACGCCCTGAATAGTTTTATGGTTAAAATGCCCCAAAAGCATGAAAGGGCTAATTATGGATTGTACCTTGAAGATTAGGTTTTGAATGTCAAGAGATTAGCAGATCAATTTGATGAGAGAGGGGTAGTTGAGCCAATACCCAAATTGCAGTCAATTAAGCATACAACGACTCGTTACCTAAGAAGTTTTGCTCCCACTTTTGTCAACCTTTTTAACTCGCATCATTAATTGTATATAGATTTGAATATTTTGTGGTATGTTTGACAAGTCTTTGTTATATCCAAACTAGTGATTATCTTCTGTATATAATTAGTGTTAATGTGGACAAGAACCACCAAATCGGTTGTATCGGTTTTGAAAATAAAAGTGAACTGAATTGACTTAAAATTGGCATCGCAGATAAATTCACTTCGTACACCGGCATCTCTGCTTCTACGGTCCTTCGGTCTACTCTAACGGTTTTGCTTTAAAACAAACTTTCTAATTATTTCCTATAAGACTTATGTGCGCCCTGCAGTTGAACACTATTGTCCAGTATGGCACTGTGGTCTGAGTCAAGAGCAAAATGACAGATTAGAAAACGTCCAGAAACAACTATCAGAACGGCACAATGACTTAGTCATGAAATTCGGAAGGAAGTGCTTGTCAACAGAAACGCAGAGGGGTATTCTGACAGACTACGCAGTAAAGAACGGTAAACAAACACGCACCAGAACGGCAAATAAATTAATGCTGCAAAACCCACATAGTCAGTCTTCTGATAGATTCCTTAACTGATTTGTGCCATATTTTCTGATTTTTTGTTAACAAGTGATGACACATATAATGTTTGACAATTAATCTAGAAAATCAATCTGACACTTAATTTTGAACACATTTTATATTTTTAGTTTGATATGCGGTTTAATTATGTTACACAAGTTGTGCAGTCATACAAATTTCAAATGAATTGTATATCAACTAAATTTGGATTAAGCTGACAGTCCTATGTTATTGTGTTGTAACATAGATTTTCCGGAATAAATATGATGATTGATTGATTGATTGATACTCTTGGGATATTCATCTGGAATTCGGACCACTGATTTTTAAACGGCTTGATATAACAAAGTTCAGTTACAAGAATGTGGCTATCAAGGAACCTTGTGTAGGGAAGTATGCATGTACAAATTCAGGAAGTGTTTCTTCTACTTCTGTACGGTGAACAGGCAGTTCCAACAATTATTTGTCAAAATGTTTTGAATCCTAAGCTTGTTGAAGGTGTGATTTACATCACGTAAAATATGGACAGGGATGATTGATGAAAATGAAACTGTACCATTTCCTAACATAAAACAGAGAGGGAAATTGCTCTCCCGCACATGAATTATTGTGTGGGTTGGAGTGTATTTCATTTTGTCTTGATGATCAGCCGATTGTTAGGAAGAAATTACGAAATTACGTAGAAATTACAGCTCTAAAGAGGATCCCTGTGCAAAACCGATAAAATGTGCTCTGTGCAAGTCCTCGAGTCACCCATGCTACAGCTGGCTACAGCTACAAGTGCCCTGTGGCTCAATCCCTGCTAAAATAGATCCCGAGATAATGATGCGTCCGATCTCGGTTCTATCATGGAATATAAACGGAAAAGTCGCTGATAAAATTCCAATTCTAACCCAATTACTCAAGGAGTATGACATAGTCTGTCTTCAAGAACATTTCCTTTCAACAGATAAGAAGGAACTGTTAAAAATTTCACCCGATTGCTCTGTGTTTTTCTCGCCGGCGAAATCTACTGCAGCTCGTGAACGCCCCTCAGGCGGCCTTGCCATTTTGACTAGTTTAACCTGCGATCTGATTGAATCGGACGATCATATTCTTGCAGTGTCATGCTTGGATATGTCGATAATGAACGTTTACCTCCCGACGAATTATCGCAACGAAAATTCAGACTCAAAGTTCCTGAAAGCCTGCAAAAAAGTGTGCCGCCTGGTCAAGAAAGTGGAGAAGTCCTCAGACTCACGAGTCATAATTCTCGGTGATTTTAACTGTGACTTGACGAACAAAACGCTCCCCAGGAGCCAGTTGTTCTGGAGCTCCATTCCACCATCTTATTCGTTAGTTGAAAAAGATGAAAACTTTACTTATATAGGCACTAGTTCTTCAACATCGAACCTTGATCACATTGTTTCTCCTCTCCCCCTGAACCAAGCCGCAGTTTTACGTGAAGGCTTCTACTCTGATCACCTTCCGATCTGTGTGACTTTTGAGTGTATTGCTGTTAGCAAAACGACTAAATACAAAAAATGGTTCGATATCCAAGATTGGGGTCGCGTTAATCGCCAGGTATTTATGTTTGAATGTGATTCACTACTCGATAAAATCAAAGTTCCGTTCCATCTGCTTAGCCCTGATTGTAGTTCTTATCTAAGTGAGCGTGAGATTGAAATACAGATTACGAGTTATCTCGCGGAAGTAAATCACGCACTTCGATGTGCGGAGCTTAGCGCGGTTCCGACCAGACGTGTTCGCAAAAAAACAGAACTGGCCGATTGGTCAAAAAACTCGAATCTTGTTTCAGCATGTGAATCGGCTAAACTGTGGCTCCGAATTTGGAATGAGTCTGATAAACCGCGTTCTGGTATAGTAAACGATTTGCGTTTGAAAACAAAAAGAAAATTCACAAGAGCACTTAAGGACCACAAAATTATGCTGATTCAAAAAAATGTTGACAAGATAGCGAGTGACCCTTCTCTTTTGTGGAAAGTTGTTAAACGTACAGACCGGGCCTCTGCTCTCAGTATTCCTGAAATTAGTTGGATTGATTATTATAAAAGTGAATTTTCGTCACCCGATCCGGCTACAGAAAGTAAATTTGAAAAAGAGCTTGATAGTACACTGGCTAAATTTCCACGGTCTGCTTTTGCAGTGACTCCGTCTGACGTAAAAGGTGCCCTAAGAAAGATTAAGAAAAAAGCATCCACTGGTGTTGATCTGGTCTCCGCAAAACATTTTGAAAACGCTAGCGATCTGCTTGCGCAGCATCTTTCACTGTTGTTTCAGATGTCAATTTCATCAGGTATTGTGCCTCAGCAGTTTTGCCTCGGCCAGATCACGCCTATTCCCAAAAAAGGGAAAAAAGATCTTGATGATTGTCGATCGTATCGTCCTATAACCGTTTCTTGCACTTCGTTTAAAATTTTTGAGTCTATTATTCTTAGTGAAATTTCCCGGAAGTGTTCTGTTCCTTCGCATCAGTTCGGTTTCCAGAAAAGACTGAGTCGGGAGCATGCTCTCTTCGCCCTGTTTAATGTTCTTGCGGATGTGGAAGGCTCCGGGGATTTCCTTGTACTTTGTGCACTGGACATAGCCAGAGCTTTCGATTCCTGTATTTTTGCCCAAATTTTGGCAGAAGCTGTAAAAAGAGGGGTTGATCCCTCCGTTATTAAATGTCTTCGTTATATGTACAGTCATCTCAGAGCTAAAATGAAAGGGGGGTCGGACCTCTTCAATGTATTAAAAGGTGTAAGACAGGGAGGTTTAACTTCCCCTGCTCTTTTCAACAACTCGGTTCTTCCTGCTCAAAATTCTGTCGAGTGCACGTGTATTTATGGCGGTATTGATGTGTCCCTATTTACTTACGCCGATGATATTTTGAATATAAGTCGCACTTTTTTGGGAAGTGAGAGTACGTTTGCGAAACTAAAACATGAATATCAGCAGATCGGTCTGAGTTTTAATGTTGACAAAACCGTAGCAATTGCTTTCAATCTTAAAGGTAATCCAAACAAGCGACTTGAACTTGGTGAAACATCTATTCCGCTTTCTGAAAGTCTTGTTTACCTTGGTATGCCCATCGGAAAAACCATTAAAGAAACAATCAAGCTTGCTATTCAAAACCTCGCTAAAAAGATACGGATCGCTTATGCTTCACTTGCTTCTAATACCACACGTCTTAGTCGGTTTCATCTTTCTAAACTTTACAACAGTCTAACTGTGCCCCATCTTCTTGCGATGTCCCCCATTTGGCAATTTTTGTCTGCTTCTAATAAGAAAAATGTTCACCGGATGTATTTTAAGTTTGCCAAGTATCTGCTGCATTTGCCCCCTTGGACCAGCAATTCTTTTTTGGCGCAGAAATTCCATCTGGTTGTGCCTGCTAAAATTATTGATAAGAGAGTGGAAGATTTCAAATCTTCCGCTAGTAAACTGAACCACCAGTGGTCTTCGCTTTTCGTGTAATCTGTAGTTATGTTTGTGCTGTGTTTAGTGTAAAGTTTTCCTACGTGCATTGTCTGTTGTTGTTTTTTTTTCTTCTCCTTTTTTTTTTTTGTACTCCGTCACTAGGGTCACACACCCTCCATTGTTTTTGACGGGTAATAAACAGATTGATTGATTGATTGATTGTAAAATATCGCAACAAACTTGTAGAAACAAATAAACGACATATCGTACAGAAGTACTGTTGTACTACTCATATACCAAGAAAATATTTATCTTTTTGGCTAGTGTTATTGCTACTTGACTCCTGTCTCTGGTTTTGGGTAAATTGCGAACATGGTGCTACTTTCGCAACCGAAGAGCAACGAATGTGCAAAATAGTCCCTTCATTTCGTCTTGATCATCAGCCGACTGTTGGGCAGAAATGACGTAAAATCTTGCAACAAACTTGTAGAAAGAAATAAACGACCTGTGAAGATACAGTTATAACCAAATACAATTCACTAGCTTTTTAACACACTCTTTTAATTCAAACAACCTTTCCAACTGTTTCCTTGAGACAGGAAAATCTCTTTGTCTCTCAGGCGATTATAATTTAATTGGTATAGTTAGAAAGCTATAATATCCAAGAGAGAGGACACACTAGACTGGAATGAAGTCTTTTAACCTAATAGATAGGGGTGTATAAGGGGATATACAAAGAGAATACTAATTCAAGTGTGAGTTCCCTCTCCTTGTATCCTGACTAAGTTATAGCCAACCTGTAAAGTATCCTTCCTCCAATCGGACAGTAGAAACGAGTTCAGGCATGCACCCTACATCTACTGGAAACCTGAGTAAAAACATACAGCTTCCCAGTTAGCAAGGCAGTTCAAGTTGGGGCATAGCCTCAGTTCAACCAGCCTTATAATGCAGTGCTGTATCCTTATTCAATGTAAGTAATAAAACCTCTGTGTAATAAAACCTACGAAGTGAGTATTGACTTCAGAAGACTCTGTGTATCCTCACCCAAAACCAATCGCCAATATTATCACGCTCACCCGCTACACCTAACCACGCCACACATTACTACCTTAACTACCCCTTCACACATACACATAACACAAAACACTTTATCATAGACCTATCTTACTGCCAAATGCTGCTGTATTACTCATATACCAGTTAAATCTTTCTCTTTTTGGCTAGTGTTATTGCTACTTGACTCCTGTCTTTAGTCTTAGGTAAATGGTGAACATGGTACTACTTTCACGACCGAAGAGCAAAGAATGTATAAAATATTCCCTGCCTCACACTTGTTGCATTTTTTTTGTTTGTGACCCCCACAACAGAAGTGCTAATTTAGATCTTAGTGCCTTAGTGGGACTGCATAAAAGAAAGACGGTTTTGACAAGGTTGATGAACCCCTTTCTGCTCACAAATTTTTGGGAAGGGATTTTTTCTATGCACGAAAAGCTCGAACTAATAAACTTCAACACAAGTAGAGCGAGGCTTCGGCTGTTTGATTTTTTATTCGACTGAACTGAGCAAGGACGACTCAGAATTTATTTGCAGCTCAACACCAGTAGAGCGAGAATTTGGCAGAGGAATTTTTGTTCAATTTATTAGAGCAAGGACATCCCAGACCCAGAATTTGTTAGCAGCAATGGTATGTCTAAGATTCACATCAACATCCCATAGGCAAGCTGTATGTAATTCCAAATTCAATCTAGCTTAGTAAAAGAGACTTCTTCGTCTCAATACCTGAGCTAAAATCTTGGTCTTGGTCTTAAGGCCGGTGGGAAAATCTTGGTCATGTCAACATCACTGCATTTTGGACGGGCTATGCAAATCTTAAGTATACCCATAGCTTGAAATAGCCTGTTACAAATGCGAGTTAGGCTATAACAGATGCTAGCAGGGACGGATGCTAGGACTCACAAAGCCACTCAATGGTCATTGAGCGGCTCTGCCTAACAGAGGCAGGGGGGGTATCCCTGTCAGTCACCCTTCCACAAACCTTCCAGTTCCTGGTGTTTGCCTAATATTAAATAAATTTATTTAAAATAAAAATATATAAAGCCAAAGAACTGGTGTGCACCGGAAGCAGCACCAATAATATAGCACTATCATCATCCACAAGCTACTCATTGGTCATTGGGATACCACATCCTTGACCTTATTGCTTGCAAGTGCAATTTATGCTAGGCTAGGCAGAGGCTAGGCTAATTACCTTGAACTCTCTGATCTCTTGACATCCAATACAGAATTCCTCTGGCTTTTTCCACCACATCTGATTCTTTGGAAAGCATACGACAGCGTTTCTTGTTGAATTTGAAATCTATTATACTTTCCCCAATTTTCTGACGACCTTTCTGAATTTCAGAAATGAAACTTTTAACTTCATCACTAACTTCTACAGAAACCTTTGTTGCGCTATTTGCGTCAACTTTTAACTTCTTTGCAGGAGGGCTGTTCATTTTCTTGCTTTTCACAGAAACTGAAAGAACGGAATCCGAATTATGCAAGTTGATGGCACACGTTTAACCGTATTTTTGAACAGACCACTGGCCAGTGCTTCCAGTTGCTCCACTTCGAAAATCCTGCCGGGAACCCCAAAAATCCTGCTCGGAAAGTAAAAAAATCCTGCAAAGAAATCCTGACGGAAAAAAAAAAAAAACATGTGTCCGTACTAATTAAAGGGATGGTTGTTAAGACTAAATATAGCTGGAAGATTTGAGCAAACGCAACTGATTTTTTCGTCTCTATCGTTTGGGAGGACTAGAACGTTTTTGCCGTAAGAACTACATGAACAACCAATACTAACACTAGGGGCGTGACGACTGGGGGAAGGGGAGACGCCCCCCCCCCCCAATGTTGTCGGCCACTCGGTAAAAAATTATCGAGTCGGCGCGAAGCGCCTCGATTTTTCGTCAAAACAGTTGATTTTCTTCGTGAAAACAGTCGGGTTTTCTGAAAATTCTCTTATCAAAACAGTCGGTTTTCCTGAAAATAAGTCGGCTTTTTTTCAAAATTGTCATTTTTTCTTGAAAACAGTTGTTTTTTCCGCAAAAACAGTCGGTAAATGCCTTGCCCTCTCCCCTAAACATTTTGGCTAGTAAAGCCTCTGACCAATACTACGATTAAAGAGGGCGTCACGAGACGGGACCTGAAAATGTACAGACAACAGGAGCAGCGGCAACGTCTGTACCCAGGACAAATTAAACTAAGCGCCGCAGGCAATCGTTTTTAAACACGCCTTTTTTCTGGAAAAATTTAACTTAAATTCTAGCTTTTAGTGTGGCTTAAACTCGCAAATATTCCTAGCCTCCAACGCCTGCTATGAATGAAGCACCCTTCTTCAAAATAGGGAATATAAAATAGAAAATAGGCCGCAGGAGAAATTTTGTGAAAACACTGATGATGAAAGTGTCGTTTTGCTAACCGGAATGAAGACACGATCAGACGATTAAAACGAAAGAAATAAGCCGCACCTCTTCGTTTTTTAATAAAAAGGAGTTTGTTATAAAAAGAAAAGACAAAAACAGAACGTCAAACTTAGCCATACAGCTAAAATAGAGTTTCCATTGTGGTTGCGTTTTCTCAAAAATGCCTAACTTTTACTGCAGTCTATTAAAAATATCAGCAAATTCCTGGTAAATCCTGAATAAGGCCGGAAATCCTGGAATCTCAAAAATCCTGAAAAAAATTCTGCAGGGACCCCAAAATCCTGAATTTCAGGATAAATCCTGCAAAGTGGAAGCACTGCCGCTGGCAGCAATGAGCCTCGTTTTTATTGCAATAGCGCTGCCGCATCGCTGCTGCAGCACTTCTTTGCTTTTGCATAATATGCGTTTTTGGATTCACTTTCTTCTTGGTTGAAGCGGCAGCGCTGCAGCATCTTGCAGGGAAGCACGGACTTGGTCAGGGAGCAAGTCCGTGATTCTCGAGAAGCGCTGCCGTCTTCCTCGGAAGCGCTGCAGTGCAAAAACGGATGTAGAAAGAATCAGTCCGGAAGCGGCCGAGAAGTGGACTTCCAGCATGCAACAAAACGAGGCTATGGTAACAGACACCATCTTCAGAGGAAAATTGACGCTCAGCCTAACCAGAAGGTGGCATCACAAGAAATCACTTTGGTGCAGTCAGAAGAAATCGCTACAGCGGCAGAGGATTTGAATTTTTAAAAGGGACTTTTAGAAAGAGGATTTCTGAAAAGTACCCCACCTTAACTTGACTATGCTCTGGTCGGTCTTTTTCTTCCGCTTTCCGTCCGCAATTCAACAAAATGAAGGAAGTCGCTCAGGATCCTGATAGAAGGCTGCTAGCATACAGGTTACTTTCAAAAGTTAATAGCCCGCGGCCGTCATTCTTTGAAAGTCACCTCTGAAGAGGCAACCATTAAAACAGACCTTTAGAAACCAAGCGACCGACAAAATGTACTTTCGAAAAGTTTTTTAGGGAAAAAGGGAGTCGTTTATAATCAGGAGAGCCGTTTATTCCCTCCGGTCCTCGGTGCGTCGGTCTAACAGGAACGATGGGAGTCGCCGTTTGCCGTACACCGCGCAATCTTGTACTCTGTTTCTGTGGCACTTGCAGCTTCGCCATATACTGATCACTCTTCCGTGTATCGGTCGGTCCGATAATCCCGAGTTGGTGTACTTTAAGATGAGCTAGGACGATGAAACTTGGCAGGCATATCAGACACCCGATCAGATTTACCACAAATAGTCACTTCTCCCCATCCGACCATCGTGGGGGAGTGGAGGGAGGGGGAATCCGGAATCTTTCAAACGGTGGTTGGATCTTAATGAAACTTGATACTTGGAAAGATCTTGTGTCTCAGATGTTCTACTTCAAGTCCGCGCCGGATCCGATAAAAAACGAAGGATTATCCATTTTTAAAAGGTTGAATTGTGATTTCTTCTTGTTTACAGAGTATACAGATTAAGTATATAAATAGCTGGAATCTAGGTCCGTAAAAAGACAACGTTTAAGTAAGTAATTTATTCAGTTCTTGGTGGCAAAATTAAGACATATCAACTGTAACGTATACTTCGAATAGTGCAACTGCATCTCGATGAGAATCAAAACCTTATTTACCTCCGCTCAACTGAGCTTTCGGCCGGCACACATCAATAGCCAATTCTTTCACTGATTCTCTTTTTATCTTTTCACATCTATATGTTCTTCCCTTTCCAATTATAGCTATCAAATCTTTTCGAAACAATTAATTTCTTCCTCCTAAATTCTGAATTCTCCATATTCCAGTTCAGCGCCACCATGCGGGTTAGTTCCTATTAATCCCCCAATGAGTATCCCATCATCAATACTTAACTAAAAACTAAATAAAAAATATTTGTCTAATTATCTATTTGCAGCAGAAAAAAGCAGAAAGTATTTGCTACTGGGATTAATCTTGTCTCTAATAAGATAAAATCATCTCTAATTCGGATTAATCGTATCCCAGTAGAGATAAGGTTAATCCCAGTAGCAAATACTGCAAAAAAGGAATGAATAATGTCACCCGTTACGGGCAGTGCTCACTTAAAGTGTAGTTAGTTTACCGTGTATGATTTGCTTTTTGTTAATACAAAAACTGAAACTGCAGTTAACTTTATTCCTTACTCGGGGAAACTTTTTACAGTGTGCCCTTTAATCTAAATAAAAGGTTCTCTTTTCTGTTCATTAACTTATGGATCTACTGTACAATCTCTACCTGATGCTGATAATAAGGTGAGGAGAGACAACAAGATACTAATCGGCTTGGGGCACTGAACTGGAATGAGGCCGATTACAAGCTAGTTCCGGATATACTCGCTGACCTAGTACTCAAGGCGTCAGCTTCTTCGCTTTGTGCTTTGGGTGCTTCTTCAATGGCAGATAAATATTCGCCAGAATCTTCTAAGCGTTTTTCCGCTTTCCGGTTTCGGGCGGCTTGGTTGGCAATTTCCGAAAGCATTTCCGCCGTATCTTTTCCCGCTTGTTGGACAAGCCCGTAAAAAACACCGTCGGTGCGTTGTAGGAGAACGGACGGTTCGTCAAACTCCTGCGAAGAAAAACAGAAAATAAATCTCACATAGTGGACCTTTATGGAGCAGTGGATTATAGAGCACGCATAGTATCTAGACAGGGTTTTACGTTATTAGTTGCGTGTTTGCAGATACCATGGTATCTAATACCATGTCTAAAGTCGTTTTTCGCAGTAATCGTGGTATCTGATACCACGGTATCTGGCAAGTTATGGTCATATCTGATATTCAGATACCACTGTCCGACCGCGGGAACTCATCGTGGTATCTAAAAAAGTCATCTCACTTTCATCAAAAATTTGTGGGAAAGAAGTTTGTCACTTGCTGATGTGACTGAATATCAGTTTTTCTTTTGGGATGACTTCGAAAAGCGCAATTTCGGCAATTGTCGTTTTTGCAGAGCAACCGTATATCAGATACCACGGTTACTGCAAAAACGACTAATTGCATGCAGGTCCAGTTGCCATGGTATCTGCAAAAACGACTAATTGCAGATCCAGTTACCATGGTAACTGCGAAAACGCAACTATTATTCAAGTTTAACCGAAGAGGGCTGAGATAGTTTCTCATCACATTCATTTAAACAGGCTTGAAGACCCGATCAAAATGCGTTTCCTTGTTGCTCCGCTATGTAATCGATTTTCAGCGAACGAAGTTTTTCTTTTAGATTTATGGTACCATGGGTTGCAGGTTTGTTTCCTTCCCCGACGTTGACCCTGAAGATAGCCTGACGAGGACCCTTGTCAAGAAGGGCTGAAATATCGCTGCTAAAGCATGTTTGTATCAAGCTCTGATATCATGTGGCTCTTAAGTTGTAGGTGAGAAACAAGTATGACGGACCCCCCCCCTAAAATTTCAGAATTTTCATTCATGGGTTGCTCCAGAAACAAGGTGGCCACCCTAATCCCTACTGTGTTTTACGATGTCACCAATTCCCTGACCAACACTCACTCCCAGTCATAAGTAATGTGCATGAAACTTAAGATCGAATTTTACTTGGTTTCTCACCTAATACTCACCAAATACTTGGTTTCTCGCCTATAACTTAAGAACCACATGATATCAGGGCTTCAAACAAACACTAAGCCCTTCTCAAAAGCGGTATCAAGGGCTACCACGAACTTTTTGTTTAGATTTTTTCACGTTTCTGTAAAAAATTCTGAATTTGAATTTTCTTTTTTCCAGTCATGCATGGTTTCTCACCTATAACTTGAGAACACATGATATCAGGGCTTGAAACAAACACTGAACCCTGCTCAAAGGCGGTCTCAAGAGCTACGACACACTTTTTCTGCAGATTCTTTAATAGTTTAGCGGATATTCAATCGAAACTGGGAAAATTAATTATTTACCCTCAGAATTTCTCAAAATCTTCCCGTTTTCTTCGTGTCGGTACGCCGGTAATCCACTTTTTGCGCCGCGGTAACGGGAGGCTTTACCCCCTGCCGTTATACGCATTATTTGAATTTATGGTACCTCTATGTGCTTGTACCTCTATGCTTGAAATATTTAGCAACGCCAACGGTAACGATTGCCTAAATATAAACCGTTTGTGGGTCACACGCAATAGTGGGCTTCTTCAGAAGTGACTATTGAACATTCCCTGAGATTTGCTATCCCCGAGTCGGGAAGGATTTTCTCTTTTCGGGACAGCAGTGCATATTCTCAACGTCACTACGAGAGCCCAAGGTGAAAAAAAAAACATCCCTTGGCAGAGTCAAAATAATTCGGCGTATTCAAATCCAAGATATAAAAATAAACTGGGTTTTCAGTTGCAGTAGATACAGTTTCTATCCCAATTTTCTAAAAAAAACTTAAGATTTTACGGTTGCAATCCTTTGAAACTCTGCTGGGTTTCTCAAAGATTACAACCGTCCCGGCTGTTTTCTGCCTCGCCAAGGGGGCTGTTTCTCGAGAAACACGTACAAAATACTATAAAATACTTCGTACAAGGAAAGTAGCCCCAAACCATGAAAATGTTTTTGTATAGATTAAAAGTAACGCTTGACCTAGAATCTGAACGTTTTTAAAATTTGGGACTGGAAACGATGACAATGACAGGGAGCTCTAAAATTTGGGACTGGAAACGATGACAATGACAGGGAGCTCGTTCAGGAGGTTAGGTCTATTCTCAGCGCCACCTAGCAAATTAAGTTCCCCCTTAGAGCTTAGAACCTCGGGAGACACAGGAGGTTTAAGTATTTATTGTTTGTTAGTTTGTGTTTTATTTGTATTGTTAGTGAGTGTTTGTTTTTCCGATTCCCGCCCGTGTTAGCCTAGTGCTATTACGGTGAAATAAAATTGATTGATAGAAAGATTTGTTGGTATTTGTGATTTTTGTTCATAGTTTAATTTGTATTCATTGTAATAATATGGATTTGCTGTAAGAAAAGGGTGGCCTAATTTCAAACTTGAACTGTAAGCATGAATTCTTGGGTGTCTTTCGTCTACATGATTTTGGCAGAATAAAAGCTGTTCCTATTTGATTATTACTTCGTTTGCAAGTTCCCTCTGTTAGGCATAATCCGCCGACTTCTTCCATGCATATAATCAAGTCCACCCCATACTAAAATCCGTAGCAGTGCTTTAGCGCCAACGGGATTCTTCGCCACTGGGTATTTTTCGCCACTTTGGGTTTCGACCCATATCCTAATGACGCGCTGAACCTTGTTTAGTTACCCGAAGGCTTAGTGAGATTAGTGACCTAGGATTTTTCGCCACTCTCATAACTGATTAAGTAATCCAGTTGGCCTAGCAATTCAACAAGTAAAATCTTATGACTTTTTTAGGACCTTGCCAGAATTTCTTGAAGCATTTGCTTTATTTTTACAGTAAATACAATAAAGTAAAAACACGAACACTCGCAAAACATCGTCAAAGGACACCCGAACAATGAAACCATACTTGAACACACCATGGAGAATGCATTTACATACATGGCCACGGAGAACATTCTTCTCCTGAGCGTAACGTTTTCAAAATAGGGATGTTCTTTCTGGAGGTTTGCACATGCAGACTCCAAGACAAAAATCGCAATTCATTCAAATCTTGTACAGCGCTGGCCGGATGGTACTGGAATTTCTTCTAGATATACGTTTGGGCTTAACTGGTTAAAAAATATTCCAGAAGAAGGGTTGTTTGGAGACATTTGTTCATTTCTAAAATTGTACGGTACTGAAATAAGGACAGATGCAAAATGGAGCAAAAATCATAGCTTGGAAACACTATTTCGTATTTGGATTGAGTTTTCTGCAGGCAATGTTAACGGAAGTCATATAGATAGGGATGATACTTGGTACTCTTCATTCAGGTGTCCTTTAAAACTTGCAAGATGCCTAGTCCAAGTGTACTAAATCAGACACTATTCTCGAAAGATGAGCCACTTCTTCTAGAAATATGGGTGGTACTGCCGCTGTTACTTCTACGCGAACGCGTTTCCGAATCGCCGCTTTCGCTTGAATAACTTCTATTTTTGCACATTCAGGCGAGAACGAATTCCCTCGTAGCTCGCCAAACCACTCTTGACCTACAGAGAACCTTGGGGCAGGGATAGTACTTATTGTCTCCATTCTTGTACTTGTAGCGAAACAAGAATCTGTCAACGATATAGCGATAGTATCAGATCAGCAGTTTTTCTTTTAATACTTTTCCAGAGTTAACTTTAAGTAGTAGCAAGGAGTGGCGCAAAATCCTTCTGAGATTCTTTCGCTAATCCCACAACTCATTTGTACTGTGTTTTTGTCCTTTTTTACCTGCTGCGTTACCCATAGTGGCGAAAAATACCCAGTGGCGAAAAATCACGGTGGCGCTAAAGCACGTATCTCACTAAAAATCAGTGTTGGAGTAGAACTTACCCTTAGCATCCCAGCATCCAGAACCATGACCCTATCCGAATCCATGATGGTATTCAATCGATGTGCGATGGTCAATACTGTACAATCTTTGAACTTGTCCCTGATTGTTTCTTGGATCAGTTCATCCGTCCTGAAATAAATATTCAGAACCTTCACAAATAGGGTAGGCAGCTATTGTAGCTAAGCGGGGCAGGTACAGAAGAACTGCTTCAACTAAACATAACGCTGCTTTCTGAGACCCGGCTCTGCTTTTTTTCGGTAGGTCTATCTGCATTCAGATAAACGACGTTTATTTTGAATAGGAATAGAATATTTCCGTTATGGTAATTAAATAGGCTATTATTGCTATTTTACCATGGCTGTAAGAATCGCATGCTGATTCCCGTCAATTCTAGATTACGTCTGTAGCAGCATCACCACCTGATTAGACTTTTCTGATTGACTGTACATATTTTGTCTTTTTCTTTGTTTATTATCTTTCGACTCCACTGTCTTTTGTTATAAAACATTTTGTGGTTTATGGCTTACTTACTTCACATACTCACAGAAAATACGGACGTCTTTTAAAAGCGGGTCTGAATAGAGAAGAGTTAAAGTCTTACACGGGTTTCAGGGGAAGAGAAGAAAGGGAAGAGAAAAAACAAGGGGAAGGTTTAGTATTTTCCGTAGGTCAGATTAACGGATTAATTAGTGAGATGTTAGGCTATATGTGATTTTATTTATAAGAAGGTTGTTTTCCAGTCTAGTATGAAGAGGGAGGTGCCCCGGTTTCGACCCGGTGCCTGCCTGAAACTTATAAATATTCTTTGAGCCCAAGCTGACTTTGAAACATTTATTCAAACAATGTTTACACGGATACGTCAGCTCTGATTTTTCATCAGCGATATTTCGGCCCTTCTTGGCAAGGGTCCTCGTCAGGCTGTCAATCTTCTTGTTCAACTTCGGGGAAGGAAACAAACCTGTAACTTATATTTCTCTTATCGTGAATTTAACAAGGCAGTCCAGTTTTCGCATCATGGAAGCAAAATATGACACCAATAACCCATAACCCTGTTGTTTAGTCCGACACTCCGCCGTGGGAATTTTTGCGAGGTGAGGGCCCATGCAAACAGCCTAGAGCGGGGAAAGTTTTTGGAGGATGTTTTATCGCTTTCACAAGTGCAGCTGGTTACCCAGAAGGGGTTTTGTTTTGAAGTCTATTGACCTGAGTAGAGGTGGTGAAAAGAACACATGTGTTTGAAGTAATTGGAATAATTAGAGAAGGGGGTGTCAGGTATGCGTGCTTAGATTTGCGCCGTGAAGAAGCTGAAACCGAAATGTTGAGAACTAGGAGTCCTTAGAGTTTCCCATTTCTGGAAATTCCTTGGAGTATTTTGAAGTGGAAATTTTAAGAAAAGAAAAGAAAGGTGAAAAGGGATTGGCTCCAAGCCAGACTCAAAGCCAATTTGAAGTTGAAGGAAGGGGATTTTTTTTTTTCATAGGGGATAAAAATAACTTTTTTAGGATGGGAGCACGCTGTAGATGGCCTCGACTGGCGCCCTATGTGTGGTGTCCAGACGAGAGTATGATCCGCTTCATGACAAATTCCCAACAATTCCAGGAACGAGGAAGAGATTCTTTCTAGTGTGAGTTGTGCTTTTACAGTATACCTTGGATCCACGTTTGCTGTGGCTTCATCCAGAATGAGAATCTTATTCCTCTTTAAGATGGCTCTGGCTAGGCACACGAGTTGCCTTTGGCCGACTGAGAGGTTCGACCCGCCTTCAGACATCTGAGCTTCTAATCCACCGTTCATATCTAGCACGGCGTCTTTCAGCTTTACCTGAAATAGATAGTACGGTTAAAATACAATTCCGATTCACGGAAAGATTGGTTTATACTTTCCGACAGTCAACAAGGGTCGTACAAACTAAACAACAACTAGAACCGCGACCCCGAGGGGAAAAATTGCAGTAACTAATCTTTTCCAACCACACCCAAATCTGGACCTTTGTAAGGCAATTCTGGCGGTCCAGAGAACTCCGCTAGTTTATGCATTAGCTGTTTCTGTGACTTTACTTAGAACTCGCTTTACCTTCCTGAGTTGTCTTGCCGCTCCGCAAGTTTTGGAGAGCGAAGCGAATCTGGAAAACGAATAAACGATGGAAGCGGAGAGCGATCTCGAAAGTTGCATAGAAGGAGCTGCTCTTCATAGGCGTATTCTAGCCGTTCCCCGAGGACTCTTTTTGAGGAATCGCCGCGTTTTTGTTTGTCCCCATGTACGGGTAATGCTCCGATTATCGTCACCGTCATAAAAAAATGACTCCCTTTCAGACTCGCTAGAGAATAGATTCAGGGAGTTGCTGGCCTTTGAAAAACAGATGACAGGGTTGGTTAATAAGAATTTCTGAGATCAAGAGTGAGTTTAGTTATGGGATAAAACTGATTTTGGGAAACAGGCACCTATTTCAGCGTGGTAATGATTTTTTTTTTGTAAACAGTAAAATGTAAATTCAATAGAAAACAATCGGAACAAATAAAAGTGAAAACAAAGTTTACCAGGACCTTTACAGACTAATTCCGTCACCTGAATGGGTTTTTTTTCGAACAAAATCCATTTTGGATGCCTCATTGTTTTCCGTCCGCGGAGTCCGTGCGGAGTGGCTCCATCTATCCTCCTCGCAGTTCCCCTCGATTCCATGAGGAGTCCCCGGGGAACGGTGTGAAAACACACGAGTCTCTTGCGCGCGGCGGATTTTCGCTTTGCTTTTCGGTAAGCGAATCCGCGAGAACGCTAGAATCGCGGCCTTCATTTGTGGTCCGTGTCATATAATATGGATATTGACAGGACCAGGTTCGGTTGCTAGGTACAGTTTATTATAATAAATAATAATATATACCAAACGATTGACGAATAAATGACATTACACTTGCCTTTCAATATAAACTCAAACCAGTTAATGAAGTCACATGGGCTTTCGGCTTAACCTTAAAGTGGATAGGTGATTAAACTGGGCCGCAGCATTAATTACTAATATTACAGTCCGGCCTGGACAACCAACAACGGTCTCGACTACTCAATAATACTGTCTGACAAACAAGGGGGGGGGGGGCGGGGGAGGGGGGTCGCCTCAGAGACAGGTCTTTGAATCCCATCAAATAAATATTCCTTCAGCACAAGCTGACTGCGAATCATATTTGATGGTGCAAAAGGGAATGTCAGCTGAATTTTATTGGAGCTATATTTCGGCCCTTCTTGGCAAGGGTCCTCTTCAGGCTCAAAACCGCTCAAGTTCGAAAAGCGAACTTGTGGGAAACATCCCATTGGTTGGTTCGTAATGGTGGGGAGAGTGAGGGGATTGGAACCGGATTCGATTGGTAATGGTGGGGTTGGGAAGGGGGGTGGGGGGCTGAGATGGCTTACCTCTTCAATAGCGAGCCAGAGCTGATCGTCCTTGTAATCCCCGAAGGGGTCGAGATTCCTTCTTAATGTCCCTGTGAACAAGAATGGATCTTGGGGGATAATTGAGATTTTCGATCGCAGATCATGAAGTCCAATTTCTTTTATATTTATTCCATCAACTTTAATCGCACCTTCGTGTTCGGCCAATCGGAAGAGGGCAGTGATCAAGGTCGACTTTCCGGCACCGGTTCGGCCAACGATTCCGACCTGAAGAGAAAATATTAAAGAGGTAATCAAACAGCTTTGGTGTTTAATTAATGAATTCTCGCCAGTTCTCGCCAGTCATTCAATCAGGCAGGTCGCATTCCAAAGTGAAATAGCTAACCGGTTTTGGCTCGCCCGGAGATTTACTGTTTACCTGTGCTTGGTTACATGCTGCATTAATCAATAAGGAAGTGGCTTTATTGCAATCATTATGGCAGTATCACAAAAGAACTTTGATGAAGCAGTGAAGAGTATAACGGAAAAACTTGATGCTGTAATCCGTTCTCAAAAAGACATCAACAAGTCCATTCAGTCCCTTACGGGGGAAATAGCTACGCTAAAAAAGGATGCCTCCGATCGAGATATAAAAATTGGGCAACTGGAAAAGGAGTTGGAGGATCAAAAATTAAGGTGTGATCAACTGGAGAATCAGGTACTGGAAAGTGATGTCAAGGACCGCAAATTGAATTTGTTAATTCATGGCATGCCTACTGAGCGGCCGTCTCAAACAGTTGAAGAAAATGTGAAAAGTCTTTTATCTGTTACAATGGAGATAAGCGACCCCATTCAGCTTACGAAGTGCTACCGCATGCTCGGTGGTTCCAATGCTCCGTCTCGTCTGTCAGGCCACGTCAACGTTACTAATCGAAGGCCTCGTCCGGCACCTGTATTTATCTCGGTTGTAACCGAACAGAACATTCAGAGGATTCTCAACTCAGTGCGTAAATTGAAGGGGAGCGGCATTCGTGTGTGCACGGATCTTCCCCCCAAGCTAAACTCTACTCGAAATGCACTTCTTGCGAAAGCAAAGGATTTACGTGAATCAGATTCCGCAAAGTTTACGCGTGTTAAACAGAAGGGCTCGAAGCTTTGGCTTGAATCCAAATCCACGGCCTCGTCACCCTGGGAAAGAGTGATGGGCTAGTTTTTTGATGTCCCTTTGAGATTATTATTATTATTAGTATTGTGATAGAAATTTTGATTGATTTTCTTGCCACTTCTGTCACAGTGTCACAGTGTTGTGTACATGTTGGGTTCTACAACCTCGTTTTTTGCGTATAATCTTTTTTTTAGTTTTCTAGTGTTAGTAGGTCTAGTGAAAAAAATCAGGTTTCGAGGTCTTGTTTGTTCTCTGCCACTTTTTTACCCGATTTGCCTGATTAGTGGTGCGATGCCATTTCCATTTTTCCGTCGTGCTTGCCTGGGACATAAGGTAAAGATGAAATTTATATATAACACGTGAGTAGTGGGGAGTCTGGGGGAAGATTGGGGAGCCGCCTCGGTGATCAGCTTGATCTAAAAAATATTTATTATGATTTTTCCCCTTTTGCTAAAGGTGTTTATGATGATCATTTAGCTAGCCTTCCTGCTACTGATTTTTTATTTGAAGGGGATTTAGGAACACCTGTAATTGATGGGAACTTAAGATCAGCACTTTTTAACTGCCGAGGTTTGGCTAGTAGCCACGAGTTTGTTTCGCAGTTACTTTGTAACCACAGGGTAAGTATCTTAGGCCTATGTGAAACGTTTTTAAGTAATGAAAATGCAGAATTCATGAATTGTGATGGATTTAAATTTATATCTAATAATAGGGAAAATAGACAGGGTGGCGGAGTTGGACTTTTTGTTCGGGATGATATTCCATTTGTTGTGAAGAAGCTACTATCTAAGCATGACCAAGAGATGACTTTTGAGAGCCTTTGCATTGAGTGTGTGATTGATAATAGGAAAGTTCTTGTTTGTGTTGTTTATCGATCACCATCGGCTTCGTTACAAGAGTTTTTGCGAATTTATGAATGCTTCATTGAAGATGTGACTAATTTGAATTCTGAGCAAGTTCTGGTAATGGGTGATTTTTAATATTAATTTATTGTTAGCTCAGACAAATAGACCGGGAATTTCTAATCATTTGCATGAAAAATCGCTTGAGTTTCTGTGCATGAACCTATCAAAATCACTTTTACCATCATGCAGGTCTGCGACCCGGGTTACGGAAGATACGGCTACTCTCATTGATAATATTTTTTCTACTATCCCCGTTACTCTTTCGCATATTATATTTACAGATGTTTCTGACCATTGTGTGGTAGTTGCCGATGTTGGAATTAATCACAGACCAAAATTTTCGGAATTTAAACAAACTCGAAAAATTGATAAAGAAGGAATGGATAAATTGAGGAACCTTTTGTATTTAAATGATTGGACTGCAATTCTAGAATGTGAATGCCCTGAGATTTCTACGGCTCTGTTTTTAAAATATTTCCGTGAGTGCTTGGATGAAGCATGTCCATTGAGGCGCATTAAAATAAAAAAATACACACTCCCTAAAAAACCATGGATCTCACGCGGGCTTCTACACTCTATTTCAATAAAAAATAAGCTATTTAAAATATCTATGTCATTCCCATCTACTAAAAATAAAGAAGAGTTTAAAAAGTATAAAAATGTCCTGACACAGTTAATTCGGAAAGCAAAAGCTAGATATTTTGAAAAATCATTTGTAGAAGCTCGTGGGGATCAAAAACACACTTGGAGACTTATTAACTCTCTGTTGGGAAGGTCTCAGAAATCTTCATTTCCGAATGAAATGTTACGTGGTGATAGTACTTTTTCTTCCGATGAGCAGGAAATAGTGAATTTGCTCAATGCCCATTTTGTAAGCATCGGTGAAAAAACAGCTAATGCATCTCATGTTTCTCCAAATAATAATAATAATGATTTATTTAAAGATCACATGCCCCCTCCCTCTGATAAAAGCATGTTCCTTTCCCCGGTCACTGAAATTGAACTAAAACACATCATATCTAAAATGAAGAACGGTTCATCTGAAGCCCTTGATGGATCTTCGACTAATTTGGTCAAAGAAATATTCCCAGTTATATCACCGGTGTTATGCCACATTATTAATCTTATATTTGTAACTGGTGTCTATCCTTCAACATTTAAATCAGCAAGAATTGTGGCCCTACATAAAGGTGATGACCCGAGGCTTCCTGCTAATTATCGTCCTATATCGATACTCTCTGCTTTTTCGAAGGTTGTAGAGCGAGCACTATATAACAGAATTTATTCTTTTTTTGAGAAATTTGATTACATTTCTAAACTTCAGTTTGGATTTAGAAAAGAGCACTGCACTGATCATCCTATGGCTATTATTGTCCAACATATTAGTGATTGTCTTGACCGTGGCGAAACGCCTGCAACTATATTTTTAGACATACAGAAAGCTTTTGATTCCATTTCTCATCAAATTCTTTTGTATAAGCTTTCGAATGCTGGTATTCGTGGTAATTGCCTTAGGTTACTTGAATCGTATCTTCATGGGAGGCAGCAGATACTTATATATAATAATGTTAGATCTGATTCTTTACAGCAGTCAGATAAGGTTGGTGTTCCCCAGGGATCCGTATTAGGACCTCTGCTTTTCCTAGTTTACATTAATGATTTGTGCTCAGCTACTGGAGTTTCTTCTATAGACACTCAGTTTGCTGACGACACTGCAGCAACCGTTTCTGGTAAATCTCGTGAAGAGCTAGTGGTCAATTTAACATCCACATATGATAGATTGTCTACTTGGCTCTCTGATAATAGACTACTTCTGAACAGAAAGAAGACGAAGTTTATTGTTTACAGCAGAACGGGTCACAAGTTTCCAGATATAGAATCAGTTTCCCTTTCTGCGAATGAA
Source organism: Branchinecta lynchi (assembly GCA_023053575.1). Taxonomy (NCBI): domain Eukaryota; kingdom Metazoa; phylum Arthropoda; class Branchiopoda; order Anostraca; family Branchinectidae; genus Branchinecta; species Branchinecta lynchi. The sequence continues at coordinate 16,419,587 of JAKZAP010000019.1, read as the reverse complement.
CCTGAGTCTGTTATTGAAAGGGTTGTATCGATAAGATATTTGGGAGTTGTGTTTGATGAGAATTTGTCATGGAAAGAGCAAATTAATCAGGTTAGAGCAAAGTCTGCCCGTGGAGTTGGTATAATGTGCAGACTGAAAAACCTTCTTCCATATTGCGCTCTTAAATCCCTTTACTTTTCCCTTGTGCAATCCCATTTTGATTATGCATCTATTATTTTTTTGAACACTTTTAAAAGTAATGTTACCCCTTTACAGATTATCCAAAATAAAGCAGTTCGTATCCTTAAACCTTTTCTGCCATCGCCATCAAACTTCCCCTTAAAATCCACAACAGAGACCCTTTTTTCACTTCATAATATTCTTCCTGTTCGGCAAAGTATCCAATTTTTAAGTGTTATGTTTAAGATTAAGCTTGAACGAGAAAAACTCCCCAGATATTTTGCATCGATGGGTCTTATTTCTTCTCCTCCATCTTCACAAGTTGAAACCCGTGGTAAATATAATCTGCGGACTCCTAAGGTAGTTACAGAGAGGTCGCGTTTTTGCCTGAGGTATTTGATTCCTCTACATTGGGAAAGATTGAAAAATGAGATTGATTTTAATGTAAGCATAGATGCTATAAGACGGAAGTTGAAAAGAGTGCTGATTGAAAGTTATAAATCTAAATAATATGAAAAAATGGGTTTTTTTAAGGATTTTTTTTTTTTTTTTTTTTTTTAAGTATTGGGTTGGTCTCCGGGGTTCGCCCATGAGGCCTCCAGATGTCCTATGACTCACTTGGTTTTAAGTTGTAAAATTAATTGTGTCTCAAAATGGTGCGCGGAGGATGGAAATGGTATCGTACGGCACGGGATTTGTTTTTTATTTATTTCTGCCAAGATTGGTTAATCTGTCTCGTTTTTTGTTTTTTTTTCTTTTGGATAAGAGAACTATTTATTTTTACTTTTTGTGCAGATTTAGTGTTGCTTAACGGTAGCTCAATTGCATTCGAGTTGTACTCTCAGCCTTGAGTTACCTAATACTTTGTATGTATTGTTTATATTAAAAGAACCTTGAACCTTGAATATATGAATGTATTCCCAAAACAGCCCTATGGGCCATAACGGGACGAAATATAAAAAATAAATAAGCCCTCCAACTGCAATGTACCGGTCCAAATATTCCCCACTCTCATACTTCTAATAACTAAATAACTATTAAACAAACTAATACCCTATCACAACATCAACCTTACAATAAAACGTTCACAACCCTATCACAACATCAACCTACAATAAAACGTTCACGGTTCTCCATGGCAACCTTCAGGAATCTAGCCAACCGACGCAGCTCCTGGAACACTTTGCTACCCATCAAATCTTTCAGAGACCTCCCTTGAAGAACCTCCTTACCAAAAACTTCTCTCCTTATATCCCTCAACTCACTACAAGAACAAACCAAGTGTTCCACATCTTCATCCATCTTTCCGCATAGCGGGCAAAAAAAAGGACCAGAACCGCACTTAATTCTACCAATATATTTTCTTCTGGCACCCACGGGTAAAGCATCTACACGAAAACTCACAATCCACTTTAATTCATCAGGTCCTAAACCAACCTTAAGATAAACCTCCTCCCCCCACAAATTCTTTGACCGAGCATAAATCCTCAGAGAAGGGGTCGAGCTCACCTCCCATAGCCACTGCTGCATCTCCTGGTCCATTAACCATGCCTTCACTACCCTCGTAACCTCACCTACCTCTAACGACATTACACCGAATGTGTAGTATGAATAATGCAGTTGTCTTCTGCTCTCGTTTCGAGGAGAGGGGAAAACACATTTAGCTGATTTATGAACAGAAAGCAAAAAACAGCTAAATATGAACTGCTAAATATTGTAGATTAAGTAGGCCATTGTGTTTATTTGCTTAGTAAGCTGCTTTGTCTTCATACTTGGTCCATATGTTGTTTTAATTTTTTACAGTCACTCTTCCGTTTTGAAGGAATCAAATAATAATAATATTATCTGGCGGTTTTTTGAATACGTTAGTTAGCCGGCAAAAAAGAGTGATGAGTTGCTCTAAAGGGTTGGAACTGGTTTCGGCATGCGAGTAGTGTTATCTTGTGTTAGGATTTTGCAGGGAGAAGGTTCAGTTGTGTTCACAATATTCCTGCCAACAGGTAGTAGTTTATCCCCCATTTTCCATCATATCAATTGTGCTGTGTTCTTCAAAACTGTGCTAACTACATTTTCGTAATTTTTGGGCTCAGTTTTGTGTACGCCATCTGCACGAAGAAAGTAGGAACTCAGAAAGTTAAAACTAATCTACCTTTTAGGTGGTGCTCATGTTGTCATCAAACACTTAGCACAATTTAACTGACTACCAAATCAGCTATGTTCTTTATAATGGTATAGTTAACTCGGTTTTCAATTTTTTTTCAGTTAGCACAGTTTTGAAGAACATGGTACAATTAAACTCTTTAATCAAAGAAATACACTCACCTTTTCCTTTTCTCGGATATCACAGGACAAACCACGGAGAACGTATGGCTCCGTGACGTCATACCTCAGGAAGACTCGGTCAAAACTAATGGTGCCTTTCTGGGGCCAGGAAGGAGGAGGCTTTTGACCTGGAAAACAATAATTGAAAACAAATACGCGACAAAACAGAGGGACGCTGCTTCCCACAGACTACAACCCGATGCAAAATTTGTAGCCTGCGTAGTTGTATGATAGCTGTACGAAAAGTTGCATCAAGTGATATGTAATAGTAAAAAGTACTATTATTTCATGTACCTCAGACTGGGCCAACCTTACGTAGTAGTACAGTAGAGGTATGCTTATGTGAACAGTTACTTTAATGTAAACAGTGCAGTTTCTGGCTAAATGGTAGAATGAAGATCCAAAATAATTATACAGGTGTTTTCAGATGCCCTTAATTACCTACTTGAACTGACAAATTGATTCAAGTGTTTAGTTATGTTTGGACGTAGAAGTCAAATTCGGCGTTCACGCTATGAAAGTTACTTTTTAGAATTAAAAATCTACTCTACTCTACTCTACTCTACCCTACTTTGGCTAACTAGTAGCGAGTTTTAGACACAACAAGTGCATGAAAATGGCAAAGTCCACTGTCAACAAACGTTCACATAAGCATACCTCTACTGTATCCAGTAGAATCCTGTCTTGCTCTAGGAGCATCCGGTCTTGCTAATAGTAGCATGCAGTAACACGGTAGCCTTGAAGTAGAAGCATGTAGTAGAATCAGTTAGTACTCCATGCTACTTTTTCGTACAGCTTACTACTACTATTCTGAGATAAATTTTTCATCGGGAAGGACCACCCATAAACTCGACTGATCGTTACCTGAAATCCTTTGTACCTTATTTTACCCAATATTTTGATTCTAGTTACGACAAATTATATTTTTAAGTTGTACGCATAGATGAAACGTCTACTTATGTAATTGTCATGTGTTATTTGCGTGAATGACGATCCAGTGCTAGTGTGTATAATACAAGTTATTGAGGAAATAAAGTAAATTATTATTATACCCTTAGGCCGTGGGTTATAAATCCTTCGTTCATTCATAAGACATTCCTTCAGCGCAAGCTGACTGCGAATCATATTTGACACTACACATTTCGGCCCTTCTTGGCAATCGTCCTCTTCAGGCTCAAGATCGAAAATGACAGTGTCACTCAGGGGCGTCACGTATGGGGGGGGGGGGGGGCAGGGAGGGACACCCTCTACAATGTTGTTGGCCAGCCAGTAAAAAATAGCGAGTCGGCGCGAGGCACCGCGATTTTTCGTAAAAAAGTCGATTTTTTTCTTGGAAACGGTCGATTTTTCTTCAAGCTAGTTGGCGAAACAGTCGTTTTTCATAAAAACAGTACTTTTTTCTGGTCGTATAAATGATTTATCTAGAGCATCTGTTTGATATTCCCCCAAAAGTTCCACCCCGATCTCTCCAGTCTAAGCGGGTCACGTATTCCCCCCCCCCTTCCAATGGTTGTCGGATCCAGTCCGGACATGAAAAAGATCACCAGACATGTCCTCTGTTCCAGTATAAAATTCCACTGGAGTCCGATCACACGTTCCAAAGTTACGCATGACTCAATATTCCGTATTCCCCCTCCCTTCACTTCCCCCACGAGGCCACGATGGTCGATCGAGGAAATTTTTCTTTCTAAGTCAGTTTGATTCGGGTCTTTGATATGCCTGAAAGTTTCGTCGCGAAAACTCCCAAAACCGCCATCACCGGAATCCCCCCCCCCTTAAGTGTCCGGATCCAGTCCAATTGTGCAAATGATTCATCTAGAGAAGATGTTTGTTTTTCCCACTAATTTTCATTCCGATCCCTCCATTCTATCCATTTTTAAAGATTCCCCCCCCCAACCCCACCATAGCTATCGAATCCGGTCCGGAATTCAAACAGGATATCAAAGATATGTCATTTATTCAGTGATTAAGTTTTATTCGAATACGATCACCCGTTCGAAAGTTACACACTACTCAATTTTCCGGATCGCCCAGATGGTCGGATTGGGAAACTGATTATTTAGAAGTTAGTTTGGTCGGGTCCCTTATACGCCTGTCAAGTTTCATCGTCCTAGCACATCTGGAAATTTCCGAACTAAAAAAAGTGTGACAGACCGCCCGACAGACGGAACTGCGAGGTATATGGCACTTGAGCCAGAGGCTGCAAGTGCCATAAAGAGTGGGAAAACCAACCAAAAGAAAAGAAGTCCCAAACAGAATTTAGACTTTATGGTGTATCATGTCTTCCAAAAAGGAAAATATACTTTGAAGCTTCTCATGTCCTATTTTGTGAAAGAGTCGTTGACGGACCTTGAAGTGTATGGGGGGTTGAATCTTCAAAATGCACAACTAGACCCCAAGGCCTACAAGTACACCAAGTTTAAAATTAGTATCTGTCATGGTTCACGAAATAAGAATGACAAAATAAACGCAGAAAACCAAGAACGGAAAACCGGCTATCGCGGTCGCAAGAGTGGAGTGTTCATAATAAATTTTCCACTAAAACCGAACATGTGATCACCAACTCACATGATGTATAATCTATGCGAAGGTAAACGTGATTTCAAAAGACTAGTACTTTTAACTCAAAAAATAAAAAGGCTGAAATAGCTTAGCGACGTCACAACATCCGCACCGGTTCATGATGCAAACAAACGATCAGAATCGGTGGTTCGCGACTGGAATTCCTGACAGTATTTTTGCCACAACATCATTTCTATACGTATACGGAAAAGTTGAGATTTGTCCAACTTGATGATGAAAGTGGACATCCGTTTCACGGATTTTCGCAGAATAGTAGACTCGCATTCAGCCGAGAAATCCGCACGTTTTGAGCCTAGTATAACCATGCTCTAAAGAAGCCACCGAGGAAAAGCTATTCGGTATTCTGGTTGAACATGCATCCCTCGCGACCACCCCTCAAAGAAAAAATGACCATCATCACCACCACTGTCACGAAGTGAAGCTTGCTTAACTTTGAGTTTGTATGATCCGTAAACTTTAGTTTATTGCCAATCACCGTGACAAACAATCGAACTGGAAAGGTATGCGAAAATTTGTTGTTGAGACAAACGAAACTTCCATGGCTCATTTTCCATCGAGAGAAAGTGTGATTCAGTGGTATAGGCAGCTGGAATTGTGGACCAAGATATTTCTTGTTCCATGAAGAGAACTCGAATAAAGGCAGTACGATGCAAGGAAGAACTATTTAAGATACTTCTTGGTACAGGGCAAACTATAGGTTAACTATACCAGAAAAAATAGTAAAAAATACGGGAAATCAAAAAAAAAAAAAACTGTTTTAAACAGCCGGTTCTGTTTTTTTTTGCCTGTTTAACAGCTGTTTCCGTTTTTGAAGTTATCATTTCTGTTTAAATAGAACAGGACCTGTTTTCAAGTCTCCTGTTTTCTTCCTGTTTCTGTTCTCATGAGACCCGTTTCTGCCTGTTCCTGTTTGAATGAAAAAACAGAACAGTGCCCATGCCTAACCACGATAACTGCAACAACAACTAATTGCAGATCCCGTTACCGTGGTAACAGATACCACGGTATCAGCAGAAACACATCTACTGATGATACCTTAAATTGGGGTTGACCGCTGACAGGAGTTAGTTCATACCAAAGGACGTGCGCTTCCAAGTCCAATAAATAAGTAATAGTAAGTATTCAAATGTTTTAAAATACTGGAACACAAACAGTAAATAGTGCGAGGTCCTTCGAGGGATTTGCTTACCTTCGATTTCCAGAGGAGCCTCAGGCTCCAATTTCGCATATTCAAGGACTCTTTCGACTGACGTCATCTGATTCTCTACTTCCGCGGATTGCCGGACTCCCCACTGGAACATTCCGGTCATGAGCATTGCGGAGGAAATCACCAGACCTACATCACCTCCAGCCAGTGCTATGGAAAGAAAAACAGGAGGCTTAAAGTACATATCAAACCTGAATACCGAGTATGCTGCTCAGAATGCCCGGCAGTTGGCGGCTGCCCCCGCGAAACAACTAGAGCTTCTTTTATCTTCAAACACTTTGCTCAGGGGTGGTGGAATTCAATACCTGAGGAGGTAAGGGTTGCGTCTACCCTTTCGGCTTTCAAGTCACAGGCCAAGTCCTTTTCCTTATCGAAAACTATATAATTTCCTTTCTCTTTTCCTCTCCTATTTTTTTTTGCGGGGGGGGGGGGCAAGGGCGCTTTGTTTTTGGAAGATCGTTCGTTAGTGGATTTTCTTGTCAGTTTGTTACGTCTTTATTCTTCTTTTCTCTTCTTTCGATCTAATTCCTAATTTACCCCAATGATCATAACCATCCTCAACGTGTAACTACAACTCCGCTATGATATGTGTTGAATCACATTCCATCTGCAGAAAAAGGTGGGAACTCGTGAATGTTTTGAACTACTTTTCAATTTAGATATTGAAAGGTTCTCTGTTCTGTTCTGAACTATTTATGTGCGCTTAAAGGCAAAGAAAACTTGACTACGCAACTTTCGGCCATCAAACCGACCTGGAGGGGTTAGATAAAGATACAGACACTTATTGTCGACAGGACCGCCCTTTTTTGTTATCTCGAACCCCCTCCTTAGTGTTCCCAAAGCTAGCTGCAGGCCCTTGCCCCTTATGCACTTAAGAACTGTAAAAGTTCGCCTTTGTCCGTGTTTCGGCCATAATATCGGGACAGTAGTCAAGAGGTCGTATGGTTCGATTCCTACTCCCGGCACACGAACCTTTTGCTTTTTTTCTACTGACCCAAAAGTCGAATTCTCGGAAACTACCCGGAAACTGCAATGGTCGTAACGAGGATTTTTCTTACTCTCAATATCGACTCAGGGTAAATTCTTGATATGTCAGCTAGCTCCCCGAGTAAAGTTTTCTGTTCCTTTAACCGGTTTAAGGCCTAATTCCTAACGCTCAAAAAGGAGGTGCAACAAATCATATGGTGATAAATGAAGACGTGGAGGTTAGAGAACGATTATAAAGGAGGAAAATAGTTTTGATAATTGAAAAGAAAACCTCTCTAGTGCTTTCATGAGTGGCGAACTAAGTGACAAAAGTACTCCCCAGCTGGGATTTGAGCTAAGGACCTTAGGCATTCTATGCCAATGCTTTATCACTAAGCTGCAGACCGGCTTGTGAACATCGTCCGTTTATAAAGTAACCGGTAACAGATGCGGCTTGAAGAAAAATTCATCTAATCAACTGATAGGTATTCCTCCAGCCCAAGCTGACTGCGAATCATATTTGACAAATCATTTTTTAGCTTGAGCATAAGACTGTAGCTGACTTATCCGTTTTGTACCGTCAAATATCATCTCATCAGTTCACATCCCCATGTCACGGGATTAAGTGGATGTTGCATAGATCGAACGTTATACAAGGGACATGTACCATGAAGATAAAAACTAAAAACAAAAAAAAGCAATATTTTTTTTGTATAACCTCCCATCTATGTGATATCTAAGCTGTCAGACCATAGGGTACTCTTAACAAAAAGAAATTTCTGAAAGTGATTTAGTTCGTATCTAAGGTGCGTTTTTTTGGATGTACTTCCGTTTAGTTTCACTGTATCTTGACGTCCTTTTGTTTCAGTTATGAAAGTACAGTATGTGTACCGTTTTATGTGTCTATTCCACATACTGTACTTTTATAACTAAAACAAAAGTACGTCAAGCTACACCTCTAGTGCCCAACTTCCACATCCTGTAAAAATGTCAAAGTTCTGGAAGTATTCGCTATCGAGATACAGGGATCCCAAAGGTTTTTATGTACAAGCTTTTTTTTGTTTCCTGAAAATTGGAAAAACGTCGTTTAACTACCCTATGCTCTGACAGCGTCGACATCTATCTAGTACTACATTTCTTTCGAGACAGGAAGAATCATGGCCTGCAGAGGATCGTGGAAGTGAGTGAACTCCAGAATGCTTTTGATGACTAGCTCTCCTTGCCGATGCAAAATCGCCAAGTACCCAGCGGAAGACCCGGAAGCGGCACCACAGCTGTCTCCAGCGATCGCCGTGATTGACTGACACAGGATTTGAGTCATTGTGTTTGAGTTCAGTTTCAGTTTCAGTTTATTTCAAATATCAACACATATCGTGGCTTGGGGCCAAATGGCGTGTTGAATACGTCAATATACATGAAGACAAATCAATAGTGTCTGTCATAATATCAAGATAAATAATTCAAACTAAATATGGCCTAACACAAAAACATAAAAATGAGACACAAACAAGAATGACTAAACCTCTTTGTTGAAAAGTACAAATTTAGGGATATAACTATTTCTGTACCGCTCCGTACGGTAGTAATGGGGTTCTAGCTTGGGTATTCGCTCCACACACGCAGCGGACGCAAACGTTGAGGTTGGAAGAGAGGCGGCAGAAGGGAGCGGAAGGAGGGGTTCTGTAGGGACTTCATACCAAAATCTCTGCACAGCCTCTCCCGTCACGATGGAGGGTCTCAAGTTTAAAATAACGAGTTGCTTATGAGACGTTTTCTCGTTCTTCCTGAGTACCATTAGCGTGTTTTCGACATAGTCATATAGAGTATAGAAAAGCAACTTACAGTCACTCAATAACATAACGCCGATCGTAACAGCTGCCACGTATATCACTGAGATCCAATCCAACCAGATCCCAAACCATCTGGTGGTTGCCAAGAACAGGTACCAAGAGGAACTATGCATATCTTGATGGAGATCAAACTCGCGCTTGAATGATTCCTGCGCACCATGCGCTCTAACGGTCGTGAGTCCGACGAGTGAGGCACTCAAGTGGGAGAATACTGGGCTTCGAGCTGAAAAAAACGACGTTACGGCAAAGCTGGGAAGTGCTAGTTGAGTTTTTGCAGAAACCATGGTCTCTGATACAGTCAACCACAAACCCCTGATTTTTGGATACCCCATGACAAACGCCGGATGTGTCTAGCGTTTGGCATACCCTATGCCTAACGCTGGATACACTATGCCAGGTGCTGGATACTGTAACCCAGTAAAATATTGATGATTTGAGTGAAGCTAGAAAATTAACCAATCAGAACTCCTTTCTATTGAGGTAGGTCAGGGCTAGGTTGCCAACAGGTATCCAGCGTTTGGCATAGGGTATCCAGCGTTAGGCATAGGCTATGCTAAATGCTAGATATACCCAGCGTTTGACATAGGGTATAAAAAAATCAGGGATTTGTGGTAGACTGCTCTGATACCACTGCCTGAAGTCGTTTTTGTATCGTGGTATCTGATACCGCAGTCAAAATGCGTTTTTGTAGTTATCTTGGTATCTGGCCAGTTATATCAGATACCACGGTCCGACCGTGGTAACTGATCGTGGTACCTGAAAAAGTCATCTCACTTTTATCAATATTTGTGACTGAATATCAGTTTTTCTTTTGGGATGACTTCGAAAAGGGCAATTTCGGCAATTCTTTTTGTTGCAGAGCAACCGTATGTGTAACTGCAAAAACGACTAGTTGCAGATCCAATTACCGTGGTAACAGATACCACGGTATCTGCAAAAACGCAACTACTGATACGAAACACGACGCTGTCAGACGTATTTGCTCTATTGCTTCTGGCAATGTTCCAAAGCAGAGCGGTGGACTGCTAGAATGCCATTCCATCCGAAGTGATTTTGAGTGACTTTACCAACGCCTTCGAAAATTTCATTGACAACCTGTACGCTGAACAAAATTCACGATGAAAGGTGAATTTTGAAAAAAGCCAATTTTCTGCTCCGACAATAGAGAAGTTTTTTTTATGAGTGATAGAGAACTAAATGGGCTGAGTCAGAGCGGACAAGTTTTAAGTGCGAATGAGAAGACTGTCTGTTTTATTAGCAAAGTGACAACGAAAGAAATAAAAAAATGAAAAAAGTTAAACAGCCAATACGATCTAATCTTGTGCTATGGTGTAAACCGTGGTCTACTCCTTCGCATTTGCTCGCTCAACCTTCTGCAAACTTTAAATATTCTTTGAGCCCAAGCCGACTTTGAAACATTTATTCAAATAATGCATAAAACGGGTACTATACTTTAGCAGCTGTATTTTGGCTCTTCTTGGCAAGGGTCCTCAATCTTCAGGATCAACGTCGGGGAAGGAAACAAACCTGCAATCAATTTACAGATTTGTTTCCTTCCAGGTCTGGTTGCAGGTTTGTTTCCTTCCCGACGTTGACCTTGAAGATTGACAGTCTGACGAGGACCCTTGCCAAGAAGGGCCGAAATATCGCTGCTGAAGCATCGTAGCCGATGTACCCGTTTTATGCATTATTTGAATATAAATACGATCTAATCTTGTCCTGTAGAACAAACCGTGGTCTACTCCTTCGCATTTACTCGCTCAACCTCCTGCAACATTATACGTTGCAGATTCTTGGGACAATAAACTCTTTTTTTCTACATAAATTAAAACAAAAACTAATGTAACTGGAAGAATATATCAACGAGTACAGATAACGGAGAAGACAGACAGACAAAGGATAGATTGACTGCGGAGAGGAGAGTCAAGCTTACAAAATACACGCTACTTCCTACAGCCACCTTAGCTAATACTCCTATCCTAAAATCACCGAAAGTCCACACGATGGCCGGTAACCGCAGTGTCAAGAATTTCACACCTCGCAATTGGCTTCAGTTCAGCGCTCCAAGTGGACTAGTTTCTGTTAGTCCGCCATCGCCTCATAACCAACACTTGTGTAGACATAGTAAAAAGTCGAATCCATAGGGTAGTGGGTCACTTTCACTTTCTGCTGCTGAGACATAAGCAAAACCTCCATTACCTGGGACGCAGATGACAGATTTTCCACTCACCAACCTGTGGATCTATTTTACCATGTCTGATCCAAGTGCTGACGGTGAGGCATGGGGAGATTAAAGGACACCTGAACAATGAAACCATTTATTCAAACAATGTTTACACGGATACGTCAGCTCTGATTTTTCATCAGCGATATTTCGGCCCTTCTTGGCAAGGGTCCTCGTCAGGCTGTCAATCTTCTTGTTCAACTTCGGGGAAGGAAACAAACCTGTAACAAATAACTTGAAGTTATTTGTTACAGGTTTGTTATCGCTGATGAAAAATCAGAGCTGACGTATCCGTGTAAACATTGTTTGAATAAATGTTTCAAAGTCAGCTTGGGCTCAAAGAATAATGAAACCATACTTGAACACACCATGGAGAATGCATTTACAGACATGGACACGGAGAGCATTCTTCTCCTGAGCGTGACGTTTTCAAAATAGGGATGATTGTTTCCGGAGGTTTGCACATGCAGGCTCCAAGACAAAAAGCGTAATTCATTCAAATCTTGTACAGCGCTGGCCGGATCGCACTGGAATTTCTTCTAGATATACGTTTGGGCTTATCTGGTTAAAAAATATTCCAGAAGAAGGGTTGATTGGAGACATTTGTTCATTTCTAAAATTGCTCGGTACTGAAATAAGGACAGATGCAAAATGGAGCAAAAATCATAGCTTGGAAACGGTATTTCGTATTTGGATTGGGTTTTCTGCAGGCAATGTAACGGACGCCATACAGATAGGGATGATACTTGGTACTCTTCATTCAGGTGTCCTTTAACAGAAACTAGTCCGCTCGGAAGCGCTGAACAGGAATATGGCCAATTTGAATCTTGGTTCAAATCTGTAACCAAAAGCAAAAGTAACAAAAAAATCGCGTGGTAAGACACACCTGCCATCTTAGAAAGTGAAACGCACTCCATTTATGACGAATTTTAGGATCGGAGTATGGCACCTCTACCGGCATGTTGGCATTTACGTAATGTGCCAAATAACAGGAGAAACTCACTGACGGCCTCTAGCCTTCTTAACGACAAACTCGTCCTCAGATAGTAACGTCGTAGGGCCAGTAGGGTTGCAAACATCACTAGAGATGGCAATACTATCCAGGGACTAACTATACAGATTAAGGTCACGCAGCCAAGAACCTGTGTCGCGACCTAGAGAGGTATCACTAACGTTAGTACACTTTGGTTTGGTTTAATGGAAAAATTGCCACTATAGCAAAAGATAAATAATAGTCAAGAAAAATAAAATAAATAAACACACGTTAATAGCTAACAACATCTAAATAATTTACCATCAACAATGAAACTTAATACAGAAAAAAAAATCAAGGGACCGAACAGGCACAAATAAACAAAAAACGTGAAATTTTATTTGTTGTTAAAATAATTGGTAACAATGGGGGAGAATGAGTGGAGCCGACGGGAGGTACATAATGCTGGAAACGGCATGAGTAAATTTGTGTCATCACAACTGAGTCGAAGGATCTGTTGTACTGTCTCGTCAGTCCATCCCAGATACAATTATAAAAGTAAGCCTAACCCCCTAAACTAGTTCCCTCTAGTCTTACCGATCCGGAACTTCAACACAATTCCCGCAGCAGAAACACAGCTCCAACCAGGGCAAGTGAGATCACTACGACAATTATTTCTTCGTTTATTACCCGCTTCTCTGATAGTATACAGCCGAGTAATTTAAAAAGATAAAAGTAAAAAAACAGAGAACAGTAAAACACAAGAGTGTTTACGTTTTATAAATCTGGTACAATCAGAGGTTATGGCTGCTCATGGATTAGTTCCGGTCGAACTACCGATAAACTACAGTTCAGATGAATTCATCATATCTTCTTACCCCTGAATCGACATTAGCTTAATTTTTTTTTTTTGAACACCTTAATCTGAAGCCTACTCTCTCAGTCCTATATATAGGGCTACGAGGACCATCTACAAACCTGACCTCAACTTTGATCCACATAATTCCGTTTTATGTCCTCCGACCAAGCTTGAAAAAAACCCTTCGAGAGTTATCATTCTAGGGATGGACGAACATACTTTAGGAAGACATAAGGTGCGTTTTATTGGGTGTATTTTCACTGTCATTTGACGTACGTTTGTTTTACTTGTGAAAGTACAGCACCTGGACCGTTTTATTTCTTCATCCAGCATACTGTACTTTTATAAAACAATGTCTGTCAAACTACAGTGAAACTACATACAAACAAAATGCAACTATAGGTATCCGTCACTAATGCTGGATAGCAAAATTCTATTTTCAGGGAAGCCACGCTCCAGCCTTTTAAAAGCACTGTGGTTTTGGCCAACACCTGAGCCTCGTTTTTGTTGCAATAGCGCGTCCGCATCGCTGCTGCAGCACTATTTTGCTTTTGCATAATATGCGTTTTTGGATTCACTTTCTTCTTGGTTGAAGCGGCAGCGCTGCTGCATCTTGCAGGGAAGCACGGACTTGGGCGGGGAGCAAGTCCGTGATTCTCGAGAAGCGCTGCAGTCTTCCTCAGAAGCGCTGCAGTGCAAAAACGGATGTAGAAAGAGTGAGTCCGGAATCGGCCGAGAAGTGGACCTGCAGCATGCAACAAAAACGAGGCTCTGGAGTCGTCGAACGTACTACCAGTCTATCCCGACTTCTTCGTGACTGCTACCTACAGCTCTGGTAGGCTACTCCAACAATAGGGAAAGAATGGGGGAAAAAGACGAACTTACTAATTCCTTCTAGACGTTTTATATCGCGCGCAGTTGCCAGGTAGAACCTTCGAAGGTAGACAAAGAGCACTGCCAAAAACAAGGTAGGGAGGAGGAGCCATGGATTCACAATACCAATCAGTGCAAAAAGCCCAACGGTGGTGAGGAATATCTAAAATACGGTGCAAATGGAAAAAAAACAATAGTGTTGAAGCTCGAGCCAACACCATAGAACAGAGCAAAATCACATTAGAAAGTAGCGCCAAGACTTGAAAAAAGTGTCACACACCCGAATAGCAGCCACAGTAGCACCACCAGCGTTAGTGAACGTCCCTACTGAAACTCATTCAATCGTTCACCAGCGCTGGCTCAGATAACTTCATATTCTGAAGATAGCAAAAAAAAAACGACACATCCTCTTATTTCCTTGGTGTATGCAGTCCGCACTCTAGCTTTACTAGACATTTTTAAACCCGAAAGTCTGTCTCGCTTTAAATGCCGCAAGCGTAGTGGGCGGCGGTACAAGTACGGTCCGTTTGCAAAGCATGGAAAGCATAGGTCTTGGCGCTACTCACTAGTGTTATTTTGCTCAGCCATAGAGACAACATAGTATAGGCCTACAGACGAAGCAGTCTACTACCAATGCCAGATGCTGGCTACCCTATACCAAATCCCGGGTTCCTGTGTATAACCTAACCCTGACCTTCTCCACTAAAAAAGGATTTCTGATCGTTTTACTTCTGGGACCAGCGTTAGGCATAGGCTATGCAAACTGGATATACCAGCGTTTTGAATAGGGTACCCGAAGATCAGGGATTTGTGGTACACAAGAACTGAAGATCATCTACTACGTGTAGGAGCAACGTCAGCTTCTTTAAACTTTGTAGAGAAAGAGTATATTTTGGACACCTTTGGCTACCCTCCCTGAGGTCAGCGCTTCCTCAGAGCACTAGTAGGCTACTCATGTTACCAACGTCCCCATCAAGGGCTAGATTTTCCTCAAGAGGTCCCTTACTCCCTCATTTTTCCACTCACAAACGTGGCTCTAAGAAGCGGTGATGGCGAATGGGGCGGCTCGGCTTTTAAAGCCTTTTGACCCAACCCTCACATCATGAACTCCTGCCCCACCGTACTCTAGGGAGAGGCTAGATCCAAAGAGATCACCAAATTGGCATCCACCAAATCCCCAAAAAAGAACCAGTCGTAAAACCAAACTGTACCAAGTATTGCAATTGACAATGCACTATCCAATCGGAAAGCTTTAGGAAATTTAGACAGCTCTTTTGTGCTCCATCTATTTATTTCGCTCCGGTGTGGCTCATTTTCTACGGAAGAAGGAGTTGCAGAAGATGAGAAGCTGTTATTTTAAGTATTCGAAGCACCTGCTTATTTGCCAAAGTTGTACCATTCCCACATGCTAACGGAGCGTTTCCAAGTTGAAGATGCAAGCGTCACACTTTTGGAACTTTCGTTGGCTCTGCCAAAAATCATGGACAACTGGGCCCAGTCAACGCACGACACTCTACATTCTTTTCTGGCCGATGAATGAAAAACTGTATATTCTGTTTTGTTATGTTTTGTTTAATTCTTTCTATGTTACTTTACATACACCGCTTTTCAAATGGCGGGTCAGAAATAAATTACTTACTTTTTATTACATATACAGATGTTAGTGTCACACCATGTGTCATCGATCTCATATTTCAGTCCCCTCGGAATTTTCGGCAAGCTTAGGCCGAGAGATTCGGGACGGAACCTCGCGGACAAGACTATCGTATGCTTGGAGGGGGCTGGAGGGGTCGGAATGGACATCCGACCCTGACAGCGCGAACCTCAGCTGATAGACATGAGTTGCATTTTTGCTGATACCATGGTATCTGTTACCACGGTCTAAAGTCGTTTTTGCAGTTATCGTGGTATCTGATACCACGGTCAAAAGGCGTTTTTGCAGTTATCGTGGTATCTGGCCAGTTATCGTGGTATCAGGATATTCAGATACTACGGTCCGACCCTGGTAACTGGTCGTGGTATCTGAAAAGTCATCTCACTTTCATCAAATTTTGTCAGATTGGTGAGAAAGAAGTTTAGCACTTAGTGATTTAACTGGATATCTGTCTTTCTTTTGGGATGACTTCGAAAAGTGCAATCTCGGCAATAGTCGTTTTTTGCAAAGCACCGTATATCAGATACCACGATAACTGCAAAAACGACTAATTGCAGATCCAGTTACCGTGGTAACAGATACCATGGTATCAGCAAAATCGCAACTATGGTGACTATCATTTATTTCCAAAACACTCATGTGTCATATCAGCTTCGACTCTTGCTCTTTTACTGATTACCCCGGAATTCAGAATCCTTGACACAGGACACTCGCAAGTCATCAAGGCTGCGGAAGGACACTTTCCCAACATTTCCTCTAGATCTTAAATATTCGTTTTATAACTATTTTGATATGGTTCGGAGGGGGGGGGGGGTGTGCAGACAGTTAGACGGACTTACTGTATAGACGTCAAAGAAAGCCATTGGTAAGGATTCGTCCATGCTTCCGATGTCTTTAGAAAAGCGGTTAAGCGTGCGACCTGCGAAAAACAAGCGAAGGTTAGCTCCATCCCATGCGCAAATGACGAAAGACAGGCCAACACCTACACCAAAGAGCATCTTGAACCTAAAGATGCTGTGCTCTCGTTTACGCAAGGAGGGTCGTCATTGCGCCGCCATCTGTGATGAAATGTTATACGAGGGACTTCCATCGCCAAAAAAAAGGTCACGGAGTTCAAATCCCGCACATGAGCACATAGATAAGCATCAAACCTAGTTACAGAAACAAGAAGTCTCACTCATCTGGTTTTTCAATCAAATTTATCGGACAAAAAACATGGAATTATCTGCCAAATTATGTGAAAAATGCTAATAGCATACCAGTGTTAAAAAAAAAGAGATAAAAGCTTCTTATTAAAAAATATTGAATCAAACCCTAATTTTTTTCTGTACCAATAGTTCTTTATGTTTTACTAATTTGCGTTATTTTCTTTTCCCTGCTTTTTTATTTTCCTTGCATTTCCTTTTCTTGAAGCTAATGTCTGAATAATGTCACCCGTTACGGGAAGTACTCACTTAAGATGAATTTACGAATTTCTAATAGGTGTAATAAGGTGTAATGCGGCGTACACAGATTCGTCTTTTCCTCGGGACGCGCTGTAATAAGGTGTATAAGGAGAAAAGACTCTGTTTCTGCACAGCCAATCAGATCGCTTAGTTGTTCTCCGACAGCGAGCCGAGGAAAGAACAGTGTCGCCAGGGTTACCACGGCAGGCGGAAACACTAAGTTCTACTTTGTCGGAAGCTGAAGTAACAACTTTTCTTCGAAAGAACACGCTTTGTTCTGTTATGACCGTAACTTACGACCGCTTATTGTTAGTTCGAGGACTACAGCTGTCCATCCGTTAATTTACACAACGGTCGACAAAATATACTCGTGTAGCCTACTTCAAGTAGTAATCAGGGGCGTCACGACTAGGGGGGGGGGGGACGCCCTCCCTCCCGAATGTTGTCGGCCAGTCGGTAAAAAATAGCCTAGTCGGCGCGAAGCGCCGTGAATTTTCGTAAAAGCAGCCGATTTTTTTTTAGAAACAGTCGATTTCTCGAAAAAAGTCTATTTTTTCTTAAAAATAGTAGTTTTTCTTAAGATCAGTCGATTTTTCGTCAGCACAGTCGTTTTTTCGCAATCAGTTATTTTTATCTGCAAAAGCAGTCGATAAAAATTACCACCCAACCGGTAAATACCGTGCCCCCTCCCAAACATTTTGGCTAGTAACGCCTCTGGTAGTACTAAGAACACTTTTTCTGATCTTTAGAAGCTCGAAAACTGTGTCGGTGAGGCAACACCAAACGTCGCACTGATAAGAACCTTTTACTTTCAATTTGAACAAGGGTGTATTAAAAGGTAGCCATCACATGTAGCGCTACGCAGATTACTACACCTATTTGAACAATGCTTTAGTCTACAGTCTATAACTTGGTTTTTGTAAATAATTAAACTGAAACTTTTTAAAACGGTTCATCCTACTTCAGTTCATTACTACTTTTAATATTAAAATATCTAGAAGATGGAACTTTATAGAAGGTAATAGTTGCGTTTTTGATCCGAATTCTCCTCGCGATTCTCCTCGGAATTCTCCTATTTCGCGTTTTTGGACTATTCAGATGAAGTGAATTCTCCTTTTCTTGCGTTTTTGTCAGAATCGAGAATGAGGAAAGCCTCGCGATTCTGCAGAATCGAGAACTTTCTCCGATGGTGAATTGTCGATTCTCCTCTCTCCGTTCTCCTCCCTGATTGGTAACCGGGTTCGGGTGTTCAATATGCATATACACGTATACCGGGTTGCGACGAGCTGCAAAATTAGTGTTTTTGTCAAAAGCGAAAATGGAGAAGTCCGAGGAGCAAATACGGTAATTTGTACGAGAATCAAGAATTCAGAAGCGAGAATTCGGATAAAAAACGCAACTAATGTTACCGCGACAAAACTGGCACGGGGTTCGATCAAATCCCGCCCGAGTAGCACTTTTGTCTTTCAGTATACTGATGATATTAACGTAGGCTACTGAAAAGATTCTCATTCTGCGATGAGAGGGGGCAGGATTTTGGAAAACGGCACTGCACTTTAGGTCCGAGAGACGCTCTATCCGACACCATTTATGACACCTTCAAAATATATTTTGACAACATCTAATGGCATTAAATGGCCAAGTCAGCTGAGTTCTATCGGTATTCGGCTTTTCTCGCTAAGGGCCCTCTTCAGGCTCAAGCCTGATACAACATTTGTACCGTCAGTGGTGAAAATTATACAAAATAAAGGTCGTCAAAATATATTTGTGTAGCCTACTTCAAGTAGTACTAAGAACACTTTTTCTGATCTTTAGAAGCTCGAAAAACTGTGTCGGTAAGGCAACACCCGACCGTCGGACGGATGAGAACCTTTTTTACTTTCAATTTGAACAAGGGTGTGTATTAAGACGTAACCATCACATGTAGCTAACATTTGCACCGTAAGTCGTGAAAATATTACTCTTGCTTAGTGTTTATTAACCACCTCATATTTTGTATGACGACGTCGACAAATTTGGATTTTACCATGATAGTTTTGAGAAGAATAAAGCGATATCTATATATCTGTCCAACTATGAAACTGTGATCTACCTTGAACCTCAAGAGGACTCTTACATGCGCACTACCACATATGATTATTGATCAGCTAGCAAATGGAAGCTTTGCCAGAACCTGGTGAGTAAATCTAAGTGCTTCTGTGTATCGTACCGTTTGCTGGTGCTTAAAGGAAAAAGTCCCCTGAAACAAGCATCATCTGCAGTCAGCTTGGGCAGAAACTACAGCGACTTTTCCAAATAGAGGGAATGCACCCTACCGAAAAAAAACTGGTCAGTCAACATTGGGGTACTGACCAATCGGGAAGCCAGGCTATATCTCGATGATGCAAAAAAACGACTAATAGGATGGGACAATTATTTTGTCTGAGATACCGGGAAATAAAAGTAAAATCTAAATTAGCTTCAAACTTCGGTCAGTACGAGTAAGTAAGTAAGTAATTTATATATAACCCGCCATTTTTGAAAAGCGAATTAATAAATAAAACACATAAAGACACAGAAAAGACATTTAATTTTCAATATTCGGGCAGGAACTAGAAGGGTCCTCAGTTTACTGTCTATTTGCTTGCTAAAGTAGCTAATTTGATTATTTGATTATTCAATTTGCCGTTAAATTTACACTATCCGCAAAATTCTAGCCACAAAGTCGCGGAAACACTCTTTTCTATCCACATTTTGTGGGATCATGAAACACGCCTTTTCTTCTCCAATATCATGACTTAGCAATCAAGAAGGGGTCGGACAAAAGTTTCCAATAATTTACAGGTTCGAAACGGTTACCAATAGCCCATAATTCAGTCCCTATAGGTCACTGTGACCTTTAGAAAAAATTCTATAGCTCACAGTGTTTAAATTCGTTGTTTTCAAATTTGTTTTCGATGACGAAGTAGGAGTTTCCGCTTTCGTTCGGTAGGCTGCAATCTATCTATATGTGTCCATCACCAAATCACCAAACTACAGTTGTGCGACCTCCCCACTTAAAATTACTGCTTACGCCCATGACGTCAAACATGTTAACGGGTAGTGAGTCATCCATAGATCCGAGGTCCTTACTAAAACGGTTCAATGCTTGACCTAAGGGAAAAAAACAACTTGGGAAGGCTGACATTGCAGATGAAATTATGTCATAACCATAATTGACGGGGAAGTTCAAAATCCAAGAAGAAATTGGTACCCTTTTGAATGTTTCTTCGTCTATATAAACAAGACCAAAGGTGTCGATGGGATCCCAAAAATCTAATATTTGATTCAGACAATCGTTGTCTTCGCCAGATCCAGTCTTGTACAGGCTAATCATCAGAGACAACCAAGTTCAGATACACCTCTATAAGCCATATCTCTTTTGACGATACTGACCGAGACTTCCTGCCGATTTCCGAGCAAACTAGTCCAGCAAAAAAAAATACAGAAACAAAACCAGCGTATCTCCTTATCCCTATAAAGAACATCTAATCAACTTTGAATAAAAGTTTGACTTACAAAAAAAACCGGTTAAAACCGGATTCCGGAATAATTATATGTCCGGGTAAAAAACCATTGTCAGAAACCGACTCAGCCTCTCTTCTTACCCCTTAATCTGTCATCTAATCGAACTTTTGCTTTTAACAAATTTTCCGGTTTTGGCCGGATTCCGGGCGAACTAGTTGTCCAGCGAGAAAATGATTTTCACCATCGTGTTCGGCATGTTTTTATCCATAAATCAAACATTTAATCAACTTCAGCTTAACTTTTACTTTTAACCAACTTTCCGGTTTTTGCCGGATTCCGGGCGAACTACATGTCCGGGTAGAAAATTGTTTTCACATAAGTGTTCAACATGTCTTCTTGCCCTAAATCGAACATCTAATCAACTCGAAATAAAACTTCTAATTTTAACAAACTTTCCGGTTTCGGCCGGATTCCGGGCGAACTACTTGTCCGTCGAGAAAATGTTTTTCACCATCGTCTTCAGCATGTCTACCTACCCCTAGATCGAACATCTAATCAACTTCAAATAAAAATTTTACTTTTAACAAACTTTCCGGTTTTGGCCGGATTCCGGGAGAACTACTCGTCCGATGACAAAATAGTTTTCACCATCGTGCTCCCCATGTGTTCTTACCCCCTAATCGACTATCACATTAGCTGTTTCAAAATATTTTGTTTGCCCCTTAATTTGAACCCCCTCCCCCACCCCTAAATGTAGGGCTACAAAGCCCATCTACGAACTTGACTGGTCCGACGACCCAACGAATCCTCACACCAAGTTTCATCAAAATATCGCATTCCCTTCGAGAGTTATCGTGCTTACAGACGGACGGACAGACGGACAACTTTTGCGATGTCATAGGTATCCCTCCACTTACGTTTTGGAATCCCAAAAAATCATTGACAACAGAGGGCAACCAGCGCACGACCTTCTCCAATGCATCCTGGCCGAAGATTGAAAACTAGTGTCTTTTTCCGAGTCTTATTTATTTTCTTTCATTTACTCCGCTTTTTGGGATCCCAAAACGTAAGTGGAGGGATACCTATGACATCGCAAAAGTTGTCCGTCTGTCCGTCCGTCCGTCCGTCTGTCCGTCCGTCCGTCTGTAAGCACGATAACTCTCGAAGGGAATGAGATATTTTGGTGAAACTTGGTGTGAGGGTTCGTTGGGTCGTCGGACCAGTCAAGTTCGTAGATGGGCTTTGTAGCTCTACATTTAGGGGTGGGGGAGGGGATTCAAATTAAGGGACAAACAAAATATTATGAAACAGCCAATGTGATAGTCGATTATGGGGTAAGAAGACATGCTGAACACGATGGTGAAAACCATTTTGTCATCGGACAAGTAGTTCGCCCGGAATCCGGCCAAAACCGGAAAGTTTGTTGAAAGTAAAAGTTTTATTTGAAGTTGATTAGATGTTCGATTTAGGGGTAGGAAGACATGCTGAAGACGATGGTGAAAATTATTTTCTCGACGGACAAGTATTTCGCCCGGAATCCGGCCCAAACCGGAAAGTTTGTTGAAAGTAAAAGTTTTATTTGAAATTGATTAGATGCTCGATTTAGGGGTAGGAAGACATGCTGAAGACGATGGTGAAACCTATTTTCTCGACGGACAAGTATTTCGACCGGAATCCGGCCCGAACCGGAAAGTTTGTCAAAATTAAAAGTTTTATTTGGAGTTGATTAGATGTTCGATTTAGGGCAAGAAGACATGCTGAACACTTATGTGAAAACAAGTTTCTACCCGGACATGTAGTTCGTCCGGAATCCGGCCAAAACCGAAAAACTGTTGGAAGTCAAAGTTTTATTTCTAGTTGATTAGATAAGTGATTTAGGGGTAAGAAGAGATGCTGAGTCCCTGTATGACAATCGTATTTTACCCGGACATTTAGTTCGACCGGAATCCGGCTGGAATCGGAAAATTTGCATAAGCTAAATTTCTATTTGAAGTTGATTAGATGTTCATTACTGGAGAAAGAAGATACCCTGATTTCTTCTTTGAGCTTTCTTTTTTCGCCGGACAAGTAGTTCTGGAGTTCGGCCGGAACCGGGAAATTGGCAGAAGTGGCAGGAAGTTTTCGTCAAAACAGATATGACTTATAGGGGTAAACACACATGCTGAATCCAATCTGAACTTGGTTTTCTCAGGTGATTAGCTATTTGGCCTTAATCTGTTTCTGAATTTTAATTGTAAAAATGTTCAAGGAGTCTGGCGAAGACTGGATCTGGCTAAGGCAAGACCCAGTTGTCTGGATCAGATATTGAATTTTTGGGATCCCATCGAAACCTTTGGTCTTGTTCGAAATGGCGGTTTCTAAATAAATTACTGACTTACTAGATACACCCTATGATCATGGACGTATCACTGACCTTCCGGAGAATGTTTAGCCAAAAGCGTGTTCGTCCATATCGAACTGATCGCAATGCTATTCTCTTTCTGAAAGTTCATGACCCTCACCTTCGCCCTCACACCTCTCATGCTGAAGACTGGTAACCAGTTTTCTCCATCTCCTGCTAATTCTTCTGTTCAATTTTTAAATAGTTTTATCTCATAATTTTATTATCATTCTGGGTTATCATAATATTTCATATGAAGCCATTATTCTGGACGTTCTGATATTAACTGCATGACCGCAGAAATATTCTTTCAAGAAATTTTGGAGCAAAGATAATGTGTTGTCCCCAGATGGCCCATTTATCAATCAGGTTTCTCCAAATCCTGCTAATTCTTCTGCCCAATTTTTGTGAAGTTTCATCCTATCATTTATTTCTGGTCATATCTGACATGCTGAAGTCGACTGCGCTTGCCGAAAAACTCGGATCGTCAAATTTTAGGTTGTTTTGGAGACTTGTTTCGAAGTCCCAAAATGCGCCAAAAGCGACGAACCGAGTGGGTTGTGCTATTGGGCCAGTTGCTATTGCTGAACTGTGGCGTGGTCATTTTAGTGATGTATTTTCTTCTGTTAAATCTGATGTTGGTAGTGTTAGATTGGAGGCATTTTCCCAGTCCCTACAGACTCCTGGAGAGCAGCTGATCTGATCTCGTGCGATATCTGGGCTTTCTGGTAGTAAGTCTGGAGGTTTAGACGGAATTACGGCAAACCATCTAAAGTCTGGAGGAGCATCCCTGACCTGTATCCTGTCGCTGCTCTTTAATGTTTTTTTTAACCATCATTTTGTACCGCAGGCTCTTGTTGAGGTATGTCTTGTCCCGTGCCGAAGTCTATTTCTGGGGACATGACGTCACTCAGTAACTATCGACCCATCGCTTTAGCTGCTACGGTTTCAAAGGTTTTTGAGCGATGTATGCATGCGGCACTGCAGCAGCAACTGGATTCATCGTACTTCCAATTTGGGTTTAAAGAGAAATCGTCGACTGAATTTTGTGTTTTTGTCCTTAAAGCAGTTATCCAGTATTTTTGGCTGTTTGCAACCCCTGTGTTTGTTTGCTTTCTGGATGCTAAGGCTGCTTTTGACAGGGTTAACCATGAGAAGCTTCTGAAAAAGATGGTCTCGCGGGGTATTGACTCACGTTTTATTGGCACCCTTGGTGCATGGTTTGATACCCAAAGGTTTCAAGTTAGATGGAGCGGTGTTCTTAGCCATCCTTTTCCTGTCCTTAATGGTGTTAGGCAAGGTCGGGTTCTTTCTCCATTATTGTATAATTTACATGTTGATGAGTTGAATGAGCGGTTGGCTAGCCTTGGAGTGGGTTGTTTCGTACAAGGTGTGTGTTTCAACAACTTAAACTATGCTGATGACCTAGCCATACTAGCCCCCACAGTATTCGCGCTCAATAAGCTTCTTCAAGTGTGTGATGAATTTGCGAAAGCAAATGATATTCTTTTCAATACGAAAAAGACGGTTCGTATGGCGTTTATCCCGAAAAGTGTTCAACTACGTTACATCCCCGATGTTATTTTGTCTGGTGAGGTACTAGTTTTTGTGCAAACTTTCAAGTATTTGGGCTTTACTTTTATTCCTTCTATGTCTGATGGGCCTCACGTTGCTGCGCTCTCCAGATCACTGTCTGTGAGGGCCAATATATTAATTCGGAGGTTTGGTAGATGCGAGGCTTCTGTTAAGACCTTTCTTTTCAGAGCTTACTGTACTCCGCTGTACTGTTTGTCACTGGTGTGTAACACGAGAGTTAAGTGTCTAGATACATTTCGGGTTTTATATAACAACTCTTTCCGGTGGCTACACGGACTTGCATGGAACTGTAGTGCGTCTGGCATGTGTGTGGGTGAGGGCCTTCCTTCTTTCGGGGAACTTCGGCGTCGGGCTATCTTTTCTCTCCAGACCCGAATTCTTCGCTCTCGAAACCCCATGCTCGTGGTTCTTTCGAGTCCCCATATGAGACTGACGTTGCCTGTGTGGTTAGTCTGGAACCGCGAAATTTACACATGTTGCGTAGAAGGCTCGCAATCTTAAGTTGTTTTTATGTGTTGTATGTGTAATGGCTCTAGAAGCCGTAGTCGGAGTTAAATAAATAAAATAAATATCTTGTAAGTGTATTAGTTAATATGTTTCGGGTCTCTGTATTTCGTAAATACTGTATTCCACTTCTAGCTGTAAGCTATTTGGATAATAAACTTGATTGATTGATTATTTCTGGCCAAATATTTTAGGTGTATTAGTTGATTTGTTTCGTTTTTGTGTATTTCGTAAATATTCTATTCCTTTTCTAGCTTTAAGCTATTTTGAATAAATTTGAGTGATTGATGTTAAACCTCTACGAGACAAATTCTGTTGGCTACATTGGAAGAAACAAGCGAACAAGCGCTTGTATTTTGATGAAATGTATTTTAAAATAGTGAGTTGCATATCTTAGTTAAAACTGTAAATAACAGATCTCTTGGTTGACCCCTCTAACTGTGGTAACATATTCAGCACTATTCTTTACGTTGCTATGCAGATGGGTTCGGGTTTCTCCGGCAGAACGAATTTTCCAACGCGATTCCGGCAGGTTTTTGGGGGGCCGCTGGACAGAATTAAAATTGTTAATTCCGGCGGAAGGAGGTTTCTGAGGCGCGCGATACAATTGCGTACACAAGATCGATTTCCAATGATACAGCCTTCGCTGCCGTGGACCAGAGTATAAGTCTTATTCTTTTTATTTTATTAGTAAAGTCTTTTATTCTATTTAAAAAGAGTGACATATGTAAACTACGTAGATGTTACTACAAATACTGTAAATACCAGCTTATTTGCCTATATCGTATCGCAACTGGAGAATCATCCGAAAATACAAAGCTCCCGATATAACGGCAAAACTCCCCGAGCTTCATGATGATTTATCTGGACAAGCATATCAAGGGCTTACTCCATATCACAGGCTCATCCGTTTGTTCTGTTGATTTTATGTCAATTTTGTTGTACTAGTGTTTCTTCTGTTGTTTCTTTGTTTAGTTTCTCTTCTTTCTCTATTTTACTCCACTAGCTTCACACTGTTTTCGTGCAGTGGGTTACAAATAAATTATTATTACTCTTATTATTATTATATGTACCAGTTTTTAACCCGTAATTATGTAGAGCAAGGTTATTTTCAATATAGCTAGATGTGTTCTCCTTTGCCCGTCCATTACAAGCTACGCTACCATATTAGGATTAGGTCTTTAAAAAAAAATATTCAAATTTATATACAATTAATGATGCGAGTTAAAAAGGTTGACGACAACGGGACCAAAACTTCTTAGGTAACGAGTCGTTGTGTGTTTAATTGGCTGCAACATACTAAACGTTAACTTCAGACATCGAGGTTGACATCGGAAAATAACAACGAGACGGCCATTGAAAATAACCTGTCCGAGCTGAAGGCGGGGTTGATATTTTTAAATGGCCGTCGAGGTAGTTATACCGATATGAACCGAGATGGCGGTATGTTAACTATTATAACTTTTTCGAACAGAATATTTTTATAGGTAGGTCTTATTCTTCTTTTGTTGTACTTTTTCGCTAATGGAGGTAGGGAATTTTTATTTTAGTAAAGTAGCAACCCAAGCCAACTGCAGACCTAGTAAAGTGACTACTGTTGTCTGTTGGGACCCAAGCACTTCAGTTTCTGCCAATATAGTCTTTTATTTTTTTGGCGATTCATATGCCATCTAGCGGTCATTAAAACCTATTACAGGTCTACTAAAATGACTCTAGGGGTCGAGGAAGTAAAAAGTAAACAATAACAAACCAAACGTGAAGGCTTCTGAGATAATTCCAGAACAAAGTCAGTGATTCTTGCTGAATAACTAGCCTTTGGAAAGCAAGGGATAGTAGGACAAGCTGACTTCAGTTGACAAGCTGTATTTTCAGTGGAAATCTGATTGTGTCAAAGTACAACCCAGGGCAAAGGCTGGTTGGCTATGAGAGTAAGATGTTCTGTCGTTTTTCCAGTGCTAAATAACTAGCTTTCGGAAAGCAAGGGATAGTACGATGTTGTCTCAGTTGACAAGGTGTATTTTGAGTGGTAATCTGACTATGACAAGCTATTTTTACAAGTCATTTTTCAACATTTATTCTATTTCTTATTTTATTTTTTGTATAATTTTTTAAGTATTTCTTTTTTATTTTACTGAAAGTATTTTTTCTAATTAACTGTTTGTGAAAATTCAGCTTTTTTTCAGTATTTGAGAAAAAGGGCTCGATGAACTCAGTATTTAAGCAAAGTGCTTGATGAACTTCTGCGGAGGCTGTTACGGCGCCGTATCAAACTCTGTGGAGGATGATACAACGTCGTAACACCCTGCTCAAAAGTAATTGTCATAAAATAACTTCCTGTGAGACACAGGAAGATATGCATTGCATATCTGTTTGAGAAAAGTTATTTTTGTTTAAATGTAAGCTACTTAGAGATTAATAACCCAAACTGTTATTGTAATTTTAAAAACAGAAAATCTTATAAGGTGCCGAATGAGTTTCAGATACGATATAAATTTACGATACAAATTTTTCAATATAACATTTTTAAATGTACATCTTATCCTGAAAAATTTGTCCATGACAGTATTCACCAATTTTGGTCTTGTTAAAGTGAAAGTGTGAGCGAATAAATTTCTATTCTGTTCTATTCTACGGTCACACTGCTGAACTACCTTACCAATCTCTGGAGTGTTCATCACCTACTGTTCCTACTAGCCGTCATCTGTATTGTTCCTTTATGCTTTGTGTTTATGCTTTGTGGGGACAGTGTGGAAATCAAAGAAAAATAACACTAGGGAGTAGCGTCAGGACCTTTCCTTGCTTGGCAAACGGACCCTGCTCATAGCACTGCCTACTACGCTTGCGACAATTAAAGCGAGACAAACTTGCTGGTTTAGAAATTTCTAGTAAAGCCAAGATGCGGTCTGCACAAATCGAGGAAACAGGGGAGGTTAAATATTTGTTTGCTGTGTTCAGAATATGAAGTTATTGGAGCCAGCGCTGGTGCACGACTGATCGAGTTTCAGTAGTGACGTTCACTATCGCTAGTGGTGCTACGTTTGCTTCTATTCGTGTGTGTGTTACTTTTTTCAAGTCTTGGCGCTACTCCCTAGTGTTATTTTGCTCTGGTGGAAATGAAGACACTAAAGACCTGTTTCCAGGACACAGTTAGGGGCCACACACTTCTGAGCGTTTATCGCGGAAATACGATTATCTGCCACACAGTCGCGTCACAAGTTGAAACTCGCGGAAACGCCGTTTTCTCTATTTTTGGGCGGTAATTTCAAATGTCTGAAAATAAAAGTGAAGTTCATGTAAAAATCTCAATAAACAGAACTCCAGGCTTTCTTCCTTACCATTCCGTGCAAAAAGGATCCTCAGTATTATGTCTACATACTTAGGAAAGCTTTTAATTTGAATGGTTTTGATGTTATTTTGCTGCTAAATTTGGATTTCCCGCAAAAATAGAGCCACAAACGCGAAAATCAGCTCGGCATTTGTTTGCTGAATTCCAGCCACAAAGCGAGCCAGACAAATCTTGTTTGTCGCTGGAACATACTTGTGGGCCGCACAAAAGGCCGCGGAAACACTTTCGAGGCACAAGCGACCCACAAACTATTTGTGGGAACACGGAAAAACGCCTTAACGCGGAGTTAACAAACTATTGCGCGAGCATGCATGAATCAGAAGACTTCTATTATACACTCCCCAAATAAATCAGTCGCTTCTATTCGAGTGTGTGTTACTTTTTTCAAGTCTTGGCGTTACTCCCTAGTGTTATTTTGCTCTGGTAGAAATGAAGAAACTAAGGCGGAGAGTATGGCCTTGGAGGGGGTGAGAAGCCACTGCTTGCGTTAACTTTTACGTATATAAGCATGGATGCATCAGAAGACTTCTATTAAACACTCCCGAAATAAATGAGTCGCTTCTATTCGAGTGTGTGTTACTTTTTTCGAGTCTTGGCGCTACTTCCTGGTGTTATTTTGCTCTGGCGGAAATGAAGAAACTAAGGCGGAGAGTATGGGCGTGGAGGGGGTGAGAAGCCACTGCTTGCGTTAACTTTTACGTATATAAGCATGGATGCATCAGAAGACTTCTATTAAACACTCCCGAAATAAATGAGTCGCTTCTATTCGAGTGTGTGTTACTTTTTTCGAGTCTTGGCGCTACTTCCTGGTGTTATTTTGCTCTGGCGGAAATGAAGAAACTAAGGCGGAGAGTATGGGCGTGGAGGGGGTGAGAAGCCACTGCTTGCGTTAACTTTTACGTATATAAGCATGGATGCATCAGAAGACTTCTATTAAACACTCCCGAAATAAATGAGTCGCTTCTATTCGAGTGTGTGTTACTTTTTTCGAGTCTTGGCGCTACTTCCTGGTGTTATTTTGCTCTGGCGGAAATGAAGAAACTAAGGCGGAGAGTATGGGCGTGGAGGGGGTGAGAAGCCACTGCTTGCGTTAACTTTTACGTATATAAGCATGGATGCATCAGAAGACTTCTATTAAACACTCCCGAAATAAATGAGTCGCTTCTATTCGAGTGTGTGTTACTTTTTTCGAGTCTTGGCGCTACTTCCTGGTGTTATTTTGCTCTGGCGGAAATGAAGAAACTAAGGCGGAGAGTATGGGCGTGGAGGGGGTGAGAAGCCACTGCTTGCGTTAACTTTTACGTATATAAGCATGGATGCATCAGAAGACTTCTATTAAACACTCCCGAAATAAATGAGTCGCTTCTATTCGAGTGTGTGTTACTTTTTTCGAGTCTTGGCGCTACTTCCTGGTGTTATTTTGCTCTGGTAGAAATGAAGAAACTAAGGCGGAGAGTATGGCCTTGGAGGGGGTGAGAAGCCACTGCTTGCGTTAACTTTTACGTATATAAGCATGGATGCATCAGAAGACTTCTATTAAACACTCCCGAAATAAATGAGTCGCTTCTATTCGAGTGTGTGTTACTTTTTTCGAGTCTTGGCGCTACTTCCTGGTGTTATTTTGCTCTGGCGGAAATGAAGAAACTAAGGCGGAGAGTATGGGCGTGGAGGGGGTGAGAAGCCACTGCTTGCGGTAACTTTTACGTATATAAGCATGGATGCATCAGAAGACTTCTATTAAACACTCCCGAAATAAATGAGTCGCTTCTATTCGAGTGTGTGTTACTTTTTTCGAGTCTTGGCGCTACTTCCTGGTGTTATTTTGCTCTGGCGGAAATGAAGAAACTAAGGCGGAGAGTATGGGCGTGGAGGGGGTGAGAAGCCACTGCTTGCGGTAACTTTTACGTATATAAGCATGGATGCATCAGAAGACTTCTATTAAACACTCCCGAAATAAATGAGTCGCTTCTATTCGAGTGTGTGTTACTTTTTTCGAGTCTTGGCGCTACTTCCTGGTGTTATTTTGCTCTGGCGGAAATGAAGAAACTAAGGCGGAGAGTATGGGCGTGGAGGGGGTGAGAAGCCACTGCTTGCGGTAACTTTTACGTATATAAGCATGGATGCATCAGAAGACTTCTATTAAACACTCCCGAAATAAATGAGTCGCTTCTATTCGAGTGTGTTACTTTTTTCGAGTCTTGGCGCTACTTCCTGGTGTTATTTTGCTCTGGTGAAAATGAAGAAACTAAGGCGGAGAGTATGGGCGTGGAGGGGGTGAGAAGCCACTGCTTGCGGTAACTGTTACGTAAGCATGCATGCATCCGAAGACTTCTATTATACACTCCCGAAATAAATGAGTCGCTTCTATTCGAGTGTGTGTTACTTTTTTCGAGTCTTGGCGCTACTTCCTGGTGTTATTTTGCTCTGGCGGAAATAAGAAACTAAGGCGGAGAGTATGGGCGTGGAGGGGGTGAGAAGCCACTGCTTGCGGTAACCGTTCCGTAAGCATGCATGCATAAGAAGACTTCTATTAAACAATCCCGAAATAAATGGGCGTCTTACTTCCATGACGTCGAAGCCTACGCATGGCAGGACGTCATCCAATCCCCCGATATCCTTAGTCGCACGGTTCAAGATTCGGCCTAAAAGACACGAGTCCTTTACATCGACCCGCTGTTTTATTTTGAAGATGATTTTCAACAGAAGTTGGCTTTAGTAATTAGTTCAGCTCTAAAATCTCAGCTAAACTACCACGAGCCAGTGCTCTGGTGACGGACAACAGGAGGACTAAACAAGTCTTATCAAGGTGAAGTTTAATCCTTGTTATCCCGAAAAGGAGAGCACTGGCGAAGTGACAGTTCAGCTCCCACCCTCCCAGCCCTAGTGTTTTGTTCGGTTATTTTTGGTAGACCTCCAAAAAACTTGTATCAGGTGTCTAAATTCTGATCAGCCTAGCACGCTACCCGCTCGTAGGCCGGACGCGGAACTAACGAAAAATAAAAATAAACGCTTGCAACAGCCTTCTTGCCTCCCGTCCACGCTCTGGTGGGTTGATACTGCACTCAAGAAGTCTGAGAACAGATAACACATGTTTGCGAATCATTCTATTAAACGTTATGAGAATATATATGATATAATATATTCAAGCAATATTTACAACGGATACGTCAGCTAGGATTCTTCATCATTCTGATGATCGAATTACAGGTTTGTTTCCTTCCCTGACGCTGACCCAGAAGATTGACAGGCTGACGAGGACCCTTGCCAAGAAGGTAGATAGATCGATAGATATCGCTTTTATTCTTTTCGATGGTGAAATCCAAATTTGTCAAAATCCTCATATGTAAATGTAGACACTGATATATAAATATGTCAACGTCATATAAAAAAATTAAACACTAAATAAGATTACAAATTTTAACGAAAGACGATACAAACGTCTTTTCATACCGTACATGGTCACATTTTACGTGTTGGAGTTTTGGGATCACCACTGAGGCCGCTCTTGCAGGTCGTTCGCGAGCAGTAATGAACCGTGGCGGAAGTATATACTTATGGATAGGGCGAAATATCGCTGATGAAGAAATCGTAGCTGGCGTATCCGTTGTAAACATTGTTTGAATATATTTTCAAAGTCAGCTTAGGCTCAAAGAATATTTATATGATATAACCCTTTAAATACTATATTTTCGCGATACATAACACCTAAAAAGGTCATTACAGAAGTTTGTATCAAAGCATATTACTTTATAGGGTCATAACGGAATTTCCCATAACATTTAACATAAGGACGTGCAAACATGTGTTATCGATTTTCAGCTTCTGATATTTTTGAGGGCTTTATAGGCAAGAAATCAACATTTGAAACGACCTTGGATTACCCATTTTTATTCCCCATTACATTAGGCATCCACAGGCAATTTACTTACCCCCCTTAACCCCCCCCCCCCCCCACACACACATTTGTATTTATATGTTTTGAAGGATGAACACCATTAGGGTTAAGCAGTCTTTTCAGATTGAATTTACCACCCCAGACGGTTTGGTTGTGGTTAGTTTGATTGGACTGGAGGACTTAGTGTGGCGTTGAAACGAAAGTTACCTTCTGAGTCTGAAAATGCTTTATCCACTATCCACTAGCCTGATAACATTTAGTGCAAGGACGCACGTTGTGTGTAAGCCTTTAAGTTTTGTTTCCCTAAAAACAAACGTTAAACATGATTTGAAAAGTTACTTTTAACGAAGAAATACACATTAAAGGACACCTGAATGAACAGTACCAAGTATCATCCCTATCTGTATGACTTCCATTAACATTGCCTGCAGAAAACCCAACCCAAATACGAAATAGTGTTTCCAAGCTATGATTTTTGCTCCATTTTGCATCTGTCCTTATTTCAGTACCGAACAATTTTAGAAATGAATAAATGTCTCCAATCAGCCCTTCTTGTGGAATATTTTTTAACCAGGTAAGCCCAAACGTATATCTAGAAGGAATTCCAATACGATCCGGCCAGCGCTGTACAAGATTTGAATGAATTGCGCTTTTTGTCTTGGAGTCTGCATGTGCAAACCTCCAGAAACGAACATCCCTATTTTGAAAACGTCACGCTCAGGAGAAGAATCTCTCCGTGGATATGTCTGCAAATGCATTCTCCATGGTGTGTTCAAGTATGGTTTCATTGTTCAGGTGTCCTTTAAGTACTCACTTGTAGCTAACAGAGTGCGGAAACCCCGCTTCTTTGTGTCAAAATATTATCCAACTTCCTTCTTAGGACATTCTCACGGTGATGTGATTATATTTCGTTTAGACCGGGCAAGTTTTAATTTCTCTTGTCAAATCTTGAATGGGGGCTTCGACCCTTTTACCTTTACCCCCCCCCCCCCGTAGAAAAATGCCAAAAGATATGTAACTGAATACGTACGGAGCGGGCGAGAAAATTAGAAGAGAGAAAACAAAATCAAGCTTACTTTAGGGTTAATATCCCCCCCCCCCCCTTTCTGAAGACTGTCGAAAATTCACTGCTTAATATTTGACTGCGCCACACAAAGCCGAAATTCAAAATTTGACCGAATAAAGAGGCAAAATTTTTTGGTCTGCAGGAATACTGAGAGATATCTCATTTTTTAGCTTGAGCTTGAAGACATCTCTTGCGGAGAAGGGCCGAAGTATTGTTAGAATATATGGTGAGAATGTGCTGTTGCTAGAATATACGAAATACATGAGTTCAGCTTGCTCTGCTTATAACGATTCATGCACGGAACGAGCGAGAAAATCCAAATAGGAAAAAGAAATTCAAGCTTACCGACAGGATTGATATCGAAGAAACGAATCGGCGCTCTAATGATACTCTCAAACATCCTATTGTGCAACCGAACCGACGCTTTCATACATAGTATGAAGAAAGCAACCGTTCTTCCCATAGACAAGATGAACAAGGAGACGATCAGCGCCGTATAGACGTAAACGTTCGTCATCTGGTCGACGTGGAAGTGCCCTGGCAGTGTGAGATTGTAGCGGGCGTCGTCCGATTCATTGAAGGCACGACTCTCCGTTAGGTTCGCTGCAGAATCCGCTAGCCGCTGTCGCGCGCTGTATTCTTCAGAGTTAGTCCTGGCAAAAAGAAAACAGCTATCGAAGTAACAGTTGCGTTTTAGCATATACACGGTAACTAGATCTGAATTTTTGTCCTTTCTGCAGTTACCATGGTATCTGATATTATGGTTGCTTCGCAAAAACGAAACCACCGAGTTCTTGCTTTCAATTCAATTATATTATATTTAAGAAAGCCATAACACGGACAAGCCGACTATAGGTTTTGTGTCACATCAACATAATACAAGAAAATAAGAACAGAAATTAAAATTCAGCTGACAATAGCTCGGTCAGTAAATATGTCGACTTGCGATAGTTATATGGTTAACAATAGTATAAAAATAGCATAAAAATACATAGTCCTGCAACAAAACTTTCTACGAATACTATGTAATTACGAAAGCTAACAAACAACAACACTAACGTCATTTACAGTTCATTCTTGTTATTATACAGTTTTACAAAGCTAGGCACAAAGCTGTTCACGTAACGAGTGTGGTTGTGCGTGTGCGGCTGTAGTTT